>CM008279.1:62867285-63157245 GCA_002319775.1 Fagopyrum tataricum
ATAACTAGATAACATATTCCGAGTAAGGTTGAAGAGACATTGCCTATAGAAAGTTAGGAGAAGGTCCAATGTCGCATATTGATGCCAAATAAAGTCTTTTCATATCTAATTATGTTTGCTATATGTATAAGACCTAAACAAGCCAACTACGCAAGTTTTAGCTTCATTTACAAAAACTTGGGCATACATATGATTATAAAACTATAGGCCACTTCCCGTAATTATAATTTTGGCCATATCCTGTAATTATTTCAACGACATTTGACGAACTTTCAAAAGTTTGGGTATGTAAAGCCCGAATTTTATTAATTTAATTCCGACTTAGAGCGCCTTGTAGTTATCCCGTAATCCCGAGATGCCGAGAGCCGGATTTATTCCTAAGAAAATCCCGAGCAGACTCGTCGTTTTTCCTCTTTTTCCGCGTTCCGACCCTTCGTTCCGGGTTAAAAGTGACAATGGGTCATTTCCGACCCCCTCGTTCGGAGCAATGGACAAGATGGATGTTTTCCCATCTTGGCAACCTTGTCCCCCCTCCTCTCTTCTCCTTTTTTCTTTCACTTCATTTCCTTTCCCACCTTCCTCTCATGGTTTCCTTTGCTCCTTTCTCTTTTCTTCTTCCATTTTTGTGTGGAGATCTTGTTGTGGATAGCTTGGAGAGGCATTTCAGATCTGTGGTAAGCTCCTTCCTCTCCCTCACCTCTCTTCCTTGCTGTTTTTCCCTTCTTCTTCTTCCCTCCTTCATCCATGGCTATGGAGGAAGATCTTGAGGAGTTTTTGCCCAACTCTTTGCATGCATAGGTTCTTAGCTCGATTAGGTCAAGGAGAGTGCCTAAGACCAGTGATGGGTGTTTGGAGAAGATCCAGCAAGAGAAGAAGGACTTTGGAGCCAAGGATCCACGATCGAAGACGAAGAAGACGACGTTCTGCAGCACGACCGCGGGGCGGATCATCACGGGCGCGGGGCGGACGTCCGCAGGGGCGGCTCAACACGGCCGCGAGAGAGGAACAGCACCGCCGCGGGTGCGGCTCGGCATGGCCGGGGCGGTGGCAAGCTCAGCGGCACAGCACCGCCACGGGTGCAGCTCGGCATGGCCGCGGGCGGCGGCAGGCTCACGGCCCAACACAGCCGCGGGCGCAGCTCGGCACGGCGGGGCGGCTCCGGGGCTCCAGGACACGACGGACGTGGGGGCGGCTCCCTTCCGCCGCAGGTGCGGCCGGCAGCGCCGCAGGGGCGGCCTCTGGTTCCGCAGGGGCGGCTCCTGCTCCGCCGGGGCGCCAGCTTGACTCCGCTACTGCGTTTCTTCGACAGTAGGTTCCTCCTCTCCTTTCCTCTTCGTTCCTTCCTTAGTATTGATGTTGGATCATGTTAGTAGCATGCCTCGGATGGATCTAGAGTAGCTTGGAATGTCACTTAGTGGTTGTGAACCTAGGAGCCCTTAAGGCTCGATGTAAGTGATGGATATGAGCATGTGAGCATGATGGACCTTCTACGCTAGCTTGTGCCTCTTTGGTTGAGGATTAATCTTGTGGAATTATGGACTGTTATGGGCTGTTTCATGTGTGGAGAGTGTGATGAGTACTTGGGACCTAGGATGCATTCCTAGCTTGAGGGTTAGGTGATCTTGCATAGATCACTAGAGTGAAGTCTAAGACTTCTTGAGCGTGAGTATGTATTGATATGCATATCTCTTATGAGCAGGTTGTGGGCTTCCGCCTTAAGGAAGCAAGAGCGTGGTGACTTGAGTGTGGTGACGAGGTAAGTCTCCGGACTTACTTAGCTCGTATTTTACGTATTAGCATGATGTGTGTTTGGTGGTGTGTGTTTATGTTCTTGTTATAACTATTAAACCGGTAAATAGGACCACTGACCTTTTATATGTATATTTTGGCCCAAGTATATGATAACGGACGGTGACAATACTGCCTAGCCTTGCGTGGGTCTAGGGGATTCTCAACGACTTGCCCGGCGGGTTAGATGGTCGGGTGCATCCGTACCATTCTTTGCCGGTGGGGGGACCGAGGCGAGACCACGGTGGTTCTCGTGTCACAACCGAAGTTGAATTAGAACGGGATACGACTTAATGATGTAAAGATAATAAAACGGACTTGCGTGTTTTATGTTATGTTCTATGTATGTGTTTGTGCCTTCACCGCTTTTCTAATGCTTCGAATATGAGCTAACGGTTTTAAACCGTGGTTGTAGATGACTTGCAGGTTATGGACGCTGCCGAGTGAGGTGGAGGAATGGACAGCCGGGGTCTCCGTACATTATAGGACGGGGGCGTTTTTGGGTTATGTTTCATGTCGTTTGGTTGGGAATGTTGCTGTACGTTTTAGACTTTCGGATCGGGGTTGTGTTGTTTTGAGGACTCGGCTGAGTTTTCACTTTGTATTTGTTACATTTCGTGTCTCGCATACATTATAAACGTTTTTGAGTTTTGCCTTTATTTGTGCCTTGTTGGAAGGTCCGGTGAAATTGTTGTCAAGCTAAGGGTCGGGACCCATTGTGATGTCTCGCCCGTAGCATCCCGAGTCCCGCGGATTTGGGGTGTTACAGGGTAATTTTTATAAACATAAATTTAGGTCATATATTGCAAATATCCATTTTGGGGCAGTTTTACAAATTCCATATATATAGGTCATCAACTTGTGATTAAAAATACAAGAGTTATTCTGTAGTTATACCAAAAGATACTCAAACCCGTTTAGGGTTTACCGGATGAGTTCTTAACGGTGGCGGTGACATTTGTGCACCTCCCTTGGCGGACTTGGTGCACGGTTGCACGGCGGTTGACAACGACAATAGTAGGATCTCATGCGGCTTACTATCGAAGGAGGTGACAATTGGTGGACGGATCTTGGATCGATTTGTCTCCCCCCCTTTTTGCTCCTCTGTGCACGAGAACAATGAAGGTTTCGGTCAACATACAAAACCGATGACTGGGCTTCGTCGACTTGGCTTGCGATTCAATAGTAGGAGGACTCCGACCGATGCGATATGCTTCTCCGGCAACGGTGGCACAAACGAAGGCTGACGAGGAAGTCAACAAAGACGAAGGGTCCTTGGCAACGCATAACATGGCAAATGACGGCTTCACCGGATCTTTCAACAAGGCACAAATAAAGAAAACCGAATAAAACGTTTTAAGATATAAAATGTCATGACGAAGAGAAACGACAATCAACCATCTAAAATAAGTGAAAAAATCCAAAGGAAAATAAAATGAGTCTCGTCACTAAAAGAATACCAAAAGCCCAAAACCACCCGTACGGAAACCCAGTTGACCACCTCACTCCAGATCCCTCAACAGCTGCTTATCCTGCAAAGCATCTAACAACGACAGAATGAACCGTTAGCTAACAATTCAATGCATCAATGAGTATATTATAGCACAACCACACACAATGCGAAAAAGGTAAACAAACAGGAAGGTCCTCCAACCTTCGCCTTTGTCCCCCGTTTACCAACCGGAATGGATCCGATTCACCTCACCTTATACCGTATGGACTGGTCGCAAAGAGACTTCTAGTTACATGGCAACATTAGGCAGTGACGTAACGACCCGTTTTCATACATTTGGGTCTACTTAAACATAATAATGTCATCCTACTCAAGTTATAGTTAATAAAATGATAACATGATTTATCGACCTAGTTTATTCATGCATTTAGGTAGATTTTCCCTTTCCGCATTCATGTTTTAGCCTCATTTTGTGCCATTTATACTTGTTTAGTTCTACTTTGCAAGAATAGAAGTCTACACACACTATTTGTGGATTTGTAGGTGATTTGGCGCATTTTGAAGCTGAAACGATACATTTGAGGATCAAGCCTCGGAGTTGATGCATTGGAGCGATCATACGTGCACGGGAAAGGATGAAGAATCAAGTTGAAGGCATGAGGGACGACATAGGAACATCTCATACCCATAGGAACATCTCATATCCATTTTGAGTAATCTCTTTTCCCCTTTTGCTATTTCCCTTTCATGCTTTATTTGTCTTTCTTAGTTGTAGATTTTGATATGATTATTATTGGCTAGAACTTTGTGTTTCCAGGGAGAATAGAGATTTATTTATGGTTTGAACTATGACGGAATAGATTGTACTTTATCTTTGGTTTAGAATTGCTTGAAATCCTAATGGTTGATTGGGAATTAATCTAGGTTAGAACCTTCTACACTAATAACCTGATTTGGAATTGAGACCTACCCGGTGATATTACTCTTGGATACATAAGTAGATTGACCATATGTAGTAGAGGTGAAAATATCTATTGGATTGAATGTGCCTAATTGCTTTCTGAGTTAGGTAATTCCCGAGACTTACCCGGCAAGGGGTTACTTGATCCTTAGTTAGATAATCCGGTTTGTATTAAATTTCCACCCTAGATACCTTGAGACTTAACCGTTAATAAGTAGTTAGGATTAGAACTATATGATCTTGCGACTTACTACCCGGTAATAGATCATTAGAGTAGAAACGTTTTATTCTCTAATGCTTTTATTACCAATGCTTTGCAATTTATCATGAGTTCAGATGCCATCAACAATGATCTTTAACCCTTGGAATCTATTTCCTTCCCATTAATTTGATTATCTTTTATTTGCTTTGGATTGAAGGTGACATTCAATTGAGAGAAAAACCAAAACCTTTCCAAAAACATTTGATCTTTTTTCCCTTATATTTTCCAACCTGTTTCTTAGTATAGATTTATACTATTCCTTGATCATTGCTACAAATTAAACCACATTAGTTCTTGTGTTCAATCTTGAAATATTTTTTCTACTTCGTACGATTCATACATTGTGGGTTTGCTACTATTTAGGGGAATTATTACAAGCTATAAATTTAAAACTACCCCTCTCGTCTTTTGTGAACTTGTGAGTTTTTGTCACTATTGACACGGATTCATTGGTTCATAAATTAGCGAACATAAAACACCCAAACACACCATCATAGACACACATTAACACAAGAAGACTAGTGAAGTAAGTCTGTAAGACTTACCTGAACTGATATGAGATCCAAAGTCGTTAAATCTCGATCCGCACGTAAACGATATAAACAATCTAGGCAAGACAGAAAGACATCTGAACAACACAATTCTATCCATTATGAAGCTTCTAAAAGGTTTCTACACTATCTATGAGGTTCTTATAAAGGAGGAAATATGAAACCCTAACTTTTATAATAAAAATACCAAAATGCCCCTCTATTTCCTAAAATTTTGAAAAAGGTTCAAAACGGGTCTAAGACCCTCACTATGGTCCATCAATATCTCATAACTCTAAAAGATCCATATTATGTTCGAGGGTTTACTCAAACTTACATTCTAAGTCAAAACCCTTATAAAACTTCTTTCGGAAATCAACCAAGTGTCCTACTTTGACCTAAGATATATACCTTCTATACTAAATCATTCCGAGAAAATTCTTAGACGTACTATGCAATGTCTACTTCTAGATAGAATGATCAAAATCCATAAACATCTAGGATTCACACAAAATTCCAAAGTTGCTTTCAAGAACACTAAAATCCATACTTAGCCAAATTTATCTTATTCTTCTAAAGTTTTGTTTTGTACCAACTTTGCAAGCCTATAACTTTAGATATAATTGTTGGATCTCTCCCAAATTTTGATACAATAAACTACGTAATACTATCTAAAACATATCAAAAATTCAACAGTTAAACATGTGTTTAAGGTAGGGAAACATGATCCCAAAGATGACTGTTCTAACTAGATTTTTCTTGAAATATAAGGCATATATTACAGGTACTGAGTTCGAATCCGGGAAGAGGCAAAATTGAGGCAAGGCGCATGACAACAGTTATGGAGTTCAAAAAACCCTGGGGAGAAGCACAATTATTTGAAAAGCAACGAATCATAAGATCCTGAGTTCGAGTCCCGTGAAAAAACAAACTCTTTGTTGAAAAGTTGATAAACCGACAAGAAGAAGGTACGAAGCTTACCTCCTCAAGTCCGTGCAGCCCGAAAAAAACAAAGTCGATGTTCGCTCCTACCAGGACCGGCCCTGAGGGTGTGCGAGGTGAGCCACCGCTCAGGGCCTCAAATTTAAAAAGGGCCTCATTCGGTTTTCTGGTCTATGTATAATAAATATTTACGTTTGGTTAACTGAACATTAAATTTTGTGTAGCCCAGTGAATACGGGTACCTGTCTTTCCAGTCTTTGCCAGACCCAGCAAGCAGAAATCACCACTTCGTAAGCAGGGTAGTTTCATTCTGTTCCGTACTAAATGGAATCTAAACTCAGAGTGTGGAGATGGATTCGCTGCTAGATCGAAACAAGCAACGGATGGAGCTAACGGGGCGCTTAGATCCGTAATATCGCGGTAACGGGGTATCGGTAGATGCGAGTGGATCCGGGAGGAGAGAAAGACATTGGATCGAGAATGTGGCTTCGTCGCTCCTGAGAAAGAGAAGAGGAAGCAGTTCGAACCTTTATTTCAAACGCTATTCCAAGACGTGATGCATGTAAAAGAAAGAAAAGCCCCAAGGGAACGAGCGAAAGGGCTGCTTGCCGGAACAGCAGATCGAGCAGCCTATTATTTATTACATTTATGCCCCAACTATTCCAAAAAGGGTAACAAATGGGTCTAATTCTGAGACAAAAGTCATTTAACATCCCTGATTCGGAAACTGCTGCAGTGGGAACTCTACCTGCCATTCCTCCTTCCGAAGTGAAAGTTTTCATTCTCCCCTTGGCCCAGTTGAAAAGCCTAACCCCAGGTGAAGTACCATATTCTGAAGTGAAAGTAAGGAATTGCCCTGTCTGATTCGTAAAGCTTTCGGAAAAAGAGGGGAGATCCCCGGAGGTAGAATTATGAATACGGGTACGAAGGGTCATCCAGAAGCGCTGGAAGGGCTGGAGGAAGGGGACGAACCGCATCGATTGAGTCTTATTGTGGAGACTTTTATTTCCCTGAGGTCTTGTGCTCGAACCACGGCGATAACAATTCATTATATGACTGCCTCATTTTTTTCAAATATTTTAGTGAGGCCCTTTAGTTCCTTTACGGCTTTACCTATCCTCCTAAGTTCCTAACACCATTTTTTTACCATGAATTGAACTTTACAAATAATTAAGGCCCCTTTTTATCTTTTTTTTTGTTAATTTTAATTTTAATTTTAGAAATAGTGGGTTGAGCTTAAAGTGATTTTTTTTGCTAGTTAAAAAACAATCTTATAACAAATATTTTACTGAAGCCCGTTCTTTTTTTTGGGTTAGTTTTAATTTTAATTTTAGAAATAGTGGTGTTGAGCTTAAAATTATTTCTTTGTTTTTTTTTCTATTAATTTGATTAAATGCATAAATTGTAGATAATTTTAATTTTTTAATTTGTTAATAGATATTTTAAAATTTTAACAATCTAAAATAAACTTCTAAAATTTATTTTTTAAAAATTCATAACACTATATCTTTATCACCTACATTTATATCTTCTAAAATAACGATTATGTGGAAGGGTTTTTTTTTAAATCGATTTTTTGCACAATAATATCAACGTGAAGGCAACATGTCAAATTTATGTCTTCTACCTTAGTTGATATAATATACACTTATGTGATTAATTTAGTAGAATAAAATATTTAATAAATGATAAAGTTAGGGTTTTAATTTTATTTCAAAATTAATTTAATATTTTCAATATATAAAAATATATACACAGGGCCTCCGTAATTCATTGGTCGGCCCGGGCTCCTACTACAGTCCAGAAGATGGGGATGCCTCGATCGAGTTAGGATCCACAAGCGAGTCTACAATCTGCTAGGCTGAACAACATGGTTAGTAAGTTTCTGTCGATAGAATTCAGCAAGAGAAGGAAGCATCCCCAACGACCGAGAAGGAAGAAGCGGAAGGAGAAGGACTCACCGGCCGGCTCGCTGATCTGCTACGTTCACTCGAAGAAGACGAGGAAGCTAGATGGCCCTGGGAGTGCAGGCTGTGCAGCTCTTCCGCAGATAGGAAACGCTGGAGGCCGCTGTTTGTTGTAACACGAAGAGGAAGAGAAGGACAAGAAGGAGATCGGGAAGTGTTGGACGATTGTTGTTGAAAGGATCATCGGGTTGTTACTTGAGTGCAGAAAAATACGATCCAAGAGATTTGTTACGTGATGAAGATCAAGCATCCTTGATCTGGGCTTTCCGGCCCAATAGGAGATTAAAAGAAGAGGGAACTGGGCCGGTAGACATGAACCGTGTTACTCATGGGCCGGAGAAGGAAGCAAGAAGGGCAAGGTACTGGGCCTGCAGCTTGCCAAGCTAGGAGAGCAAGAAGACTTGGGCCGGAAACACACACAAATAGCCGGGAAGAATACTTGGCTCATGAATAGAGGAAAAAGATCAAGAGACTAGTGAGCCAGGTTTCCAAATACGGCGTGGTTCAATTCCACGGAAATTCAATAACTCGAGTCGACTTCCGAAATTAAATTTTCCAGTTGTTTCCCGTAAAAGGTTAGGGATTGAACGAGGAAGGTGATGGATCGTAACTTCTATCCTTGCAGAAAACATTAAATCTCAAATAAATTTTCGAAATTTTCAATTAATCGATTTGTTGTCTTTCAATATCTCCTAAATTTCTCAATCTCGGAAATGTTATTTTTCTCAATCACAAACTTCCTCTTAAGACCAAAGACTGAATTTAAACGAGACTAACTGCTTAAAAAAAAGATCTCAAAATCTCGGCTATTACATCTTGCATCTTTATTACATCACAAAATGATTCAAATCCGTAAACTTTTTAAAAAAAAATGAAGGTTTTCAAGTTTTTATAAACAAAAAGGAAAATAGAAAATCACTTGATTAGTAATCATCACATAGTGAAACTTTAACTATTAATCTTTAATGTATATTTCTTATTGATACGAAGTGTACAATCAAATCCCTTAATAGAGGAATCCAAAAGCGCGAGGATGCAAATAAGCGATGAGAACGGATCGATGAAAATGAAGAAGATATTATGACCGAAGAAGGAATTCTATTAGTATCATATTATAAGGAGATCAAAGAAAAACATTGTGGCTTAGGTGAACAATCAAGTATATCGGATTGTTGTGGTCGTGAAGCCCAATCAAAGGCCTTGATCACACGCTCACTGTGCCCTCCACCTCGAAACTGGGTCAAGATGAACGTTGTGGCTCATCTGCTTTCTAGTCGTGATTTTGCGGGAATCTTCTTCTTTGATAATGGGCGCTATCCGTGAGGCTTCACCACCAATTGTGGGTCTCCAAACCTGATTGTTACGGCTCTTTAGACGGTCTTCCATGACCTTGATATTTCTCACCTACTTAGACTAACCAACCTGATTATCGAAACAAATGTCACTTCCATCCATGACTTGCTTTCCAGAGACCCTTTTAAATAACATCAAAGCATATCGATCATCAAACATTATTGGAACCTTCTTCACCGTTACCCCTAGGAGATTAGGTTCTCTACGTGTCCGAGTAAGATCAATAAAGCTTCCCATATGACGGTTGCCCAAGCCCTAAGCAATTCTAGCATGTTCTTTGATTTCCATGCTCATCCTAATTGTATTATAGACATTTTGTTGTAATTCCTTTTATATATATATATATATATATGACGTGACCCTCCTTCGGATACAAAAGAATTTTGTGGGAAAAAGAATAAAGATTTAGAGTATAAAAAAAAATGCAGTTTTGTGAGTTTAGGTTTGAACATGGTATTATTATTGAAAGCAGGACCGACAAAATGTGTTCCAATAGAATACAAAAGAGCGTTGTCGATGACCTCTGGATTGGGTTAGTTGGCGTTCTTAGATACGAGCATGGAGTTATCATTGGGTTGTCGTCTCGCGCCTTGATGGGAACCAAATCCCACTCATGGCGTAACTCATGGTCATTCATTTGACACTCATTACCGCACTTAACAGAGGACTTTTCACTGTTATCCTAGAATCCGATTCAATAGTTGCCATCTATGCTATCCTCTTGAACTTAAGCTTGTTCTCCCCACATGGCCTTATTGTGGATGAAGTCGTGTGTCTTTCAATTCACACCTTTTTACTATATGCTCTTTCACCCATATCAATTGTCGTTGCAACTCGGTAGCTCACTTGTGTGTAGGGTTGTTCTGAACATGGTTTTCAAGTTTTCGATTCGAACTTTTCGGTTGCAATCCTTTCAGTTCTCAAATTACGCTTGACGTTCAATAATAAGTAACTTTTATTTCCTATCAAAATAAAATATTGTTATTGTTGAAATACTTAATTAACTTTCCAAAACCGAAGTTCAAATGCTATCCAGTTTTTGGTCAAACTAATATATAAAATAACTTCTTTCACATTCTCCCTTTAGAAATTTTCATGAACCTATTACATATGTAATTAAACTCCCATTTATATTCACCTTTCATGTCATATTCACCATAAAGATTACCGGTCATAATACTGGAACTCGGGTGAGTAGCACACCAACTTCTATATGTCAAAATTGAATTGAACAAGATCGTTTTACTACCAAAGTTTATAGACAAGGTCATATAGATTGAGTCGATCTTTGTGAACATGTGAACGGGGAAGAGAGGGGGAAGGGGGATGATTCACAACTTCATTCAAAGTTCTACACTCATTTAACGACTAATTTTATGTTTGGTGAGACACAGTTTGTGTTTTTGTACTTATGTGCTTGATCCTTAACGAAAACCCTTGGTTTACCTCTCCACCCGTTTAATGAACCAGTAACATCTCTTCTTGCAGTCGGCACATATAATCAATTAATGTTTTTGACAAACACTAAATTTCAAATTATTAAAATTTAGAATGTAGTTCGACTAGAACATTATACATGTTACTATTATGTTGGTAGGAACTAATTAGGGTATTTTTGGACATGGTCCATAAAAACCCTAAACATCATGCCAAAAATTCATTAATATAGTGTCAAGTTTTAACACTAACTAAGTTAAAACATTTAAGAAAAGCATCGTGTTCCCTTGTTAAGGAATAAGGGCGGTTACATCTGAAAATGTATAACCTGTTTTATTGCTTGCATCAGGCGATGTCAAGACTTTGACCGTTGTGCGGTTATATCTTACGATGTAAACCTATGTACTTATGTATGACTTACATCAAACACTATACAACCATTTTTTATATATATATTTTGGTTATATTGAACGATATATGGTATATCGACTATACGTGACGATGTACAACCAGTTGATTAGTGATCTTATTATATATTATATTATATTATAGATACAAGTATACAACCTCCAAATAGAAAATACACAAACTAGTACAATGGTATTTTCATTGACAAATAGGTTTTAGCAATTTATAATGTTTTATATTTGAGACCTTGAACATGTTGTTAAAAAAAATGATATAAAATAGCCAATAGGTTGTATAGTGTTTGATGTAATTGATACATAGACAAGTTGTGCATCGTAAGATGTAACTGCATAATGGTCAAGGTCTCGACATCGATACATGCAACCGACCAATAGACGATGTACAACTGGTTGGTTGGTGATCTTATTAAATATTATCTTATGGATACAACTCCATATAGACAATACATAAATTAATACAACATTGGAATAACTATTGAAGTTTTTAGTAATCTATATAACGCTTCCATATTTGACTAAAAAACGCCCTCCAATCATAATGATTTATATAATATACGAACCACTTACAAAATATTGTCGGCAACATTTGAACACAACGTACAAAACAAACATTAGTTATAACTACGCATGTCCATCCTAACAAAATAAAAAGATCTAATATTTTCTTTATGTTTTGATGTATTAATTATAAACTTTGACTTTAATATATTATTTCCTTCGAATAGTTATATTATTAAATACATGTTTTGTCGGTAGCTTTTCATACTATATATCATGTTATATCTTTCTCAGTCTTTGATGCTCCCTAATCGCTTACATTGTATTATAAAAATAAAAAAAAAACAAACTAAGTGATCTAAAAAAGACGGAAA
The DNA here is from genome assembly GCA_002319775.1 of Fagopyrum tataricum. Taxonomy (NCBI): domain Eukaryota; kingdom Viridiplantae; phylum Streptophyta; class Magnoliopsida; order Caryophyllales; family Polygonaceae; genus Fagopyrum; species Fagopyrum tataricum. The sequence continues at coordinate 62,879,279 of CM008279.1, forward strand.
AAAAAAGAGAATAAAAAATAATATGATATAGTATCTGTTTTACTTGGTTTGGAGTTGGAAGTAAAGTAGAGCTGGAACTGTGTAGGGTTTTAATCCACTTTACTCAAAGCAAAGCCAATCTGCAAGAGGGAGCTTTTGTTTCAATTCTCAGTCTTCTTCTCCTCAAATTCGATTATTTTCCTTGCGATTTCCCTCCTTTCTGTCTCTCGATCCCACAAGTTGATCTTGTGTCCTAATTTTACGCTTAAACGAACCCTAGCTTCCCGAGCTCAAATCTATCATCTATGTCATGCTTCTAAGCTCACTTCACTAACCAGGTACCTGGTTATCTACTTCTTTTGTTCTCAATCAAACTTTGATTTGTTTCGGCTTGCCATTTCAATTTTCACGCGTGTTTACACAATTCAATCTACATTTGCTCATCTTTGCAGAAGGTGAAGTTGAAGCAGCAGGCCCCTTTTAAAAATGGACGGCGCTGAGCATGGTATTGTGTTGGCGTGTGTAATTTGCGCCCCTTTTCGCTGTTCTGGGTTGGCGTGTGTAATTTGCGCCTCTGGGCCGTCAATTGGCGTCCATGGCGTCTTTACAGGTAACCATCTCTATAGTTCTACTTGCTTTGACAAATGCAACTTATTATTTCGCTACCCTCTATTTTGTGTATCTCGTCAATTTTTCCAGTAGCTTACCTACCTCTAACCTTTATATCACATTGCATCACTTCTGCGCTTCTCTTCTCCATTTAACCCCGAAATGCAACCTTGTTTATAAGGATGTTCATCCACAGCCTAAGCTGAACGCTGTTGTTTAGTCCTTGATGAGACAATTGGGCATGGATTAGTGACTGTGATCTATGTTGGCGATTAAATAGGTGGAATCTCCGGGAACCCAGACCAACTTTCTTACCAAAACCAGCTCGAATGGCATTTATTCGCTTTACCACAATTTTATCGTGCAAGAGCTTCTGTGTAGACTTTAGGCAGGGTTGCAGTCTCCTACATTTCCTTTAGATCATTTGCAGACATTGCAAAGGAAGTTATGAAATCAAATATATATGAAAAAAGACAGCCTCAACAAACTTCATGACTAAGATTATATGAAACAATTGCGATTATTGATATACAACATTTTTATGGTGCTCAGCTGTTACCTGTTGGCATTACTACCGATTAACATTTTATTTGTCAACATGTTCTCATGCTGTTTACATATGTCTCTAGAAGATTCTTTGAGGGGGATACTCGATATGCCCCTTGATCTCTCCACACTTCATTCGCAGCATGAGCTTGCGCAGCATGAGCTTGCACATTATAAACCACTCCGTAGTTTATTATCATTGAATTTTCTCCTTCTCTGTCATGTTTTACTTGTCCCTAGGTGCAATGATTATATTTTTAATGTTTTCGGCTTTCTGCAAGTCTAGGTTGATTGATATTGTTCCTTATTACTGATTTTATACTTTCCACTCCAGCTGGATCTTCGCAAGGAAATGGCCTTGTGTACTTCAAGGACCTCAACTTGGGGTTTTTGTGTGGTTTACTGAGTCTGGTTGGTTGGATGATTGTTATATCTCCAGTCTTCGTGCTTGTAGTGTGGGGTTCTTGGTTGATTGTGATTTTGGGTCGAGATATAATCGGTCTGGCAGTCATAATGGCAGGCATATCTCTTCTGTTAGCGTTTTATTCCCTAATGCTTTGGTGGAGAACCAGTGGCAAAGTTCAAGTATGTATGAGTTTGCCCTCTTTCTATATTATTTGCACCTATATTATATATTTGTTGCAGTCATAATGATCGGTTTTGTTGGAATTTGTAATTAATTTCTGAACATGAAAAAGAAAATTCAAAGAATGATGTTGTATTAGGTTTAGCAACTTTGTCAAATCTTTAGACTTGGTTCCCACATCACCAAATTCTACTTTGCTCGTAATTATAATTTAGCATGGAGTTAGGAGGAATCATACGTGACGTCATTACATAAAGTAAAACTTTCTATTGGCATCCTTTTCAGAATGTGGGCAAAGCTTTTAACTTGTTTATAATAAGCAGTGTTCTTTGCTTTTTTTGACAGGGGCTGTTGCTTTTCTCCTCCTACTTGCTGTTACACTACTTTGCGCCTATGAACTTTGTGCTGTATACGTTACAGCAGGATTTAGTGCAGCGGAGCGATATTCTCCTTCAGGGTTTTTTTTTGGTGTATCTGCAATTGCATTAGCAATCAATATGCTGTTTATTTGCAGAATGCTGTTTAATGGTAAATTTATATTTCAGTGTATGTTTTTATAAAGCTAGCTACATGTTTTTGCTTTATTTTTTGTTTCTATGTTTTCTTTCCCATTTGAAAGGCATTTTTTTGTGATGTATGATGGTTTTGATTATTACCCACATCTTATTAAATTTAGCAATTATTTTATCTTTACTTGTTGTCAATCTCTATAGGAAATGGGTTGGATGTGGACGAGTATGTGCGGAAGGCATACAAATATGCCTATTCTGATTGTATTGAAGTGGGCCCCATGGCCTGTTTGCCAGAGCCACCTGATCCGAATGAGTTATATCCTCGACAATCCAGTAGGCAAGCACCTTGAGCTTTTTCACGGCTTTCTAGCTTCTTGATTTTATTTATGCATTACTGAGTAATTTCTTTTCCGGCATAGAAGTGAGTTCTATCTTGGTTTAGGGTATCTGCTGGATGCTATTTTTTCTTTGAAAACAAATTCTTTGTATTACGAGTAAAAAAAGAAAATATAAAAACCACACATCAAAAGAAAAAAGAAGATACTTGTTTGAGAGTGGGTTATATCTTGATTATTCATGGAATTTAACGCGGATTCATATAAACCCGTAGATGTTTTCTGTGCATGTTTGTGATAGATTGTGATACACCCCTATCTATATATTTATGCTTTAGAAGCCACGTGGCATCGTGTCATAACTTCTACATCATATATATATAGAGAGAGAGATAGATAGATAGGATCAAGTAGGAACATATTTCGGGTAGGTAGTAGAAACTTATCATAGCCGTATGATCTAAAAAATTGAGATTTGTAACTAAATAAGGAAGATTTGTATACAATATTCTAACACTTATTAGCCTAACTTATTTAACAAATAGGATCAAGCACTATTTCGATCGAAATGAATATATTACAATCAAAATTAGTAAAAAAAATGCACTATTTGTTCATTTCGATCGGTATGCTCAAAATTCTAATTTCGATCAAAATTTCACTATTACAATTGAAATTAGTAGAAAAAAACACTATTTCGATCGAAATGAGCATATTTTGATCGAAATGCAAAGAATACATTTGACATTTGACATACGACCGAAATTAATAGAAAAAACATTATTTCAATCGGAATGCTCAAAGCTCAAAATTCGATTGGATAATTTCGATCGAAATTTCACTGCTACGATCAAAATTAGTAGAAAAAAACACTTTTCGATCGGAATGCTCAAAATTCGATTATAGCAAATAAATTTGTTGCCATATATCTATTCTATTTATTGAAAGTGGATATTTTTAAAGTTTAAACCTGTATCACACCCGTGTATCACTTGTAGACCAATATCTTGAACGTTGATTTATTAATCAAATGTATCTAAGAGGAATATGCTCTCACCTGAACCTATATAGAGAGGTTTTAGTTCCGGTGAGGAGGCTCCTTACAAAAAGGTGTGAGAAGAAATTTTGTTCATTTTTTTATCCTATGAGTTCATTTTATTTTGGTATCACTGTTCATTTTTTTTTCAGATTAAAAACAAAAAAAATGGGTTCATTTTTTTAAGGGTAAAATTTCATTTTTGGAAAATTACAAAAAAATGAACTCGGTACTACAAAAAATTGAACCAACCCCTATATATATATATATATATTATTTTACAATCTTTAGTTATCTCCATCAGTTAATCAATAATATTAATGATAGTATATAAAATTTACTAAACAAAATCTTTCCATTTGTATCCAACTATATAATATTTTTTGACATATATTTAACATGGTAATATATGATGCTTGTGAATTTGTGATATGATGAACTTTTCTACACGAATTTTATCCATATAAAATCTAATCATATAAAATTTTATGTTACCTAGCCTATTTACTACTTCACACTCGCATTAAAATAAAATATAAATTTTCACTAATATTTACCCATATCATTTTTAATTGTACAATTAACGCAGATACATATTTTATTTTGTAACTTTTACCCTTCCATGCAATGTATTTCTTATATAATTGTTATCAAACTAACAATACATAAATTTTGTCAAAACTAGCTACCTTTCAATTAAAGAAATTCAACCTAATACTCAATCATACCATATAGAGCGTAAATGCTTATTAACATTAGATAGATAACTCAAACACGATAAATACATAATAATGACAATTTAATTCCTAATTTTGCCAACGTACATCCCTTTAAACTAGTATATGTGTATATTGAACTTAGTGAAACCGATTGAGAATGCTCAGATGAATTGATATATTTTTTGCAGCGTTATGCAAGTAATCTACAAAATTACCAACCAATGCTCTAGCTTCCAGATGTTATCCCTTATAACATAAGGGTATAGTAAGTTCATAGAAGAGTAACAATATTACGATAAAGCTAAAGCAGTAATTGAGGATCAAAAGCCTTCGTTTCAATTAATTGATTGATTAATAAAAAGAATTTTAGGAAGAATTCTTCAGGTATTTATTTTAGATGGTAGACCAAATAAATCTATTTTTGTATCAACTATTTTGTTTATAATACTCATTTTCTAACAATCACATTATGTTATTATCCCTTTGCAGTTCTCAGTATCTTGAAATTCTTTTAAGATTGCATAATCATAAGCTCTACGTGAGGAGAATAAATTTAGTACGATTTTTCATTTGATGCCTCATTTGCTAATGGATACTCATGGTTTTACTATTATTTACATTTTTATGACCAAAGTTGATTTATCTACTTTTATAACAAGTTCTTACTGTTTTTTCACCCTTCTAATCAAAATCAGTTATATATCAGGTCCATTCGGTAGACAACATGGGATTATTTGAGAATTATAATCCCATAATCTATGTTGATGAGGATGAAAAAATGGTCAGAATATTTCCCAAATTTAATCGTTCCACAGTAATCTTCAAATAACCCCATAATCCAAGTCTTACCGAACATACCCATCATCCGTTCATGGCATGGGAACTGTGTTAGTGAGAATTCAAACTAAAACCGCTATATACTTGTTGACTCCTTCTGCCACTTATATATTTTTGTTTGCAGAGCTTCACATCTCGGAATTCTTTACTCTGGCTCAGTTCTGGTGCTTGTTGCATACTCAATATTGTACGGTTTAACAGCAAAAGAGGCAAGGTGGCTGGGGGCAATCACTTCAGCTTCTGTGTGATTGTTCTTGGTAGGTTAAAAGCTGTTCTATGTGTTTTTTTGTTCTATAATAAAATCTGAGCTGTAGAAAAGTGTAACTGGTGTGTCATTAAATGTGGGATTGTCTCTTTGCAGACTGGAATATGGGGGCATGTTTGTATAGCTTTAAGCTACTTCAAAGTCGTATTGCTGCCCTTTTCATTGCTGGGACATCTCGTATCTTTCTCATATGCTTTGGAGTACATTACTGGTTCGCTTCATATCCTGGCATTTAAGTATCTATTTTAAAGGCACTTTTCTGATAGCTGCATTCATAGCCTTGATGATGTTTGTTTATCAGGTATTTGGGGCATTGCATTAGCTATGTTGTTGTTGCTTCGATGCTCTTAGGAGCTGCGGTTGCTCGCCACCTTTTGGCTACCAATCCTTTAGCTGCTCGAAGAGATGCTTTGCAGGGCACTGTAATTCGCTTACGAGAGAGTTTTCGAAGGAAGGAGCAGAATAGTTCATCTAGTTCTTCCGATGGATGTGGCTCTAGTGTAAAAAGGAGTAGCAGTGCTGAAAGGGCACATCTTAGTAATGGAATTGAAATGATAAGCAAAAATGCAATGCATTGCACTGGTGATGCTGGTAACTGGAACAACACCACATTTTGTCAAAACACTAGCTCCCATGAGGGTATTAACAGCGATAGGAGTATAGATAGTGGAAGGCCAAGTCTAGCCATACGTACTAATTCGTGCCGCTCAGTTATTCAAGATCCTGATGTAGGACCATCCTTCACAGATAAGAACTTTGACCCTAGCAATTCGTTTGTGGTATGTTCTAGTGGTGGTGCTGATAGCCAAGGGTACGAGTCAAGCACATCTGCATCAGTAAACCAACTTTTGGATATTAATTTTGCTCTTGCATATCAAGACAAGCTGAATGACCCTAGGATTGCAGCTATACTTAAGAAGCAAAGTAAACAAGGTGACCGTGAATTAACCAATTTGTTGCAAAATAAAGGGTTGGATCCAAATTTTGCAATGATGTTGAAGGAGAAGAGTTTGGATCCAACTATCCTCGCGTTGCTGCAGAGAAGCAGTTTGGATGCTGATAGAAATAATTGCGACAATACTGATGTTACTATTATTGATTCTGATAGTATTGGTAACACCTTGCCCAATCAAATCACATTTTCCGAAGAGTTGAGACTCCGAGGGTTAGAAAGGTGGCTGCAGCTTTGTAGATTAGTTTTGCACCATACTTCCGGCACTCCAGAACGAGCATGGGTCCTTTTCACTTTAATGTTTTATTCTTGAAACTGTGGTTGTGGCATTCTTCCGGCCAAGGACCATTAAAATTATTAATGCAACACATCAGCAGGTAAAGTACTAGTGACTTTTGCAAATTATCCTATCTAGTCAGCAATCAGATTTGGAACTTCCAATTTGGTATAGCTGATGTACATTTTCTGATCTGTTTTTTGTTTTAATCAGTTTGAATTTGGCATCTGTGTGTTGCTGTTATCTCCTGTTATTTGTTCAATAATGGCCTACTTCCGGTCTCTGCAAATAGAAGAAAAATTCATGACATCAAAAACCAGCAAGGTACTTTTCATTGTCCACTATTCTTTAGTTCTTCAGCTATATGTGATATGTCCAAGTGTTCAATACTTCAAGAACTTGGTCATTGCTCACTTTTTATTTATCCAAAAACCTTTAGATATCTAATTGTGTGTATGATTTTTCCAGTATGGTTTTGTTGCTTGGTTGCTAAGCACTTGTGTTGGCCTACTTCTGTCTTTTTTTGAGGTATGTTCCAGAGCTTACTGGGGTGGTGCTAGTGCTCTGCATTGCTTTATTTCTGTATTTTTTGTCAATCTTAATATTTCTGCTTCTATGTTGCAGACAGAGAGACTAACTTCGTGTAGTTGTTGATTTCTATCATGCTCAGATAGTAAATTTATTTGAAAATTTCCCCTTCTCTTGGTATAGATTTGAAAACTATAGAACTATAACCAATTTTGTGTTACTTACAGTTTTAGTTTCTTACTTTCAAATTTCTTCAGTCATGTGCCTTAAATTCTTGTCTAGTGCCTTACAGTTTTCCCTTTGCAAGTTTGGAGTGACATAATCCTATACAATGGTGTCTCATGTCTGAAATCAAATTTGTTCACATCCGTACTTTTCAAGCTTCTTCAGTCAAAAAGATTTTGACAATTCTTGACAACTGACACATCATGGTGATGGTGTTATACAGCAAATCATCGGTTCTTCTTGGATTGTCATTGACTGTTCCCCTAATGGTGGCGTGCCTCTCTGTTGCTGTTCCCATATGGATTTGTAATGGCTACAATTTCTGGATACCTCTATCTGAATCTGCTGGTAGAACTGGAAACCATCAAGCGCCTGGAAGAAAGGAGGTTAGCATATTTGTTCTAGATAAGAGTTGATGGTTTTTTTCAAAGCTCTGACTAATGAGTAATGATTTGTCCTCTGTACACTCCAGTGACTTGTCGCTTATCATGCATGTGGATAAGTGAAGTTGATGCATGATAATTCCCTTTGTGACGCCGGCATAAATTCAAATTTTAGTTCTTAGTTAGTGATGCATTCAGTGTCTACCAAGGGAAGGACCTAAAATTGTATCCTAATTGCCATATGACCATGAATGTGTAAGCCTTGACTGGCATAATGACTTGGATTCTGGCTTTATCAAATGGTTCTTTCTTCTGAAGCTTGGTTTCATAAGGTAATTCATTAAGATTAAGATCATCAATTGAACTGAAAGAAGATGGTGGTTCTAGGTTCGTACATGAAAATTTTTCATCCTTTCTTTTAATTCTTTTGGCATATAGTTCTTTCTTTTGTGGTCTCGAGGACTAATGCATATTTCCCTAGGCACATATGATGTCATGAATAATTTGCATTGGTAGAGAAAGCTAGTGTGGTTGTTTTCAAATTATCATGTACACATTGATGTCACAGTGTTGATGGGTTGGTTTCTACTATCCTTGCATACATGTGATCTGAGTTTGAATTATAAAGCTTGTATTTCTTTGATCAGGGTGTCATCTTTCTCATCTGTTTATCAGTATTTGCTGCTTCTGTGATATCTTTGGGTGCTATAGTATCTGCTAAGCCGTTAGAGGAGTTGAGATACAACGGTTTGAATGGTGTCGATAGAAGTTATACATCACCATATGCATCATCTTGGTACCTTGGTTGGTTGATGGCTTCAGCAATTACTTTGACTGTTACTGGTGTGCTACCTGCAGTATCGTGGTTTTCAACATACCGGTTCTCAATATCTTCTGGCATATGTTTAGTTATTTTTGCTGGTAAGTTGTGTATGAAGATTGTGCTCCACAAACATTGTTTTGTAGTTTGAGTTTGTTGTTGCTACTAGATTTTTGCTAACAGTTTCTTCTTTTGGTTTACCTATATGCACGGGAGTAGTTGTCCTTGTGGCATTTTCTGGTTTATCTTATGTGAAGGTTGTTAACTGTCGCCCTGACAATATCCCAACAAATGTTGATTTTCTGGCTGCTTTACTTCCCCTGCTGTGCATTCCGGCACTGCTATTTCTGAGCTGTGGCTTGCATAAATGGTCAGCATGGATGGAAGTTTTATCGTCTCATTCTCCTAGTTTTCAGGCTATTATTTGGGGATGCTAATTCTTATTCTGAACCTGTTTACAGGAAGGACGATGACTGGAGACTTTCCCGTGGTGTCCATATTTTTGTTGATATCGGTCTTCTTCTCTTGCTATGTGCAATATCAGCTGTCATAGTGTTAGTTAATCCTTGGATGGTGAGTAGAATCATCTGTTATTTTTATATTACAGATTACCATGCATAGCTTGACAAGTTGCTTGGTCTAACTGTTACACAGATAGGGGTGGCTCTTCTGCTGGTTCTTTTGTTGATTGTTCTTGCAATTGGTGCCATACACCTTTGGGCCTCGAACAATTTTTATTTAACAAGGGCTCAGGCATTCTTCGTTTGTTTTGTTGCCTTTCTTTTGGCTCTGGCTGCTTTTTTGGTTGGATGGTTTGCAGGTGATTTGAGATTTGTTTCTATTCTCTTTTGATATCCAGCTTGAATAATTCTATCCTAAATGTATTTTTCATCATTTTGTCTTAGACAAACCTTTTATTGGAGCTTCAGTTGGCTATTTTTCATTCTTGTTCCTTCTTGCTGGAAGAGCACTGACCGTAAGTCCCTGGCATCAACCGCAAAGAACATACATCTGTATCTTGCTTTTTTCTACTTTAATTCATGTATGCATGCACAATTGACATTCCAATCTTTAGGTCCTTCTTTCTCCTCCAATTGTGGTATATTCTCCAAGAGTGCTTCCGGTTTATGTGTATGATGCCCATGCTGATTGTGGGAAGAATGTCAGGTTTGTTTAAGACTATGGTGGTTTGATTAATTCACCATTTCTCTGCTGCTTCAGTTTCTCTTATACGACAATTGTTTCTAAAAATGCTGACAAAATGTCAATCTCCCTCTCAGTGGTGCTTTTCTTGTGCTCTATGCGATTGCTTTGGCAACGGAGGGGTGGGGCGTTGTTGCTAGTCTTACAATTTATCCACCTTTTGCTGGTGCTGCTGTTTCTGCAATTACCCTAGTTGTTGCCTTTGGCTTTGCTGTCTCTCGTCCTTGTATATCTCTTCAGGTGTGTGCAAAGTCCATGAATGATCTGGATACTGAATGTTCATTATGTAAACTTTGGTAAAATATATGTCTCATTATATTAATGATCTCATCCTTTCTTATCTCTTCATGCATCTCATTCTCCTAGTTATTGATGTCTTAGAAGTTTGTAGATTTATGTTACTAAATTAGCTTATCCGCTTGATGTTCAGATGATGGAGGATGCTGTTCATTTCCTCAGCAAGGAAACTGTAGTTCAAGCTATTGCTCGTTCTGCAACAAAGGTGTGATTTTATCCAAGTCAAATAAACTGTTGGCATTTTGTGGAGTAGCTTATGTTTGTTCATCGGAGTTTTTTCTGTATTCTGCAACAAAGGTGTAATTAAGTAGCTAAACTATTTCAAAGAAAATTCTTCTGTCTGCATGTCTCAGTGAATTGGAAATCCTAGCAACTTTTCTATCAGGTTGACTTTGAAACTTGCCTTTATCTTTGCACTCCATGTTTCTGCCTCTACATTTCACGAGTTTATCACTGTCAAAATTATAAATTATTTTCTTCACATGTTCTTCTTCTTCTTTTTTTTTTTAAAAAAAAAATCTTATTGAAGCTGCAAGATTAGAATTTCATGGTATAATGTTATTTTGGATCACTGTTGATTTAGGATGTCTGATGCCATCTTTCAAGAACTTGTAAATCCATTGACCAACTACCGTGCTTTGACATAATATAATTGAATTACTGTGTATGTTGTGACCTTTTTGTAATTGATTGCAGACTAGAAATGCTCTTTCTGGAACTTATTCAGCGCCACAGAGATCAGCTAGTTCAGCTGTTCTTTTAGTTGGAGATCCCACAATCACGCGTGACAGAGCAGGAAATTTTGTGCTTCCTAGAGCAGATGTTATGAAACTGAGAGATCGCCTGAGAAATGAGGAGTTAGCTGCAGGTTCATTCTTATCTAGGATGAAAAGCATATTGAATTTCCGCCAGGAAGTAGCTACTGATATGGGTCATCGGCGAGAACTGTGTGCTCATGCACGCATTTTGGCTTTAGAAGAGGCAATTGATACAGAGTGGGTGTATATGTGGGATAAATTTGGTGGATATCTGCTTCTGTTGTTGGGATTGACAGCTAAAGCAGAAAGAGTGCAGGTGGAAGAAGCTGAATTACATATGGCTTGTATATTTTAAATATCTGGTTACTAACCATGTGCTTCTGCTGTGGCAGGATGAAGTCCGTTTGAGACTTTTTCTCGATAGTATTGGCCTTTCAGATTTAAGTGCCAAGAAAATTAAGAAGTGGTTGCCGGAGGATCGAAGGCAGTTTGAACTTATTCAGGAGAGGTGTTGTTTTTTAACATATTGTGTCCTCTTTAAATAAGTTTTCTTCTGCCCTTTTAAACTTATACGTGTAACAATTGCAGTTACCTAAGAGAGAAGGAGATGGAAGAGGAAATTTTCTTACAGAGACGAGAAGAGGAGGGAAGAGGCAAAGAGAGGAGAAAGGCTTTGCTGGAAAAAGAAGAACGCAAGTGGAAGGAGATAGAAGCTTCTCTCTTATCTTCTATTCCTAATGCAGACAGTAGAGAAGCAGCTGCAATGGCAGCTGCAGTGCGTGCTGTTGGTGGTGACTCTGTTCTGGATGATTCCTTTGCCCGGGAAAGAGTTGCCAACATTGCACGTCGCATACGTCGGGCTCAGTTGGCACAGCGGGCTGTTCAGGTTATAATTTGTTCTCATGTAGTGACGTTTGTTGTTCATTGCATATCTGTTGGAATCACTGAAAGTTATTTTTTCTTTCTCTGTTCAGGCTGGGGTGGCAGGTGCTGTTTGTGTACTCGATGATGAACCAACATCAAGTGGAAAACACTGTGGAGAACTTGATCAAGCTTTATGTCGAAGTCAGAAGGTCAGTTTTTCTGTTGCGGTAATGATAATGCCAGAATCTGGGCCAGTTTGCATCTTGGCCACTGAATTTCAGAAACAAGTCTGCTGGGAACTCCTGGTTGCTGGTGCAGAACAAGGCATTGAAGCCGGACAAGTTGGGCTTAGAATTATTACTAAAGGTGATAGGCAATCAACTGTAGCAAAAGAGTGGAGCATAAGTGGAACAAGTATTGCTGACGGAAGGTATGTTGATTTCTTACACTTCGCCTTCATTATTAAAGATAGAGTTGGGGGAGCGGGGAGCCTTTCATTGAATAAACAGTATTTGCACATTGAAGATACCTGGGAATTTTTCAGTCTTTCGTTTTCCATGTCAAATTTTCTGTCTCAACGATTTATGAGGTTGATATGAGCATTAATTACTAACAACAGTTGAGATGGAGTTGTCTTTATTTGAAAAGCTGAACTCTGGATATGGTTGCTTTAGTTTATGGTGTTTGGTGTTTCACAAGTCAACTACACATTTAGACTTATTTTTCCCTGTCCTCTCTCTTGATGTGATTATTTGTGATGGTACATGTGCGGTGTTCAACTAACTAGAATGAAACTATAGTACTTATTTCTCTATATGGTTCACAGGTGGCATACTGTGACAATGACTATCGATGCTGACCTGGGTGAAGCAACTTGCTTCCTAGATGGTGGTTTTGATGGATATCAGGCAAATTTACCACTGCCTGCAGCCAGTGGCATTTGGGAGCCAGGAACTGAAGTCTGGGTAGGCGTAAAGCCTCCTACTGATGTGGATGCATTTGGAAGAACCGACAGTGAAGGAATTGAATCGAAAATGCATATCATGGATATCTTTCTCTGGGGAAGATGCTTGACAGAAGATGAAATTGCTTCCCTTCATGCTAACCTGGGTTTACCAGACTACAGTCTAGTCAATCATCCTGAAGATAATTGGCAATGGGGTGATTCACCTTCTAGAGTACGTCAAAATAGTTGTCTTTATCACTTTTCTTTTATAAAGTTATAAATGATCCAACATATATGAGAACTAAGTTTTTGTTTTAAAAATTAATTTGCAGCTTGATGAGTGGGATAGTGGTCCTACAGATGTAGATCTGTATGACAGGGATGATGTGGACTGGGATGGTCAATATTCCAGTGGAAGGAAAAAGCGATCTGGACGTGAGAGTGCTGTTCTTGAAGTGGATTCTTTTGCAAGAAGATTCAGAAAACCGCGTATAGAAACTCAAGAAGAGATAAACCAGCGGATGCTCTCTGTTGAATTGGCTGTTAAAGAAGCTCTCTCTGCGAAAGGAGAAGCGTATTTCACAGACCAAGATTTTCCCCCAAATGATCAGTCTTTGTTCATTAATCCAGATGACCCCCCTACAAAGTTGCAGGTGCTGTAGTAATTAAATTATATCTATCGTTCCATGACTGTCTTCATATTCCTTACTTTAGTATCTTTTGTAGGTTGTTTCTGAATGGATGAGACCTACTGAGCTGGTGAAAGAGGGTCAGCCATGCTTAATCTCTGGAACTGCAAACCCATCTGATGTTTGCCAGGTTGGTTTCCTTCGTTCAGCTTGTTAGGTTTTCCTGCTTTATCAAATGGTTCGCGTCTAGTTCTTAATGTTAGTTTCTATTGCCTTGCCAGGGACGACTAGGTGACTGCTGGTTTCTAAGTGCTGTAGCTGTTCTTGCTGAGGTTTCTAGAATATCAGAAGTGATCATCACACCTGAATACAACCAGGAGGGTATTTACACTGTTCGTTTCTGTATTCAGGTAATATTGCAATATGTATTTATTTTGCAAATTGCAATATCATAGTTTAGATGAATGCACCCTCTTACGGGGAAGTAGTCTATATCTAGTGGAGGGAAAAGAGTAGTGAATCCTGTACAGTGATTTTAAATAGTTCTATGATATAGGCAGAACCAGGAAAACACAGAAGATATCTGGCCACACGGCCCACACATGTGCACACTCAAACACAATCCAACAATAATTTGATTTCCAAGGGAACAATAGGATAGATTTGAACAAAGACGAATAACATGTATACTCTCACAATCTTCCAATTCAACCTAATCTCAAGGGAAGAACACACTCTCCCAATGAGCCCGAGCGAATGCCTGAATTCACTCTAAATTTCTCAATAGAATACTTCTGGAGGGTATTGCCCTTATGTATCGGATATCAACAATCTATGTCACCACACATAACAACTCTCCCTCACAGCCCTCCAAGTCCTAGTTGTCTAGTTTACAGGGGACTTCTTGGATTGTTCTTGACTTCTAGAGTCTTCTCTCATCAATTATCCATGTGCCTAGCATTTGACATTTAGGACCTTTGGCTGGCCAATAGACTTGAAAGTAATGGTTTTCTAGTTAAGTTGGAGAAGAATCAGATTCAAGTTGGTTTAGTGGGGTCATCATTAATTGGTGTATTTTTGGAGCCCTGTGGCCTATATTACTAAACGTCATATGAAGTTTGTTCTAGTGTGATATGTGCTTGTTTGTTGTTTATCACACACAATATGAAGCAATTTCAGACTCTTCAATTTTCCTCCTTAAATTGACTTTTTTTACTTTGCACCCAAAAGAAATTAGCTTCTTCTCCTGTAGAATATTGATTTGAAGAGCTCATGCTTCAGTCGTTTCTACTTTGATGTTTTTTGTGTAGGGTGAGTGGGTTCCTGTCATTGTAGATGATTGGATTCCATGTGAATCTCCTGGGAAACCAGCATTTGCTACCAGTCGAAAGGGGAGAGAGCTCTGGGTGTCCATACTTGAAAAGGCGTATGCAAAATTGCATGGATCTTATGAAGCTTTAGAAGGCGGTCTTGTTCAGGATGCTCTCGTAGATCTTACCGGAGGAGCTGGCGAGGAAATTGACATGAGAAGTGCACAGGCCCAGATTGACCTTGCAAGTGGCAGACTATGGTCCCAACTGTTGACATTTAAACGGGAGGGGTTTTTGCTTGGTGCTGGTAGTCCATCAGGTTCAGACATACATGTGTCGTCCAGTGGTATAGTGCAAGGTCATGCGTACTCGATATTGCAGGTATGTAAGACCGTTTTTTGTCTTTTCAAGTTCTTATTCTGATGCTAAATAGAATTTGCAGAAGATTGATCATTTATTCATTTACTAAAGGTAAGAGAGGTAGATGGACACAAATTAGTTCAGATTCGCAATCCATGGGCCAATGAAGTTGAATGGAATGGACCATGGTCCGATTTGTCTCCTGAATGGACTGATAGGATGAGGCATAAATTAAAGCATGCACCCCAGGTACTAACTGATATAAAATATAAATGTCCCTGCTAAGCTATATGTAAATATTGTAAACATGTTTATTTACTTGTTGGCAGTCAAAAGAAGGTATATTCTGGATGTCCTGGCAAGATTTTCAGATTCACTTCAGGTCGATATATGTTTGCCGTGTCTATCCATCTGAGATGCGATATTCCGTTCACGGTCAATGGCGAGGATACAGTGCAGGTGGTTGCCAGGATTATGATACATGGCATCAAAATCCCCAGTTTCGGTTAAGGGCTACAGGACCTGATGCATCACTTCCAATACATGTATTTATTACATTAACACAGGTATAGCTAGTGAAAAGAACATGTAAAAATACATGAATAAAAGATGATTATAATCTAATATGATTGTTGAATGTTTTTGTGTGGCCAGGGGGTGAGTTTCTCTCGAACAACAGCCGGTTTCAGTAATTACCAGTCGAGCCACAATTCAATGATGTTTTATATTGGAATGAGAATACTCAAGACTCGTGGACGACGTGCTGCATATAATATTTATTTGCATGAATCGGTTGGTGGGACAGATTATGTAAATTCAAGAGAAATATCATGTGAAATGGTGCTTGAACCTGATCCCAAAGGGTACACCATAGTTCCCACCACCATCCACCCCGGGGAAGAAGCACCTTTCGTTCTGTCTGTCTTTACCAAAGCATCAGTGGTACTAGAAACTTTATAGGAGGACCATATATCTGCCTTTCTCAAGCAGACAAGAGACTCGGTACTCCTATTGTCTTATGCTCATTACTTGCACAAATCAGTCATTGGCTATATATGTGATTTTATGAAACTTATTCACTGTAAGGAGCTAAATGGCTGTTGTTATGCAGGACGCACTGTGATTCAGAGCCTGCTTGCGGTCATTATTAGCTGATGAGTATTTATGAGGATTTCTTGGTTGGTAAAACTGTACATGAAGTACTTTGTAACTTGTTAGGGTATAGCTCTGATCTTGATGATGTAAATGGTAACAGATTGAAGTAAATAGAGTAATCAATAGGGAAAACGGGCAAAATGCTCGTAGCTGCCTCTGTTTACAAGGTCAGCTGCAGTTTTGGTGTTCTGCTTAAACTGTTCATAGACTAATTTATGTATAGAAGCTTCATATATTTGGGGTTGCCAATATATGTTTAATTTTTCAAAACCGTCTTCTTGACTGCATCGGATTATACATTTATATATGATGCCAACAAATAAAGGCATGGAGAGTTGCAAGAGTGAATGGCACTATATGATTTTCATTTAAAAAGAAAGATGTCAATAAGCCTAAATGCTAAATATACGACAGGAAATGCCAAACTATGATTTACAATTATCACTTCTACACTAACTATTACAACAAACAAAATCAGGACAATGAGAAAACACAAAATGCAAACTCAAAAGAGGAAAGAGAACACAACTGAAAACAGCGATGGATGAAGTTATCTTCTTCACATAGACGCTTACTTGAAAGTTGAGGCGTCAAGCGTGGTTAAGAAAAAAAGTAATCAATCTGAGGTAGCTTCACCCAATGAGACAGATGCAAGGGATGATGCCCACACACGAGCACTCCTTGCCCCTTTGTGGAAGTGCCTTGTTTGACACCATTTGAGCTTGTTCCATGCCCTCTTTACATCAGTTATTTGCATAACGCGTCCCCATAACTGCCTTGATTCCCCAAAGACTCCCAAGTTTAGATGTCTCTTGCATTTCTTCCACAAAGCTACAAGTCCTCCGAGTAGTTGCGAAGAGAAATGAAGTAAAATCCTCAATGTTAGGAACGATATCGCAAACAGCAAATATGGTTCCTTTACCATCATCTCCTTCCATGATAATGCTTGGTACCCGGAATTGACCGAGTCAGATGATCTAGGTGGAAGCAAATCTTTCAGTGGGTCAAGCCCTGGATGAAACAAGAGACTTTACATCACTAACAATGACTAACTGAGATTGTTATAACACCTCTACCCACTTTCAAGAAAGTCCCAACCAGGAAAGTGGTCAATTGATGAGAGCTCAGGTTCAAGTTAAGAAAAGCTTTCAGAAACATTCCAACAAAAGTTGACATAACAAACTTGTTAATAGTACCTGTAGTTTTCTGGTAAAACTGTGCCAATGACTGCAGATCTTTTTTACCATTATACCGCACCGTTGCTGTCTGGTTAATAATCAGTAATGCAGGCACACTGTGAATCCCATACCTAGATAACAGACTGCGAATAACACAAGTCAAATAAATATCAGACCTGATGACAAAGAATATTGAAGTAGCTTACAAATAAACCCTCATTCCATGGCAAGGCAGGAAGTTCAGAAAATTATTAGTTAATTAACCAGACATTTGACATTTATGTAAAATGTCTTTCTCTCACCTCGGCATAGTTGATGATTGCTCGACTTCTATGTGCTCAACCTGAGGGTACATTGAGCTTAGAATGTCAAATTTGTCTCTAAAGCTAGAAGAGAATGAGCACCACGATCCGTAGAAGAGCAAAGCAGAGTATGAATTCACAGGGTTAGAGCTCAAAAACCGCTCAAGAGCTTCTCCATTAACCTGCAAACAAGTCACTGAATCGTTTATAAGACTAGCATTTGGATTGACAGCAGCAAGATTGAGATCACCATGCATCTGAAATTTGATTATTGTGGGTGACAATTACATGATCAAGAATATGTGTACAGTCTCTAGACATATTTAAGTTATATCAGAATCATTCCAAAAGAGGAAGCATAAAATGTATGCACACTTGAAAAACAATTTCTTTGCTTAGTTGAAAGTCAACACAACGAAGGATCAATCTCATAGTATGCAATTAATAACAGAAGGGAATTATCCCAATGACCATGCAATAATGTTTGATGTATTGGCAACCCAAATTACCCAATTATATCTCATTCCTCAAACTCCTCCACAGAAACAAAAATGAAGATCCAATCACTATCAAAAGCATCGTTAGCGAACTTAAAACACAAATTGATTTTCTCCCCTTTTATTCTGATAGAACCCCTTTCCAATTCGCACATGTTTCAACGGAAGTTGATCAAGGTCTGGGAAGCCTTCAAATACTCCAACATCATAGACTCGAGGAATAGTCATGATGATCCAATAGCGGGAGTAGGTGTTTGGTAATACGAGTTAAAAATCTAATTGTAGCTGATGAGTTGTACTAAGGCAATTGATCACCCCGTTCTGTTTATTACCAGAAGAATGAGTTGAGCATTACTATAAGCATAGTGTGAAGGAATAGATGAAATTGGGAGCGGATGGATTAAAAAAGAGGAAGTTAAATTCAGAAGAGAGAAGGAAACAGCTCAATACTACCATAGAGATGAAAGGTAAAGGTTAAGAACCAAGGATGATTCATGTTAGAAATTCATCCCGCAATTAGTCATTATCAGACTAGTACATTGAACATTCGATCAAATTAGGATACAGCCGATTTCATATCCGAAAATTTAAAGGCAAAGAACATTAGAATAATCATGTTGAAATGAAAAGCTTAACAAAACCCTTACAAGAACAAATTAAGGATAAAGACGACAGAAACCAAAAGTGAAAAGTGACAAAACAATAATCAAGGAATAAGCAATAAAGAAGACGGAGATTTACCTGAAGAGGAGGGGAAGAAGAGATCGGTAAGGGGCATTGAAGTCGGAGATGGTAGAGAAAGGGGTTCGATTGGGGAAGGCACGAAAAGGAAGAAACCAATCCAAAGGAAGAGAAATTAAGCGCGAGGAAGATTGAAATGCAGAAAAGCTCAGGGGCAGATGCGCGAGACGCCATGAAGAAGATGACCGGTTGGTAGATTCGGCAAATTGAGCTTCTCCTAGAGAAGATGAGAAGGTGGGAGTGGTACGTCAAAAGCTCTGTTTTTGTGTCGGAGGGGATCTCCTCTCCTCTTTTGTCCTGTCACCAAAACAGCTTTTTGGGCACACCTCTCTTTCCTCTCTCTCCTCTCCGATCTTTCTGTGTTCTTCGCTATCGCTCTTTGTCTCTTCTCTCTCCAAGCTCGTATTCACCAACCAGCTTAGTGAGGACTATTATATATATATATATATATATATATATATATATATATATATATATATATATATATATATATATATAATATTAAAACTTTCTAAAAATATAAATTTCAACATTCACTCTTCTTGAAAAATTGAAAGTTATATTTAATGTTTAAAATACTTTACATTTTTCGTCAATTAAAACATTGAAAATCGTAATAGAAGAAAAATTAATTTAACCATTTTATTTATAGTGTTATAATTGTAATTAATTGTATTATCGCGAAAAACTTTTTATTCTAAGCAATTTATTAACTTGGAAACATTGTTACACTTAAATACTACTCTTGATAAAGAAAAATATAAAATGAAACATCCAAATAACTGATTTGTGAAACTCCAATTTGATGGAAAAGTCATTTCTATAAAATATAGAAAATTTTCAGAAGTGTCCGTCTTTGAAACATAATCACATGTCCTTTTAAAAGGGTTGTCAAAGTTAAAAGAGTTAAAATTGTAAAAAATTGAAATCTAATGAGATAATTTTTATGTGATCAACTGTGTCATGGGTATCTGGAAACCACCATGGCAAGCGGAATCGATGACATTATGTTTCATGTGCGGTTCTTTGAGGAAGTTCAGATCAAGCATACTTTCAAGAAATTCAACACGATGATCGATGTCCTTGCTGCTCTTTTCCAGTAACACGTTGCTGCAAATGTTGATATCCCTCAAGGCAGTCAAAGAGCTCATCCATCGGGACTCCGTTCGACAACCCATTTTAAGGATTAGGGCTTGATATTTCAGCACGTTTGTTGTCTTCTGTTAGAGATTCTCCCTCGGGCCGCTAGTCTTTCTATTGAGCGCCCCAACTTGCTTTCCATGTACAAATTAAAAATAAAAATAAATACTACTCGTGATAAGTGTACTATTTTAATAATTCTTTTTTTTTTTTTAGTTTCCATTTTAATCTTTCTTAATATGTGTGAAAAATGGTAGGTGGAAAAATAATGTAAAACGGAGGGAATATATACATATAAATAAGAGGTGTGGAGACAATTTTACAATTTTCTAGAAGATACAAGGACAAACATTTGTATTTTTTGTAACTTTTCATGAGAAAAATTGTAACAGTTATTCTCTCAATTTATAATTTCGTTCAAAATTTATACACTATCAGTTATGATTTTTTCTATAGTTAGTTGATGTTTCATTTTTAAACTTTTTATTAGTTATGTTTTTATGCACTTTTTTACTTAATGTTTGAACTAATGATACCCAAATTTTGAACTAATATTATAGAAAAACACGCTTTTATAGTTATGGTCATTATAATACTTTATTATATTATTTGTTAATCAAAATTTTATACTATTAGTTCAAATCAAGTATTCTATTAGCTCAAACGTTTTAAATTAATATTTCATGCATTGTTTTGAACTTTTGAAAAAATTTGGTAAAAATATATGAACTATTAGTACAATATAATATTAAATAACAAAAAAAAATTGAACAAAATGTACAAAAATTTTGAACGAAAGAAGTGTCCATTAGAAGAAGAAGAAGAAGAAGAAAAAGAAGAAGAGGGCGGAGTAGACGGAAAATTTTAGTACATATAATTTGAACTAATTGTACAAAAAATTTGAACAAAGTGTACACAAATTTTGAACGAAAAAGTGTCCGTTAAAAAAAAACTTAACACGTGTCACTATGATGATACTCCGTAATTCCGCACCAGTAGAACCACTCCGCACCTGAACCGAATCCATTTTATATAAAAAAGTTTTTACGAAAACAATATATAAAAAATATGATTTAGATATTCAAAATGTTTCTACAAACTTTAAAATGAAAAATATTGTTCACCGTCTACATTTACTCCCATATTTGTAGCAAAATTATGCACACATTTAAAAAATATATGTTTACTCTCATGCACAAAAAAATCATGTTGTTTTGTGAATCTTAAAATTTCAATAATAAAGTTTAAGGAAATTTTGGACGTTTGCTTTTGATGATTAAAGCTTGAAATATGTTAGAAATGAATGAACTAATATTATTTCATGTTAGAGGCGAAGGACTTATTAAGATGATTGATAAATCTCGTCTAAACGTTCTAATATGTGTTTGAGTTTAAGTTTCAGCAAACAAAGAACGTCATAGAGGGACGTCACAATTAATAAGAGGACTAGAGACTACATGTTGTATTGGGTTAGGTTATCTTGATTCAAAGAAGGTGGTTTGAAACCACGGTGTATCGAAAATAAGTAATCAATGAACTTGCCGACCTGGTGAAACAAAGATAGGAGTGATTTTTATCTCGAGGTTTCCACTACAATCCTTGTGTTGATCTTTACTTTAATTTTTTATTACTATTTCCACTACCTAAGAACATCTCATTGGATGTCCCTACTCGCTATAACTAATGCACAATCCAACATTAGACTTGGCCAATTCACGATTGGCAATTGAAATACACAAAATCACGAATTCGGAAAAGCTGAACTTTCGCACGGTTTACACATGCGTGTGCTAGCAATCGGCATTGAGGCATAGTGTTATAACATGGTTTTCACATTGGGTCACAATATGGAAATTGCACTTGAGAACCGACCTTTTAACCGCTTAATGGTATATGTTCTTTTGAGTTGGCTCACAATAAAACCATAGGCTTTGTACATTGAACACCCCCACATTTTATAAAAAGACTGCGGCTCAATAATAAGATTGCGACACCATAACGTATTCCTTAAATCTAAGGAGACCAGAACCCACCAGACGTGATAAGTTGGGGAACAATTACATAAACTAATCGAGTCAAATCCTGATAAATAATACAATAATGTGAGAATATTTTATTGGATATACATGTAGTCTCAAATTTAATCCAA
Source organism: Fagopyrum tataricum (assembly GCA_002319775.1). Classification (NCBI taxonomy): domain Eukaryota; kingdom Viridiplantae; phylum Streptophyta; class Magnoliopsida; order Caryophyllales; family Polygonaceae; genus Fagopyrum; species Fagopyrum tataricum. The sequence goes on from CM008279.1 coordinate 62,901,417, forward strand.
ATTATCTGCTAGTTGCTCAAATTTAATCCAAAACCACGTTTTTGTGGATTCTATATGATATAAATCTTCATTTAACTATACCATTGTCATGTATACAGATCTTAAAACATGTCCATATGTTTCTCCTAAAACTAGAGAACTTGTGGGCAAATACGAAAGTGAACATAATAAGGTTTTTCATATGCGAGAATGGAGATGAATATCGCTCACCGAGCCCAACAAATGTAAGTAGGCCCAAGACTATTATCTATCTGCATACAAAGCTAATATATAACAACATACAACGAACGACCAACTCGAATCGAGATCACTTTGCCAGTTACCATGATACACAAACACAACTGCTTCCAACATCTATCAAACTCACCAAATTGAGCAATAGGTCAATTTTCCGCGACAGAATCCCCAAATCACCACCAGGTTGAGCTTCCGGGTGGAGATTTTTCCAGGGGACCTCCATCAGAACAAAAAATGTAGGCTCTGCCGATAAAAAGGTAAGACGATTTCAGTGCACAAGCACCGATGATGATACATTTCATAAATCTTAACACCGAGACTAAATTGGCATTACAAGAATAAATATGGTTGAAACCCTCTATATGAGGAGATTGGTGAAGAGGCTGAAACTTCAGGGCCACCTCAATTAGTTCAGGGCCACCTCAATTGTCCATCATGAAATCACGAATATCCGGCATCCTCAACGCTGGTATTTCAAAAGGACAAACAAGTTGATCTACTTCCGGTGTCTACGTGCTTTAGGTTCAACTCGTTGCCTCTTTTCTTCTTCCCATTCACGGTCGTAAATTCTGATGGAGCTAAGTTAAGGACCAACATAATAACCTCAAATCCTAAAATATATCAAGTTGCAAGCAAATACCCCATTTGAGCCAATGCAACCAATAAAAAAAAGTACTGTGCAAAAATAGTAATTTTGATGTGGCAAATGTAAAATATATCAAGGATACGGATCAGCATCACGCCGAGCCATTTTGCCAGGCGCTTCTTTCCCATGTACCCTGCTTCCGGGGTCTGGAAAGTAAGCTGGGCGTTGGAGAACAGATGCCTTTCTTTCCACCCTATCTCTTCCATCATAATCATGAGACGAGCTAATTGAAAGGGGAGGGGCCAGAGAACCAGGAGAATATTCACCAGGTTCAACTGCTGCCTCACGTTTAAGTTTCCTCCTCTTTGATGCTGCATTAGAATCCACCTCCTCTTTCACAAGGTTTGCTCTCTCCCTTTCTCTGTCATCCACCTACAGCAACCAATATTTTAATGCTCAGAGATATGGCAATTAATGGAAAGCTGGCCAACTTGGAGCACTGAAACTAGCTGTGTCAAAGAAACAACAATGTAACGAACATTTCAAAGATCATGCCCAAATTAAAACTGGGTGATAACTCAGAAGTCTGTCTGATGATTACATCACAAGATCATTCCCAGATTTTATAGTCAGCATTACTCATCGCGGGATTTTGAGCAAATAAAAGTTGAGGTCCGGAATTAGTAAAAGCCTGAGGTTCTGGTTTCATGATGAATAAGAGACGAATGAAGATGACACCCTTGGCTCATTCCCAAAGATGGAGAATACATAAAAATGGCAGCTTAAACAGATAAGATTACAAGTATACCGAAAAAGAGGTTGAAGTTGTACATGAGGTTGAATATAACTTACCCTCATATACACACTAGCTGTGTTTTACCTGATAATTCTTCAAAAATGAGACGCATGCAAGCCAGGTAATGAAGATAATGTTCATACCCTCAGAAGGAAATAATATGTGACATTCCACAAGATGTTGACCTGGCTAATGGGTTCCCATTGGGATTTAGTTTTATGCAATTTATTGCTTCTTACTTCAACTATAACTCCCTTTTTATAACAAATTAGTGGATGTGCTTCTGATAACTCATCCCCATTGTAAAGGGAAATATTAGCAAATCAGGAACAGGTTGTCATATTTATCACGACACACCACTAGGAACCGTAGATGTAGCATCGGTATAAAAATGAATTGTAGGACAAGGATACCTTTGAAGAAAGTGATTCTCTGTCTTCCCGCTTCCTATCTCTGAATTCATCTTCTCTTCTTCGTTTAGAGTCATCGAGTGCAACCAACAAATTCTCCTCAGAACGTCGTCTCTCTTTTTCATCGTGTCTTGGGGAAAGTCTCTGTGTATGTCTGGTACTTCCATGCCTTCTATCTGCTGCATCTTCATCCCTTCTAGCATTTATTGATTGTGGAACCACATGTGGTGGTAGAGGAGGGGGAGGTGGCAAATTTTGTCCATGAAACCGATCATCACCATGAGATTTCTCTACAGAGGTTTCATTATGTCGCCCTTTTCCTCTATCATCTTTGTTTTTTTCATCTTTTGCTTTATCGCCAACCCTATCAAAGCTCCTATCGGTCCCACGTTCACCCAACCTTTCCACTGAGCGTTCCCTGCCATGCCGTTCTATTGACCTGTCTCTAATTTTTTCGGTAATGTCATCCGAACGAAGTTTATCAGCACGTTCTGATCTGTGCTCTCTTTCATGCTTATCACTGCTCTTATCTTTTGATCGATCTGAATGTCTATCTACACCACGATTTACGTTTTGCTCCTCAGGACCTGGCTTATCAGCATCTATGTACTGAGATTTATCCACAAGTCTGGCCTCAGATATTCTGTCTTTATCAGATGGTCGAATATCAACCTCCAAATCTAAGTCCCCCTTTCTACGCTTTGTACTCCTGTCAGGATCCTCAGCAGGACTAGTTCTTTTCTGCTGTTTGTCAGGCTTAGTACCATCATGCTTAGGAGAATGCACAGATCGAGCATGTGATGGTCGAGAGACTTCGGATATTTGAACAGGTTCATCCCTTAAAGAACCTTTTGATTCTGAACTCTTTGTAGCTCCACCCTCTGCCCTCATATCTGTCCCTTTCGATGAAGACCCAACAGCATTTCCGTTTGTAAAAGAGGCAGAAGTGGTGATAACTCCAGTGTTTATGGCCTTGGAAGACTTGCTTTCATCTTTCATATGATCTTGCTTTGACATCCTTGCAAGAGATCCACCAGCTCGTTTGGCAGGCCTTGGTTGCACCTGAAGTACAAAAATTAGAAAATATTCCCGGTAAGAAGACTACATAATTCCCATTTCGCCATATATGGGAAATACGAACCATTAGGTTTGTATGATTAGTAATAGAAGAAAGCATTACCTCGGCCTTTGACACACTTTCATCAATGTTTCTGCTAATATTCTCATCCACGGCTTTTGCATTATCATTCAACCTTAATGTATCAGATTGTAGCCCTGTTGAACCAACAGGTTGCGAATCTGACCCAGTAACAGCTGTACTACCCTCTACTCTAATGTTTCCTGAAAGATTTTCTGACCTTCCATCCTTCCTTGAACTATGATCTCTGACAGAATTTACAGAATCTAGATGTTGAGATCCAAAGGTTACTCTTCCACCTGTTGGTTCAATCTGTGAAGGCCCCGATGCATTGACCCCCACAGTCCTCGTGGCAGGAGGTTGTGCAGGTTTGATTTCAAGAAAGCCCATCCCAAATTCTTCTTCTGTCACCCAAGCAGGCTGCAAATTCATGGAAAGCAAAAAAAAAAAAATGAGGGCAACAGTTTTTCCCTTGTTAAGCAGGGAGGATTGATGGTGTGGTGTATACAAGGGAGAAGAACACACAACAACCAAACAAGGCCTAGAGGTCTGTAAGCAAGGTCACTATAAGGCTAAGGCTGGAAGAGGTAGTTAGGCTATTCTCACTTAATGCGAGAGAGCAATATAAATGATTGTTAGCACTCAGTAGTATAAATAAGGGGTTATTCCAGGCAAATGCCTAAATTTTAATCAGACTGTGTTGTTGCCTTGGATTCCTTGTTTAATTTAAGAGTGGTTGTTTGTTCTCGAGTGTTGATTGTTAGTTCATGCACTTCTCCAACAGTGTGACAGTGCAATAACAAGGTATTAACCATAATGCTCACTAATGGCAGCTGTGATTGGCAAAGCAAGAAAGTTTGCTAGCATCATAAGCTTACATGTGAGTTAATTGTCTATTTTAAAACACATTTGATTTTCACTTTCAAAAGTACCAAGATAATCATTCAAAATTTCAATTAGGCATTTTCTTAGAAATCTCTTCCTGCGTCCCCATTTATAACATGTAAAGACATTGACACAAACTGAATGAAATTTCCTAGAACGCCTTTAGTAGTATTAAAACTGATATCCCTAACTAAGCAAGTTTTATGAGATCCTCCATGGAATATATTCTAGAATATTACTATGCACTCAATTATTAACCTCATATTCTTCAGATATTTTTGAAAGCACGTTAAGTGAATAATTTTACTTGTTTGACCAATTTAGTTTGTCTGCGAGACGCATCTGTTACTTATAAGGTGTCCAGAGACTTTCATAAAATACTTGTCCTTTATTATGTACATTTCCATTTTAGCTGTACATTGCATATACTTCAAGCAGCAGTGGTGGTTAGCCAAATTAAAAATAGTTTATCATATCGCAAATGTAGAACATAAGTCAGTATAGTAGTGTTCTACCTTTCTAGCAGACAAAGCTGCAGCAACACTAGTAGCCAGAACCTTCAAATCTTCCCTTTCATCACTCTTAATCTTAGCCACCTGTAGACGATAATAAAAAACCCAAACAAGAATCATAAATTTTTTATCGGATTATGATCAAGCAGTAATTGTCCAAGTTCTTGATTGCCTACCCGCTTCTCAATATTAATCCCACTTTTGCGAGTGACGGGAAACACACTGGAAATTTTCGTCAGCATTATGAGAGCATTTCGAATTTCCATGTATTCAGCAGATTCCAAGCACTGTATTAATATCTTAGTGATTCTTTGACTCCATTTCCAGTGCACCTAGGATTGGAACAAAAACATTTACATTCACGGTGAGCCTCAAACTGCAGAATATCACATCCCATAGAAACTGTAACATTGATCGATATTTATTACTCAAGTGTGCTTTTTGTTTATTATCCATGGTTAAAAAATTTGCGATTCAACTCACAGAATTGTGCTTTTCATGATTCAACATAGGGGTAGCGTCTCAAATCGGTGTAAGAAACGTTTTGTGTCGGACTTAGTTAAATGAAATTGTATACAATGATAAGATTCTACTGATTTCATCATTTCTAACATTTAACCAATTACAACTAACTATCCAATCATTGAATGATATTCTGGTTTAATAAATTTCAGATTTGTCAAATGAATTTAAGAATAGATTTAGAATAAACTTGGATAATATTGAGGTATTACTCTCAAGATTTCCATCTGTAACAACTTACAAAAATAAAGTTTTGGAATTTAACAACTTACCTTGACAAACTGAGCAAACGTCACCCGCTGACGATTTGGAAATTTATAGTAGACAGCAAAACCAGGCTTGTTGCCACATTCACGTTCATATACTGATTCGTCACTCTGAAAACAAGCAATATCTTAGAGACAAGCCATACAGAATCATCAATACATGGACATGTGCGATGTATCTAGTTAATTACCTTCCAGTAGTAGGCAGTCTTTAACGTCTCATACAAAAACCTGCCCAATCTACCCGCCTCGTACTCGGTGCAACAACATATCATGGGGTGTAAAGTTTTGCATATCAGAACGTCAACATGATTAACCGTGTTAAAATAAGGTGTTCCCAAAGAATGAAGAGTTTGCACGAACATGGCACAATATATGGCATCTGGAGCACTCAGAGTGCAGCGTGGAAAGATGCAACGCTGGAGGAATTCCATATTAATCTTCAAAGTATCAGGACAGTTACTCAACCATGTGTCCTTTTCAAGAGCAAGCCTCCTACGAACAGAAGCAACATTCTCTTCATGCCTTTGAAGTTCGCCTGTCAGCCGATCCAGTGATTCTTGAATTCTCTCCTTATCCTTCTTCCTTTTAGCAATTGCTGAGCTTGAATTATCAGAAAGCTCCTCTAGGGCCTTTAGAGAAGCATGCAGCTTTCCAATTTCAGACTCATAACGACTCCGAGGAACATATAAATCATAGAGAGTAAGCCCCCAAAAAGTTGCATATAGATCAGGAGAGAGGCTATTCCAAGCTTTTGCAGGCAGCATACTTCTGACAGTATCAAGAAGGCCGGACCACCTGAAAGATACAATGTAAAGGAGCTTATTTCCGAATATGAAAAAGTATAATTCATAAGCAATTGTACCTCTATTCCAAATAAAGCACCAATGACCAGAAGAAACAGAGAGAAACATACGAGCTGGTCCCACATAAACCAGTATTGGAGCTTAGCCCCAAAATAATAAATCCAGCGAATCAGGTTTCTAAGATTTAACAAGTGATAACACCAATTGGTAATAAGCAAACATAGTCATGATTGTAAAAATGAAGTTATAGCACTGTAAGGAACATAAAATTCATGTATGAACACAACAAACAAGCAACTCCCATACTTTTTGATCCATAAAGCGTCATGACCATACAGGAAAATGTGTAGTAGCCCTCCAATAATATAAATCTACATGCTAGAAGCTAAAGGGACCATACTATCCATCCTAGTAATCCTTTGCACCAAGAAACCCAATATAAGCTTTTAGAGAAAACATGAAAAATCAAAATCCAAATGCAAAATCATTGAGCATGGAAAAAATTATGTCAAATCGAATTAACATGTGGGTAAGATGTTAATGATTCACCCAAAGTTCACGACGTGCCATTTTGGAGTTTTTCTTGCTATGTTCTTGATTCTGTTATTTTGCAAATTTCAAAAGAAGATTGGAACGAATCTCTTGATTATGCTTGATTTTTGTTATGCATCACACAGTTTCTTCCTTATGAAACTTGACATGTAAACTTTTAGGGCATTTAAAACTAGTTGGATGGCTGTGGTCAACTCCTCAAACAGTCAACCATAACTGCTGCTTTCGACGTTACTGCTGAAAACTACAATATTCAAAAGCAAAGTAGTACCTAATTGGCCTGTGAGAAGAGCCAAGATCCAATACCAGATCTCCGTGAGCACTAATGCCAGAGTCTTTCCCGCTCAAAGACGCTTCCCCAGCTTCATAATCACACAACGGCCAGAAAAATCCAGAGCCATTTTCACACTTGAAGAGTCTCATTACGGGCCGATAAATTAAGAAGGCAACCTAACAGCATGAAGCAAATGAATTAATCCTGGGAACACAGATGACATAATACAAACACATTCTGCGGATAAATGAAAATTCCGAAAGAACATAAGCAGCAATTGTTTCCTGTTCATCAATCAGGAAAGAAAAAAAAAAAAAAGAGTCCCGGAACAGCAATGTATTACCTCGGGATCAAGGTGGTACAGGTGGACCAGATCAGCCAGTGATGGCAACAACTGAGCATAAGCAGTTGCAGGGTTGACAGAACTACAAAGAAATTCGACATACTGAAGAAGAATGCCATGGCATCTGTCATACTGTTCACACACCATCTTAATATAAGGAGCATCTGCATTAATGACAACCCTGCATAAGATCAAAAATCAGTTAAGTTCCTTAAATGCATCTATTATAATGCCATAAAAATATTTTTTTTTAATTATCGATTTAAATTAGTTTTTAATGTTTATTTTACAGAATCGAGAGAAGGTAATATAAGTTTGCATATCTAAGGCTGGAATTTTAAGTAACGGTAAAGATATATATTACATCATTTCATTATTTTTAAATAAATATAACGTAAATAAAAAAAAATACAGAAATACTTGACCATAGCATGGTAAAAAGTTGTAATATTAATTATTTTATCATAAGAGTTTAAAAAACAAACCGTCCAAGATGCAGGTATTAAACTAGTAATTTTCAAATTTTATGTTGTAGTCGTGTAGATATGTTCCTACAAAATGGAAGTGTATATATATATTTTATAATGTACTTTGAGGTCGTGCCAACAAGTAGAAGTTCGCCGCAACATGAAGAAAAAAAAATGCAAGAACGAAATGCATTTTAACTTGAAGTTGATTCACTGATGTTCTACTTTGAACAAACAGAGGCAGATAGAAAACAAAATTTTGAAGTATTTACATCAAGTAAAACTAGAGTTTAGAAAAATTCTTCTAACTTTCTTATTACTGAAATCAGGAGACTAGCCATTGCACATGTAATTCTTCAGAAGATTCCATTCAATTATAGAAAAGGAATCCAATATTGGCTATATTGTATCCATTCATCAAATGATTTTTCTTTGCTAGCTGAAGTTTCAATGTTTTCCTTCCACCCTTCACAACAACTGACCCTCCAATCAGCCACCATCATCTCTAAACAATATCTTACATTCTAACCCAACCACAAACTGACATGTTTTTCCTTCCACCCTTCACAACAAATGACCCTCCAATCAGTCACAATCATCTCTAAACAATATCTTACCCAACCACAAACTGACATGAAACTGCAGAAACAGCCCATTATATTGAAGGATTTTTGGCAGTATAACTTACAGTGACCTATGCTGTGCAATGAGCAGTAGAAGTGGAACTGCCAACTTTGGTTCTTCTTTTGGAAGCAGCGACTCCCTTAATCTAGTGGTTGACTTGATTAAAGCCTGAAATAAATGGCATAAATTTAACACATTGTCTAAAAAAGAATCGCTATGTTGAACATTCAATTCAAATACAAATGACTAGGAGCGTCACGTAATAAGTATGTTGAGATGTGTGCCTAAGACCTTCCAAACTACTGATTCAATAATTTAAATCATATCCCTACTGGTCAATCAATTGGTTGTTTATTAGATTATCCTTGTACATATAATGTCCTTACAATTATTGACAATGCATGTATGCCAAGCAAGCAACACATAATATAAGCATTGTGTTTTGATCCAAGTAGATGCATGAATGGCAAAGTATTCCAGATATAGTCAAAATGCATTACACAACATCACGAGGAAGATACGAGTGTTTCAAACACGATGTTCTAGGGCGAAATCAGTGAACAAGTTTCTATCACAGTTCAAATCAAAATTCATTGTTTTTCTCCATTCTTCCATTCTTCTTATGATGAATCACACACTCAAAAAGCAGACCAAACTAACCCTAGATCACAATATTCTACAAGTATGTCACTTTCACTTTTCTGAAGACACAACGTACAGTTCCCTAGCACTGTAAAACTTGAATCTCTGTTCTATATTTTTTCAGAGCCATTTAGACATCGCCACAGATGTTTATCAAATCTAAATGACCTTGTTGTTTCGGGTGATCCCAAATGAGGTAGCTGAGTATCTAAGAGACTCTCCTCCTGCCATGGCATCGAGCTGGTCTTCCGTCATGTTCTCCGTGTATTGAACATTAGCCATTTGTTGAATGAGCTCCTGAAACATTAAAATGTGCACATTGTACATGAGAATATGTGAGAAGGGAACAACTACAGCTACAAAATCCAAGAATACCTGAAGTAGGATTAGTTCAATTCCTTGACCCCTTTTCAATTGATTAACAAGATATTGAAAAAGACCTCTCAACTCCATGGATGGGTACTTCTTACACCTACAAAAGATTAACAGAAATGACTAAGAATCAACAAGACACATCTATGCAGGAGAAAAAAAAATGTATAAGCAACCAAAAGAGTGCAGTCACCAAAATCCACCGTACAGGCCATCAAAGACAAAAGTATTGCATGTACAAGAGTTGGTTTGAATCAAAGGAAAAGAAGAGTTGGTCGTTAAACCAATATTTACAATTAAGATTTTACAAGTTTATCCACCTCCGAGGACAGTAATAGTATCTTTATTAAACACCTCGTAGAACAAGGACGGCCACAAGGGGACACCCAAAAATACAAGCTGACATGAATTTAACAAATTTTAAAATGGTATCAGGACCTCCTTTTTATTTTGTATGTATGAAAGAATAGAGAAATTTCAAAAACTGTCGATGGATCATACATATAAAATAAACACCTAAAAACTATAGCAACAAAATAAATATTCTTCAACATCTATCTCAATATTTTAAATAGCTGATTATAAAGCTACAGGTACAAATTTAATGGCTTAACCCCGATTAACTGGAAACAGGCAAGCCCAAATTCATACTCATGATATTCAAAATCCTCAAAATACTAAACACAAAAGACAAAACAATCTAACTTGTAGTTTCATTTGTTGGTATGACTTGAATATGAATGTGGTATATCCGGAGAATTCAAGAAAAGGTGGAAGATTTGTTGATATGTGTCTTGAATACAATAAAAAAAAAGTGCTTTTATCCTTTTGTGGTTAGGATCATATCCTATTATGTCATCTTAGTTAGTTTAGGACTTTATCCCATGGTTGGAATTTATTATTTCCGTTGGTTAGGTTTATATATTTTATGGGTAGGATTTTATACGTTTGTTTCTCAGTTACTCATCCTACTAGGTTTAGGACTCGTGTCTACAAAACAAATATATTGATGTTCTACAGGTTAACTGATCATCTGTTTTTTCATCTGACTATTTGTTTTGCAAATTTATTCATCTGTTCTAACATCCCTGGAAAATGCTTCAATCTGTAGACTGAAATACTCCTCAATAATGCAAAGAGACGTAGCCAGACGTAAATCTGTGGTAAGTTCTCGTCTTTTTGGTTCTTTTGTCATCTTTCTCAAATCCATTATAACACCATTTTTTCACTTTATTTTCTTGTTGCTGCTCTGTTTGGTTGAGGCTAGAGGGAGGAGATAAGGGAGTTGCCCTCCGGTACAAACTGCAAATGTAATGCCTGAACTCTGATCGATTGGAAACAAGCAAGCCCAATTTCATATTCATGATTAAATTTAAATGCCTGAACGTGATTTCTCTGACTCCACCGCAGATTTGAATGTGATGTTTGATAATCTCTTTCCTATACATAGCCCCATATTCTTGATATACTTACAGATATGAAATCAACAGAAGCACAATCAAGTTTTGTTTTTAAAGGGACTTTGAGCAACTCCCTTATCCTGGAAAGAAAAACCTTAAACATTATGAGAAACTTTAACTGTCCTCAGATAAGATCTCCCAAATTCCAAGAGTTAAACCCCACCCCAGACAGTAAGCAAAGCCATGCTGAAATCTATCTTGTCGCAACTAAAGCTCCTGCCGTCAAAATACAGCAACATCTACATTATCCCCATATTTTGCATTCCAATCATGCAAATCTAAACCATCTCTGTAAGTGAGAGCAAAGGAACTTGGGTTATGACCACTTTGGTTCACAAATGCAGCCAATGCTCTCAAAGATGGACACCACGTAATTTTTTGAATTGGACCGAGTACACAGAAAATGATATTGGGTTAAGCACAAAAGGCTTAAAAGTTCCAAGAAACTGAACTGGAAAGGAAGATAGCGGTAAGAAAAAACAGATGTCAAACCTAAAGCTACGAAGAACAACTACAGAGTGGTGAACGTCGATAAAATGAGAAATGAACAGCACATTGCCAATTTTTTTTTCTGTCACAAGAAGCATGAAGCTGACAAATGAATGTAATGAACTGAACAAATGCGAATAATAAAAATAGGATCACATACAGATGCCCCCAGAACAAAGCCAGGGATTGCAGCCAGTCAGACAAATTAAGGCCGTCTTCTTTCAGTTTCTGGCGCCCACCTTGTGCCAAACGTTCAATGACAACATATTCAAGTGCATCATACTCGAGCTGCAAGACAGTGCAACAGAAACTTCACCATTGGTAGGCTTGATATGTGCAGAATCATATTGACCTTTCAGAACTACACATAGCTCAAGCATGCCTAGCTGAAGTTTAGTTAGGCTATAAAACCCACATTGTCAAAATATGCCTAATGAATTCAGTTTGATTTTTTCCGATAAAATATCAAGCAATTTCATATTATTCAAACTCCCAACATTTAGATAAAAAATAAGATAAGTTATCAACAATTAAAAAGAGAGGGCAAAGAAGCAAACAAAGGTATGAACACTATAACAGAGGTACTCATGTTAACACAAAGAAAAGCATCAGATACTAAATATCAAGATCCAGACCTGTGTCAAGTACTTGAATGCATCAACAACTGGGGCTATCATATCCTTGTATGACTCAATCTGGAGAAGGTATAATATGCATTGAGACAAGATACAACACAACTAGAAGGAACAGAGGTAGGGTACAACAATAGTACCTGATGAACGATAGTTCGAAGGACAGTCATTGGAGTTGCATGAGCAAGTTTTGCAACCATACGACCAAGTTGCTTCAGATTCTCTTTTGCAAGCCTTTTCAATATCCTTCTTGTGTCCAACTACAAAACAATCCATCCGTGTATTTTCATATTAATTTGAATGTGCATTGGGGACAATCTAGAAGTCATGGCAACAAAACACAAAATTGCTTACTTTTGCGGTTTGTCTAGCTGCTAAAACCATTGGATTACGCTCATCATCTTTTTCCCATTCCCCATAAAGGCGATACCGTGCCTAAGGAAATGAAATAACATCATTGACTATACTTTCAGCAAAACAAACATGCTGCCTTATTGGGTAGAATGCCTTCAGCAGTGGGTTATCAACCTACTCTTAGTACCGAAATGGGCTCCCACTTAAAGAACTAAGAACATAAACCAAGCGTATACCTCATAGGGAAGAAGACTCATTACACCCCAAATTGCGTGTCCCACAGCTGGGTTTGCAGGAACCAACTGCAACGAAGGAAGCAAACATGATCCCAGGGCATCTTCAATCCTTGGTCTAACCTCTCGCAACGGTAAACGAGCAACAAGATCACTGCCACAATGGGACCCAGATCTGAATGCTCCAGTCCGCTCGCCTGTGACCTCCAGTGCAGACATATAATAAGCTTTTAAAACACTACAGACCTGCCCATACAACAGCCATAGATATTTTATGAATATTAATGCATTATATTTATATGATCAAGTGTGAACCGAGCCAGTAAAAACAAAGCTAAAAGCACTAACCTTCTGCAACAACACTGTATCACGATAGAGATAGGGACCAACACAAGAAAGCATCTGAAAAAGCTCTCTAGGTAAAACAACTAAGGAGCTATATGCTGATGAAGCAGTTGCATCTATATCATCCATGGAAACAGCAGAGGACCCGGACTTCTGGAGATGTTTACGAGAAACAATATCATATGCCGAAGATATTGACTTCTCAATAAGCCTAGAAGAAGACACACAATGATACAGTAGATATCAAACCAAATCAGACACCAATATTTAAGTAAATTCACAAGAACAAATAAAACCACACAGAAGGCCATAAAGTGTTAGTGGAAGGACAAATGTTACTCCCACAGAATTCACTTGTACCAAAATTTTTGAGTATAAAGATGTAGAATCTGATTTTTAACAAAAAAAAAAAAGGAACCAAACAAAAATCTGTTGAAGCCTACCTAAACAAACCATCACAAATTTCAGCATGTGCCACTGGATTAAGTGATGAAAGTCTCTCAAACAGCAAGTTTGCATGATGCCTGCAGTTAGAACAGGAAACTGGTGATTTGCATTAGAAGAGAAATACAGATTGCTATCGGATAAAAAAGAAGAGACATGCCAACAGCAAAGGTGTGAGTGGACACAAAAGGAAACAATAAGACAATGGAACATAAAATACTATAGGATAAGATTCTGTGAGTTATATTCTTCAAATTATCTCATCAATCAGCTTCCTAGTCCCTAGGTACATGCAATTCCGACCTCGTGAATACCATAGCATCAGGGACGTGAGAGACGAATCATCAACCATAGGTGGGTCACATACAAGATTTTACACTACCGATGAAAATTATTAGGAAACTACAAGATTTTGAACTTGAAAATATTCACATATCAAGGAAAATGTTGGCCTGCACGTGAACTCTATGATTTGCATGCTATGTCTAAATCATCTCATCTTCGTGGACGATGTTGTGAACTTAAGACCAATGTCAACTCTTCATAATTGTTCCATTCCATAAAAAGACAAAGTAGTGTAGCAAAGAGATAGCTACATAACAAGTGGGAATCGAAAACAAATTGTTCAGAATTTATGAAAGCAAAAACTAAGAACCGCAAGGTCGAAACAAGGTGAATGTTGTATCATAGTCCAAACTAGGTCCCAACGAGAAAAATAAGAGAAGGGGGTCTATACCAGTCATCCACTCTAAGAAAACCAGTCAGCAGCCCCAGACTTTGGTTATTTTCAATCTCGGAAGCGCGTTCCTTAACCGCCTCAGTCTCCATGTCCACAGCAGTGTAGAGATCTATAGTGACATCACCTGGTTTATCATCATCCATGAGATCTTTTCCTGTAGCAGCCAGGTTAATTCTCCCAATTTTATTTGCCTGTAAATAGCGCCAGTGTGCAAAACATTTACTATTATGGCGCATAAATGTGTTTATAGTCAAACAGAAAGGAATGGCCAAATGCAACCCCCCTACCCCAAGCTATCAACTGAAAGGACATGTGCATGACTAAAACAACAGCTTGCACATACTCCCTTTCTTTTCCAAGCAATGTGCTACTTTTATCTAGAATGGAGATAAACGATCGCATTGATGCAAAAGAAATTACAAAACAACTTCCTGCTAAAGGTTCCCGTGAATAGATCAACCCAAAGAACTCTTTATGAACGATTGTTTTGGTAGGAAATAAGTTAAGTAGGATGCATATGCCTCCCCAGGGCGAGGAGAGCCTGGGAGAAGCATAAACAGTAGAAATCAAAAAGGATATATCTAATAAATCATATGATCACATCTAACTATAATCCATTACTTCCAATTAGATTGCCATAAACAAAAAATTTGTAAATTGTTATTTCATGAATTAAAAATGTCCACAAGTTAATGCCAACATACTTCCACCCTATAATAAAAAAGGTACTCTGAGCTGAAATTTGCTCTCCATCTATGACCAAAGTTGAGAAACCTCAAACACAATCACCAAAGGATAAAAATGAAAGAAGCCAAATATTTATCAGTAAAGTATAAGCTGTGAATGGTCATTGATATAAAATTAACTAGTATGAAGCCACGTGCAGCATATCAATTACCTCATCTAGTCGCTTTGCAGCAAAAGCATTGTAGTGCTCAAATGCCTCCTCATCCTTCGGAAGTAAATGTGCATATCTGGATCAAAACTTCCAACACTTCAGAAATTTTGAAGCAAATGACAAACTTCCCCAAAAGTATAGGGAAATGAGATCCAACAAAATTCTAATTTTCACAAAAATTATAATTTTGAAGTAAAAACTTAATTCTATTTTCTAAAAAATTTCCTAGAAAAACATTTTACTTCTAAACATAACAATATATACCCCTCACAACAAGCCAACAAAACCGAACTGAATCACAAACAAGACCAAACAACTTCAAGGCCAGTCATCTTGGTGAATAAGAGAAAGAATGAACAGACCTCGCATAAAAAACATACAAGATAAAGAACGAGAAACGGAATTCAATTTGGGCCAATTAGGTTTATGATAAGTCAGGTTGCTGGATATAATACTTATACAAGAGCAACTTAACAAAGAAAATGGACAGTCTATATGAAGACTATTCTTAAGCACCTAAAATTCGTTTACACAAAACCTAAACCTCAGATTAAAAAACATAATATATTATCAAAAATTGTTTACAAATTTGAAACATAACAACACCTGCATGCGTTAGGTTATACAACATAATAAATGAACAGTACATAAAATTTCAAATGACAATCTTGATACACCATTAAGAATTTAAACAGGATTACGTAGCATCAGCCCCTATATTTCCCTAACACAAAAGTAACAGAGAGAATATAACATTATAACCTGTAGAAAGAGCTTCATGGTTTATTTCATAATAGGTAACTGTTGTTGAGGATTTTTTTATGGAAAAGGGAGAGAGAGAAGCCAACATAGGGACATAAAGTGGAGACTTAGAACAGAAGTTGGAGGCAAACCAATAAAGAGGTCTATCAAAAATGCTTCATTAGAATATATTTAGAAGAAAAGAAAGACTCACATGCTATCAAGATCAATGAAATTTTTTTTCACAAGCAATGCTGCAAGCTGATATAGACCAAATGGCACAGGTTGCTGAACTTCCATACGCTGATAATATTGGAATTTGAAACCAAGAATTTGTGAAGCATGAGACTGCAGAAATTTTAATGGGGGAAACGGGAGTTAGAAAATAAACAAAATGAAGGTAGCCTACTCAACTTGCTTATTATGTCTATACCTTAGGGAAAATAGGAATAAGGTCCAAGAAAAGATCACTTTCTGGCTGCAACTCAAAGCATTCCAACACCTGAAGCAAAAGATGTCATTATTAATCAAGGTTACACCTTAAATAGTATGCAGGGTGAGACTGAATAGGCAATGAAGCTTATGAAAAAAATCTTACAATATCAAAAACGCGATTAGGGTCCAGATCAAAATGTCCAATTAGGGACTGCAGTAATAGAAACATCTCAGTCAATAGGTGAAGAACAACAAACTACTTAATAATGGAAGAAGGTTAGGTGAGGAAGCTAAGATAATTAAAAATCACTAAAGAAGTAAACTAAAAATTACCTTAATAATACCAATAGTAGATGTTGAATGATTTTGAGTATATGTATCTATACCCTGGCAAAGAAGGGTAACCTGCAGATGAAGGAAACAAATTAGGTGAAAATCATATCTTGAGTGCATATCATGATCCTGCAAATATGATTCAGAATAAACTCCAAAACAGAAGACGCACCACAAACAAGAACTAGAATCTGTGAGAAGGGACAAATACAAAGAGGGAATGGGAAAGCATCTTTTCGCCCCTGTATAGAAGATATAATACAACAAACTTAACAAACTTTCTTCGCTGCCTTCTATAAATGGAAATTCTGAAACTAAGAATACATTATGGGTTCATTTGGTGCACACTGCTTATAATGTATAAGGAATTAATGGGTTGTGCGTACTTCTTATACACACTTATTATACATTATAAGGTCACTATAATGTATGAAGAGTTTGGGCCAAACAAATCAATAATATACTTTCGCCCTTCCGCATCCTTTCCAGCTATGCAAACCGCAGATCTGCAATCTTTCCTCCCATATTTACCTACCCAGTACCCACACACATTACTTTCTCCTCCCATGCATGGTCAGTGGTTACTGTAAGATGTGGTAAAAATGCTCAATGCTAGACATAGCTTTCATTTGGCACAAACTTTTATACAAGTTTTTAAGTAAAAGCACTTAAAAAACTCATTATAGTTCATAAAGTTTGCACCAAATAAAGTGATAATTTGCAGCAATCAATCGCTATGTTTCTTTAATACAGAAATTCCAGTACCCAAGGCTGCATATATTGGCCTTCACAGCAACCATCTTAGTCATGTTCTTGACCCAATAAAGGAACCAATCATTTCTACCTTTCTTTTGAACTGAAGGCATAAGTCCTGCCAAAAACTTAACTTTTAACAAACTACAGATACTATAGCTCTGTGATGCATCAGAAAGACCTACTCAGAAGCTGTTTTTCAAACAAAACATAACCTAGCAAAACACTACGTTAGTATAATATATACAAAAGATAGGAGCAAATATGACATATATAACTGGACACAGTTCCTTGTAAAAGCAAAAACACAGAAAATGGAACCAGGAGAACCACACATTGCAGAGCTAAGAGATGAATTACCAGCTTTGCATAGCCCTCACTCTCTTCCCTCAGAAGGTTAAACTTTGTTTGTTGATACAGAAGACGGGTGTTCACTCTAACCTGGATAAGGAGAAACCACTGTCAATTTCAATTCCTCTAGATACTCAGATCACATCATTCTTCCAGATATCCTAACAATTCTAGAAATGAAGAACACACTCTTTTTAATTACCATTCATGCTGATATGGACAAATCAATTATATCAGTCATATGAAACCATAAATGCTTGTACACATCAAGCAATGATGTTCATACTTGCATAGATATGACTTATATATGTCTAATCCAGACAACATCTTGAAAACAATATTAAATTATATCTGTTTCATACATCCTTCAAAAAAATACTTGCAGACTGGACACGTAATTCAGCTAGAAGATAATGCAATTCCACCCCACCCCCCACTCAGCAAGCTGTCTTTCCAGAACGGGTGAATGTATGCAGATCCGGAAAAGAAAATATACAAAGAATAACCAACTCAAGCCTATAGGTATATATAATTAAAACCATAAGATATGATGAACCAAAAAACCTCCTTAGACTTCAAATCTTGAGCTGTGTTCATTTTCATCATATCAGCCTGCTTCAAAAATTCTTCCTGAAAGTTGCCAAAGAAAGGCGGGTTAGTTTGCTCCGCAATCACTAACCAATTATGAGAGAAAACCAACTAATAATAGGATCCAGAAAGAAAGTAATTAAAATAAAATATTAGCAGAAAATTTATCAACCTCACAACGTTCCTGAAAACACCTCAATGGAACCAGTGCAGAGTCCACAAACCACCTTGCCTGCCAATTGAGATAAAGAAACAGCAAGTATCACAACATGATCATCAAAGTTCTAGACATAAATGCAACGATTCATGTAAGCTAAAATTCAAATTTAGGACCTCAAGGAATGTGCAACTGCAAATGATGAATAAATCCATGCCGAATGACACAATAAAATGAACAGGTGGAATTCACTCGCCTCTGGTTGAGGACAGCACCAATCTCCGTAAAATAATGATTTGAGAACAAAAGAAAATATAAAAGCACTCTTTTTTACAATGGATTTCTATAAAAGAGCAACAACAAAGATGTAATTATCGAATATTGATCAGATAAGAAGAACTAGACCTAATGCCTTGCAAAATCTAGTGATGTATGTGAAGATTTTGAGATTCTAGTAACAAATGTGTACTGAACAAGTTAAACTATAAGCTCCAATTACCATATTATGCAGTTCAAAAGTATCCAAAATATTTCATGAAAAAGTTTTCAGTAAATCAGCAATTTCATATGTCAATTAACTCAAAATTGTCACTCCTCTAATTAGTCCACTCGTCCACTCGTCCATCACAGCATTGAATATATCATAATTGAATTCATTTCTAGTACAGTCTTAATAAGATGGAAAAAAACAAATAGTTAGAAATGTTCAGACTTCGGATCAAATGCAGTAAGCTAAAAGTCATAGCTCATCTACTTAACAAGCATATATAACTTCGAACAGTTGAACTGGCCACTTCACATTTACAACAATGATGAAAGCAGCATGATCTCCCTCTTAGAGAATTAGGATATGGAACCAAAGAAAGATAACTAACCAATCTTATGACCCGAATGCGATTTTCTTCAGGCATATTCATCTGCAATGAACAAAAAATGCAAGACAGATTAAAACCCTAATTAACAAATACTTCGTTTCTAGATATTATAGAAACTGCTATAAGAAAAAGTAAGAACTCACGTCTTGTGCTATTTGAGTTACAACATCAGCTAGATAAGAGCTCAAATCCTCCTCCAGAGGCTTATCAGAAAACTCAGCAGCATCCAAGGCTGCTTTACATTTCTGAAATTGCAAATCCTTGAAAACCTAACAAAACCAACAAAAGAAGCATGATTCCCAATCAGAACGCTAACAAAATAATCAAGGACGTGAAATTACATGAAGGAAGAAGGGACATACCATTGCCCAGCAGAGCTCATAGATGTACCGGAGCGAAGGAACAGGTTGGGGAAGTTTTGCAGGTTCTCCATTCCGCAATACTTGAATGAACTCGTCTGTGAAGTACGCACACTCTATAGAAGGAAGAGGCGCTGACATATTGCTCGTTTACTGGAACAGGAAACTACGAACCAGCCCCAACCCCAACCCCAGAACTAACGGATAGTTCAAAAGAAGGGCACTTAAGTCCGGAGATCGGCTGAACTAGAAGGCCAATTTGGCGGAATCATAGAAAATAGGGAGTTTTGAGGATGGGAATTCAAATACCCTAGAAAGCGCTAGATATACTACGCGGATAAGGCGTGCTAATCTCCTTCTCCTGCCAAAAAAAAGCTTCGAACCAAATAGCTATGGGAAGAAGAAGAAAGAAGGATAGAGAATCAAACAGAAAAAGATGAAGGGTTGAATCCTGTAGGGAAAGAGAAGAAGAGAATTGGTTTGTGTTGAACTGTGCCCAGCAGGAGGGTTTGGAGAGGCGTGGAAGATGGGTGAGGACCGAGAACCCAAAAGTCGGTCGAATCGGTCCGAGTCCCACTCGTCGGCCCACCGAATCAACCGAACCCGGTCGGGCACAAAATAGTCAGTTTTGTATCCGGAATTGCATGGCTGCTGAACCCAAATGAACCAAATAATCAGTCCTTATAGGTTTTTTTTTTAATAAAAGGAAGCCGTTCGAAAACATTAGACACCAGTTTCTTTTTTTAATAAAGGGAAGCAGTTCGAAAACATTAGACGCCGTGTTGTCTAGTGGATCAAAATGCCGAAAATGATCGACAAACGAACTAACCGTGATGAAGAACCACGATACAAGAAAAAAGAAAACACACATAAATACATCAAAGAAACCCGTTAGCAAAGAGATCTACAAGGGAAAGTAGAATGATCCAATCAGCAAGAAGCGGCGAACACAACGTTTGTCTCCAAAGGAAGTACACACATATGAAGCATGGGGAACAATTGTGACACCTCGGATTTGGACTCGCAACAGAGCCTTCAAGAGTCGATCACAAATCCACACCCTCTCCGAGAGAACTACTTGAGACGTCACTAAAAAACAACAACAAATTAAGAAGACAACTGCAAATACAGGGTCTTGACATAATAGTGTATATAACTTTTGATTGTAAAATAATGAATATTTATAAAGAGAAAATTGTTTGTTGTAGTTGACAAGAACTGTATTTTTAACTTTGGTTTTAAATGGTGATGAACTTATTCTCTTGTCCGTTTGTTTGTTTTGCATAAGAGATTGTTGGTTGTGTGCGATTTTGAACGGATTCAATCCAATTGGAAGATAAGAAATATTATCTATCTATATACTAAAGCAGACCGTGAACTTACACGTGGCACAATCTGATGAATCCACGTCATTAAATTTACACGTGGCACAATCTGGTGAATCCACGTCATTAAATTTACACGTGTCAATTTTTTGTTAATTCAGGTCTCACCATGTTAAACAAATTATTTTTAATATTTAATTTATGAATTTATTTTAAATATTTTACTAACTAATTTTTTATTATTCCCTCATATTATTTATTGACTTTTAATTATTTGTAATTTAAAAATCGAAATAGTTAAGATTTGCAATCTCCATCTTAATATTTTGTCAGTATAGTTTTTAAAATTTCAATTGAACTTTTTACTTTATAAAACTTATAAACTTTATTTTAAATTTACTCTTATTTTGTTTACATATTTTTTCAACTAAACATTGATTTTTGTATAACTTATAAACTTTATTTTTATTTAAAATTTAAAGATCTTAATATTTTTTATTTATAATTTTAAATTTTAAATTAAATTTTCCAAAAATTATGATCATTTTTTCTAAAATCAGTTTTATAAACGAATAACAAAATATTTCTTTAATTTTTTAAAATAAAGAAAATTTAAGAATTAAAAAAATCGATCTTATATTTTTTGGAAAGAATTTAGATATTTTAAATAATTTTGTATAAACACTCATAAATTTCATATTAAAAATATATGAAATAAAAGCGACAAAAATCTCCCCAAAAAAATTATATTCAGTTTTTTTTAAAAAAATATCGACTTTTTAAAAATAAATTAAATATTTTTAATAATTTTTTCATTTACACAAAAGTATTTAAAAATCAGAAAAGAAAAAAAATCAAGAAATTTTTATTTTTTTTATTTATAAAAATCCATTTTAAATATTTAATTTAGTTATAATTTTTTTCTTCTTTGTGACTTTTAATATATTAATTTTTTTATTAAAAATACATTTTAAATATTTAATTTACAAATTTATTTTAAATATTTTATTAACTTTATTAGTCCCTCATATTAACAATTGATCTTTAATTATTTGTAATTTAAAAATCGAAATAGTGATCAGAGTTAGAATATTTTCTAAAAAAATAAGTCATTTTTAATAATTTTTAAAGTTGGTATTATTTTGAGTTTAATTGATAGTTTTTGTTATTTTTGACATTTTTTTTGAAAAAAATTAGCAATATTTATTGTTTTAATAACTTGATATATGCTATTAGTCTTATTAATTGTTAGGTAATTGACTAATTAAATTTAACTATATGATATTGTAATTTTTTACTTAGACATGCTACTTATATTATGTCCAGTACAGTAGGTAGCAGGCGTGTTCGTCTATTTCATTTCATTTTATTATATTATTATTTAATATTTTTAATTTGTTTTACCCTTCTAATTTTGTTAGTGTATGTGTTACACATGACTTCTTATCTATCTTATATAATAAAACAATCCGTAAACTAATACTTGGCGTAATTCGTGCGGTTACCTCATTAATTTTACAGTGTCGTCTATTCATTAACCCAAATCACTTACTCTAACATTTAATTTAATAAATCCTAATTCTTTATAGGATTGATACTAACTTTGACATTTGAGTATCTCAAAGGATATTGTCCCATAATCCTCTTTCCCGATTATTATTGCAGGATTTGAATTCTTACTTGATTTCCATTCATAATGTGAAAATACAGTCTTACAACAAGTATCACGTACAATTAAGACAATTATCAACATAATGAATTATCAAACATTTTTTTGACACAATATTATTGTCTAGCTAGCCCGTGCAGGTCACGGGTATTAAAACTAGTATATATTAAAGCGGACGCACTTATTGCCACGTGTCGCCGCCAGGATTTTCCGTCCGCAAAAAAGAATTTAGTTCATAAATTTCTTAAAAAAATCAATTATTTCACTTTTTGAAACACACTTGACATCGATCAAATTAAAAAAAAATTCTCTCCAATTTCAATTGAAAATTATTTATATTTTAGATATTTTAAGCATTAATTTTAATCGTATTTTGCAAAAAAAAAATAAAAAAAATGGCTGAAATCGATAATTCCGAATTTTGTTCAAATTGAAAAATCCAATCTTATCTTAACGAATCTTCTTAAAATCAAAAGCCCACAATTACTGTCAATTTTTTTTAAAAATATTCAGTTTTAAAAAACTGAAAATCTTAATTTTTAAAAATAATTCAAAGTAAAAAAATTTTGAACACTAATTTAATCTCACGTTTTTTTTTATTTGTATGTTTGATTAGATATGTTCAAATATTTATATATGTTTCAAGTAAATTATATCAACCAAAAAAAATTGTTAGAAAATAATTAAAACCACATTCTAAAATTTTTATATTAAAATCATGTCACGTTTCTAAAAAATAGTACAATATTTTTTAAAATCTTATCTTTTATATTTATATATATATATATATATATATATATATATATATATATATATATATTAAATTCTTTCAATTAATATACAAAATAAATCAGCAATTTAAATTAATTCGGGTAAAATACGTATATCAATTATCTCCAACAACTTTAGCTAATGGTTTGTTTCAAAACACGATTTTGTTTCAAATTTAAAGATTTGTTTTGATCCAAATCCTGATAAATATATAAATTAAAATAGAAAATTGAGATAATAAATAATATTTTGTTAATTAAAGTTGTTTTATGAGGCCTATATAAACAATGAGCTAGGACATCTCCATTCATATGCTTCATCTTCTCCGTTTACACTTCGTGATGATCTTATGTTCAGTGGTTCATCTTCATTCGAGCCTCTATTTCTATATTTTATGACTTCTTTTGTTTGCGCTACAAGACAATCTTATTTTCATCCAATTAGGCTATCGTGATTATTTCTGATCCTATTTATAATCTCCGTCTTATTCCGTTTGTAATCTCGAGCTATAGCTCCGTCTTATTTTGTTTGTACATCTTTGGCCGAAATTCAAACCCAACGCCGGTGATGCTTCCCGGTGATGCTTATTTTCATAGGTATATTATTGAATTGTGTATGCAGTGTGTATTTATGCTTAGGAATTGATCCACTGTTGTTACTAGAGGATCTTTATTACTCACGTCAATCTCATTGAAAAGCTTTTCAATTCAAAAAAAATATCTCCAAGAATGAGTCTATAATTACTGTATTTCTAAAACTACTATTTTGAACCTTCTTTTGAAAATTTCTATCATAAATTATTTAAGAGAGCATTATTATTTTTGATAAGTTGCATAGTATTAGATACTTTAATTTATTAAAATATACATATAAATTTATAATAACAATTTATTGAATCTAAACCCGCACACGGTGCGGATATTACACTAGTTTCCTTTTAATTGTGTATATTGTTTATAGGAAAAACAAAAAGGCCAATGAAAGAGTTCATCAATATCATTGTTGAGAGTATGAAACTCACATTTGAATCAAAATGTGGTTAGAGTACTCATATCCCTTTCCAAATAATAAAAATCGTTAAGACAACTCGGTCAAGATATGAATCTTTCAGGAATGATAGAAGAAGTAGCTAGATAGGGTAAAAGCTTATAATAATTAATGAGCTCTATTCTCCATCGTATTAAGACAACCAAGAAAGGAAAACTTTTTTTTGGGGGGTGGGGGGGGGGGAGAGTAGATGATTAATTTCCAATTGTTTGAAACGACAATGGGAAAACCCTAGTTGTCCATTGTTCCTCACATATTTCTTAGAGTAAGATCCGTGAATATTTTGACAAGGATGACTCAGACAAGTCATCCCAATAACACCAACACAGATCGAGAAGCACAACTAGAGACACCAACAGGCTTCAAAGATATTGGGGTTCGAGAGGTTTTCGTCTCCGGTCAGAAATCAAGAAAGAAGGAACAGATTTGGGATTTTATTGATCGGACCGAGTAAAGAAGGAGATAGATTAGGAAATATCCTTGTGGATCTATGGAGGACAGATAGATGGCGTTGAATCCCGGGATAGCGTCGCAACAACAAATTCGATCTAAGGCGGAGGTTGGAAGCACAAATATGGGTTTTGTTCAGGTCGGTGTAGCATCAAAACACCGATAAGTGGTGACGGGCGACGGATTTGGAACTCCGGTGAGAGGTGGAAGAGTTGCCCGAGTGAAGGGAGACCTTGTTCAAAGGTACCAGTAGGGGCTAGGGTTTTGCCCTTTCTCTCAAAAAGAGAACTTTTCACATCTCTCAAAAGAGAGCGTAAATGAGTATTTTCATTTATCATCGGCAATCCTATATAGTTGGTTTTCTCTCAAAATAATCCGGGTTTGTTTGGATCGTCCGAGCTTATTGAAGCTGAAGCTGAAATAGGTAGCTTGTTGTGTGTTTAGGACATACAATCTTATCAAAGTCGATGGAAACGTAAAATTTCGAAAAGGGCTTCATCCATATATTCTAATTTTTAATTTTTTTTGTAAATATTAAATTGAAATTGTAGTTAAACATTATTATAATAGCTATATATTGTTAATATATTATAATAACTAGATAGCAAGAAATTGATACAATAATGTTGCTAATTAAAATATCAAATTGTTAATTTATATTTATAAGTTAGTTTTATTATTTTTAATTTGGGAGTGTTTTTCCTAAAACAAAATCAGAAAAGAATCATACTTGTAAGTTGGTTTTATTAAACTTATTTGATCCAAATAAATAAATAAAGTTGTGGCCTATTTGTTAATAAAAAAAGTATACTTGTAAGTTGGTTTTATTAAATTCACTTAATACATTATGAATCAACACAAATTTGTGGACATTGTGGTTTTCTAAATCTTTTGGACAACACATAATAAATTTTCTTAAGTTCGCTCAAGGTGTAACTATCGTGCATTTTTTGGACAATAGGATTTTTTGGACAACGCATATCAACACATCCTACAACATACCAAACTACAAATTCTCTTGATTAATATATTCATGAGAAAGTGGCTAGGCCATGTCAGATGTTGGTGTTAAGCTCTTACGTTTGGTCCTCACTGTAGTAAAGTTAATACATTTCATGAAAAAATGGCTAATTCAATGAGAATCCTTCAGAATTTACGAATCATTCAATCTAGACAATTTCTAAATGTTTTTTCAAACAACAGTTTCTTGATTCAAAATTCAATAAGTACACATTACTCTAATCATCATGTGAGATGGACGAATCTAGGACTTACAAATCACTCAATCCTTAGATAATTTCTCTGTGACCTCAAATTATAAGTTCAGGATTTACTCTAATTAATTTTGATCAACACTTGATATTTTCCGTCTTTCGTTGTTTAGCTAAGAGCACTTACTTGATAAGTGCATCCAATGCTTACTCCATCTTGATCAGCATCGATGCTCTGACCAAGGAAACACAACTTCAAGTTAATATAAGCATCATATACAAATTCAACAACCGATAACACAAAAAATAATAGTCCAAAGCTTACTCTACTTCATTTTGATCAGCACTTGGTAAGCTCACAAATGAAAAGCATAAGCACTAAAAAATAATTCTATACAATCTTTAGCCAAAATCAAAGCAAAGAACTTTGGCCTACTAAACTATATCTTGGTCATTGCAATATGTCTATTACACATCAACATGAAAACAATAGTCCATACCAAACTTAACTGAACTATTTTTTTTGTTTGATATATGTTGAATATGCCTTAAATTGGACTTATTTTGTTCGAGTTTTTTTTTTTTTAGTTTGACCTAGTTTTATACTTGGCACCCAAGTATAACACTGCCAAATATAAACATCCTAAATATAAACCTACAAAGTATAAACATGTCAAGTATAAACTTGTCAAGTTTGAACCTGCCAAGTATAAACCTGCCCAAATATAAACTTAGGGTTGTTCCTATATATATTGTAGGGTTCCCTTAGTCTCTTATCATCTGATCATCTGATTATTTGATCATCCGATTATCTGATCATCTATTCATCTATTCAACTATTCATTTAAAAATTTGTTCATCTAGATAACCTAATTATAATATTTTTATCCTCTCATATGTATTATGAAACTCTTCAATAAAATATCTGAAAAGTGGAGGTAGACGTTATTGGGTGAACCACTATAAATATGTGTGTTGTCTTTTATTTTTTGAATTCCGTTCTTTCTCAGTGATTCCGCACAACAAACTAGTATAAGAGCTTTAGGTTCTTTGGTTTTTTGTAATATGGGAGAAATATGAATTTTTTCAACACGATGATCAACAAGTTCACAAGGAGGAACATTTTCAGTTTGTGGCAAATCAAGATACGAGTGTTTTTGAAACAACAGGGTTTATGGGAGCCACTTTCAAGGAAGGAACCCGATAAAGAAAAGGGTGATGTTTTTGAGATGACCGCTAAGGAGGATAAGGCGCATTCGACCATCATGTTGTGTCTTGTAGATAATTTCTTATGTGAGGTTTCAGATCAGGATACCGCAACTAAACTGTGGTTGAAGCTGGAGAGTTCTTACATGACGAAGTCTCTCACCAACAAGTTGCTTCTAAAGCAACGTCTACTCAACCCGCGAATGTAGGAAGGTACGCAACTTAGAGAGCACTTAGATCAATTAACCACAATTTTTCTAGATTTGCGTAAGATTGATGTTAAGATTGAGGATGAGTATGTTGCGTTGATTATGTTGGTATCTTTGCCGTCATCATATGAAAACTTTGTCCAGTCATTTTTTGTTGGAAAATATACTATTATTCTAGAAAACGTCAAGTCTACCCTTCATACAAGGAAACTATGCCACAAGGTGAATGAAAGTGGTGTAGGTAGGGATGTTCAGGCATCTGGTTTGTAACGGATCGTCCCTAGCTTGGCAAGGATTGTCAACATCAACACCAAGATTCTTTTGTATCCGTCATCACGTGGTGAGTTTGTTTTAACCGCACAACACATGCATCGAGTCGGCAAATAAATTACTCGACTCACGTTGAAAAGTAGGTCGGTGACACTATTTTCTTCTTGAGTTGAGTGGGTCACCTAACTCGACCACCACTTGAGCGACGCTTGACATGTCTTCTGCCTTGTCTCGATGTCTTCGTCCTGTGAGAGCCTAAGTCTTTGAGTCCGAGTCGCTTCTTCCTTCTTTGTGCGAGTTAAGGGGGACCTTGAGTAGGGTTGCACAAGTAACTCGGTTTGGGATTTGCATCTCCGGATGATCTTTAGCCATTCCTTCTTCTTCTTTAATGGGCCGGAGCTTCTCTTTGCGCGCTTCTTGTTTCTTTGTTTCCAATGATGAGGTGAGGGTTGCTTTATTGGGTCTTTTCTTGTCCATTGATACTCCCTTTTGACCTATAATCACCTAAGCACAAGAGACAAACGGGAGTAGACATTCTTTGATGCAAATAAGCTATAGCAAAGAAGTAAATGCCTAAACCCATGCAATTCTACTGAAAACACTAGGAAACAACTATACAAAAGATAACGTAAAACCATGCTATCAAAATACCCCATACATAGACCTTACTTCTCCTCAAGTAAACATCTCAATACCAATCCCCCTTCCTCTCATTTGCTGACGATATGATTATTTTTGCAAAAGCAAATTTGGCTTCTTGCCAAACCCCTTCTGCTGAACTGCAGGGGTAGTAGGGTTTGAAGGTAAAGCTCCACTTACATGAACAAAGCAAACCCTTGAAATTTATTGCTCCATATCAGGCCAAAAATTAACTTTGAAAAATCGGCTTTCCAAGCAACAAGGAACACAAGCAACAACAATGTTACCCAACTAAAAAACATATTGGGGATGTGCCATACTACAACCCTCGACAAATATCTTGGATGTCCAATTATAAACGGAAGAGTGACAAAGGAAACTTTTGGTGAAATTAACATTAAATCAAAACAACAACTTCTTAAATGGAAAGCAAACTCTTTATCACAAGAAGGCAGAAATACCCTCATAAAACATAATCTGGCAACCAAACCGACATTTGTTATGCAAAGCTTTATGCTACCAAAATATAACCTGGATGAACTTGATAAAACCTACAAAAAATTCTTCTGGAATAAAGGAGACCAACACAGACCTATCATAAACTGGGATACAATCTGTAAATCCAAAAAGAGTGGTGGTCTGGGTTTGAGAAAATCTATAACCACAAATAAAGCCCTTTAGATGAAACTCTTATGGAAAATTCTAGCAGAACCAACCAATATTTGGGTTAAAATTATTAACAAAAAATACTTGAAAAACCAGAATATTCTCCACTACCAAAAGAAAGGGTCAACTTCATGGCAATGGAACAACCTTATGAAACTTAAAACTGAATTAAAAAAGGGTATCATCTGGCAAGTCGGTGATGGCAAAACTATCAATTTCTGGCACGACAGGTGGATAACAACGACACCACTAATTAAAATGGTCTAAAATGCTAATCTTATTAACACAAATATAAAAGCCAGTCACTTTATTAACAACTCAAGAAATTGGGATACCAACAAAATTGACACAAAACTACAAAATATCATCAATCCGGATATCATGGAAAAAATAAAAGAAACAATCATTCCCAAAAACGAATTGCAGGACAAACTATATTGGAGATGCAGTAAAAAAGGTTGGTTCTCTACTAAATCTACTTCCGATATGATTGAGGACGAATCCATTTTACAACCAAATAATGCTTGTGAATGGATTTGGAAACTCGATACTCAACCCAAAATTAAAAACTTTATTTGGAAAATGTCTATCAACGGAATCACTACAAAAGCAAAACTAGATGAAAGTAAAATTTCCGTAACAAGACATTGTGAACTCTGCAGTCATCACCTCGAAGACTTGACCCACTTGATTATCGAATGCCCCTTCACTAAACAAATCATTACCAAATTCGATAGAACAATTTTGAATGATCTTAACAAAATAAGAATCCAAAATAAAAAAAGCTCATGAAATACTACAGGAAGTAAAAACCAAAATTGGAACGAACAAATTCGATTCTCGCAACAATTTGGTGGAGTATCTGGTTTTTTAGGAATAAAATTATCTTTAATAATGAACCAATTGGACCTGATAAAAAGGTAATTGCATTCATTAAAAACCAATTACATAATTGGAAAACTAAAATAACAGACGAAGATGATTACGATATTAAAAAACAACAAAAGGACACTAACGCGACAACAAGGAAAAAACATAATATTAAATGGGAAAAACCAAAACCGGGTTTCCATAAACTAAATTTTGACGGATCAAAACTTGATTCGGGTGTAACATCCATTGGATTTGTAATTCGAAACCATAATGGAGATGTTATTAGCCTTGATGCAAAGAAAAATAACTTCAAATCGGTCATAAAAGCTGAAGCATTCGCTCTTAAGGTCGGTCTACAAGAGGCAATCAGACTACAAATCAAAAAGATTGAAATTGAAGGTGACAACTTGTGTGTTATTAGGGCACTCCAAGGTTTTTGGAGCTGTTCATGGGATGTCGAGATGATTATTTCCGACTCCAGACTGGATCTTTGTTTTTTTGACGATATCCAGATCAGACATGTTTTCAGAGAAATCAATTGTGTTGCTGACCGATTGACCCACTTGAGAATCTCGACCCCCAACACCAATTTTTCTGATGATCTCGAACTTCGTGTTCTCATCCGCAAGGATGCTTTAGGTTGGACTACCTCGAGAAGGTAGCCTAACCTAACCGCTTTCCATTTAAAAAAAGAAAGTAAACATCTAAATATAAAGTGAAAAGAAAGAAAAGAAAATCTTTTTGGAGCATGCTTATTTTATTGGACCACTTTTCAGTTTATTAATTGTCATGGCAAGACATTTTGGATAAGTAAGAAAATAAAGAGCATAGAAATCAACAAGCAAGAATATATGCTAACGAATCAATCTTAAAACCTATAGTCAAGAATCCTAAGTTTCACAACTTAATCATGCTAATTTTCAGTTTTATATGATGGTTGCATATAACTTGTATTGTGTTTCTATATGATGCAAAAAGTAGCTAAAGGTTCACAAAAGTTTAAGTACACTTAGGCATGATCGGGTCTTTTATAATTCATTTCTCCTTGGACTTGGCCTAGCAATAAAAACCTTCATGCTTCTTTTTGACATGGTAATACATTCACTTGCATTCATACATTGATGTGCAATACTTTGCCTCATTGGCATAAAACAATATAAAATAAAAAACAAGCAACAAACATGATTTTTGCCAAGTGCATTATTGAACTTTTTGTGGTGCTTTTTCTATGACTTTTTAACTTGCCTTTTCATTTCATATGCCTTTTTGCTTTACGCGATAATATTTTTCACTCAAGTGAGTGTCAACCATTGTAAGCTTCCCTAGGCCAAGCAATTGAGAGTTCATAATACACACTATCATGGACCTAAACAAGTGCTTACTTTAGCTTAAATTTCTTTTTCATTAGATTCACTAAGTCATACATCAACCAATAGGAATCATAAGAGTTCAACTAAATTCATCAATCATATACATTTTATGTACTAACTAATTAACATGCTTCTATCATGTCCAAGTTTATACAACTTATAATCAACACAAATCCACAAAATTATTGCCATGGTTTTGAACAATATCTCATCATTAAGATCATTTCCAATATCTTAAGAAAACATATAAAAATTTTCAATTATTCAATTTTTTTGGAATTTTTTAACCTTTTCAAATTTTTTTTTTGGATTTTCTCAAAAATTTTCAACTAACACACAAAAATGAAAAATAAACTATGAAAATAAAATGATATAAATTTAAATATGCAAAACATATATACATATGATTTGTGAGACAGCATGCCCCATACTTAAACATTGCATTGTCCTCAATTGCAATAAAAAAAGTTAGAGATAGGAATTGACTCACAAAGATGCAAGATGTTTCTTCCGGGGTTTAGGTGAAGCCTAGACCAATGGGGAGTCGTCATCATCATTGCCCCATTCCTCCCATTTCCTCATTAGCTCCTCAAGCTCGTCGTGGCTGCTCTCTTGCTCGTTCTTGAGCTCCTTGATGTGCTTGAAAGTCTTTTTCTTCCACTTTCCGGTCCTTATCTCTCCATTCTTGGTGGCTCTTCTTATCCTCTTCCATATAGGCGGATTGCCGTTGCATATGGGCTAGGATTTGCCCCATATAATCTTCTTCATAGGAGCTAGAACCAGAGAGGTGAGCATGGGTATAGCCTTGTGGCGGCTCACCTCCTTCATTGTCATCATCCTCTTCTTCAACCTCCTCCTTTTCCTCATCATCTTCTTCTTCTTCTTCTACATCCCCAATTTTTCTAAGCAAAAACTTCCAATACCGAGCCAAAATTTCCTCATCATGCACCGTTCTACTTGGATCCCAAGGAACAAACTTATCATATGCCTTTATCCTTATGTTTCCACCTCTTCCAACCTTTAGGAAACTATTAAGCTTGAATAAGCTTATGCCGACATCCTTGACCTTGATAGGGGTAACTAGGTCGAATTGATGAAGGTCAAAACCAAAGTGGTTGGCAATCATGGTTACGAAGCCACCCATGCAAATCACCCCGGTACTTTTCTTCATAACCCTCTCTAAAAAACGCACCATCATGAGAGGTATGTTTGGCACCTCTCCTCAGAATACACACAAGGAAATATTCACTTCATCGAGCATTGGTGTAGCCACACTATTGACTCGGCTAAACAAGCTCTCTCCTAAGATTCGGAAGAATAACCACAAGGTAGGGTGGTAGATAGTCTTGCTCTTACTTTTTCCGTCTTTGAATTTAGAGCTTGCAATGCTATCCTAAAATCCCTTTGGGTCAAACTAGCTTTGGTAACTCGGATGATCGGGGATCCCAAGTATCATCTTTATTTCTTCAAGCTCCAACTTTATCTTTGCATTAGCTAACTTGAATATGAGATAAGGTTACTTTGGTATACCTACGGGGTAGGTGACGGTAAGAGTGGACAAAACTTCAAGGTGAGGTCTTCATATGTATTAACATTTCTTGTTACAAACTCCCAAAGTCCTATGTTAATGAAGATAGCCATAATGTAGTTCCTCGTGCCCAAATCCTCCAAGGCTTGATGATTGACATATCTAGTTGGTCGAATGGGCAACTTCCTCAACCTTTCGTAATTTTCTCTAAATTGCTTGGGCATGGTGATTGTCATTCTTTCAACCGGTGTCTCCTCCATTGGCACATCTTTGGGGATCTCATATTCCTCAACCATTGGACTTTTTCCTTTGGGACTCTTTCCCTTAGGATTCTTAACCTTCTCGAAAACAACCTTTTGCTTAGGTGCCATTTGAGTGATATTGATACTTATGTGAACAAGAAGAATATCAAACCAAAGAATGCAAAGGATGATGGAAATTTTCTACTTATTCATAGATTAGTTATGCTAACAATGGAGGCATGATCAAGTTCATGTAATACACACAAAGATAGTCAATTAGCATAGCCATAAAAAAAAATCTATCTCATGCTCAATCATCCAACATACTTTTCATGCTCAAAAATCCTTCAAAGATCAATCTTTGACAAATAACAAGTATCCATAGCATGCATTGATATCCTCAAACAATTTCCAAAATTATCATGCTATTTCAACAAGTCAAAAAATCATACTCAACTTCAACATACATGAGGTGAATCGAGACAACTGGCTCGGTCAAAAATAAACTCAATCAGATCAATTCCTTTAACCAAGTGAGTCACTCAACCTACTCATGACACTACCCTAAATCGATTTCAATTCTCAAGAAAGTAACTTTCATTTAACAACATCAACAATTTCAAGCTTCTACCTTAAGAAGTTCAATCATAGCTCTAAATTGAAAGAATAAAGATGAGAAATAAGAAAACACACCTTGTTGTTGGATTAGTAGCCTCTAAAAATTTTGTGAAACTCTAAAGCACAAAAAATTTCTCACAAAAGTCAAGATTTCAAGAGAAGAGAGAATTTGAGAGCAATTTAAGAGAAGAGAGTGAAAGGGAGTATTTTTGATCTATTAATGAGTATATATAGGTAGAGAGAGGTAAAGAAGGGTGAAATCAAGGCCATATGACCGTTGGACATTAAATGAGGGAATAAGTTCTTACCAAAATCTTCAACTAGCCGTTAGAGAGTAAAAAGGGTCATCCGGCGTCCGCTAGGTGTCTCGACTCGATTGAGTCATTCGAGGTCCGAGCGAGTCGGCTTCCTTCAACCGAGCGAATCAAATCCAGTAGTACTTTGCTCGATTTGTCGACTCGGTCCACTCATCTTAGCTCAACTGAAGTGTAAATCTTCTAGATCAACAAAACTTCCTACTTTAGTTCCCTCTTGATTTATTTTTGCTTGATTTGTCCTTGTATATCTTTTCTAATTCCCTTTAAGAATATCCTAACATCTGAACAAAATTCACAACACAAAAATCCAATTTTTTCAAACAAAAAGACTATAAATAGAAAAGAAAACATACCAATGGGTTGTATCACATTAAGCGCCCTTGTTTAAGGTCGTAGGCTCGACCAAATTCCTTCTCATCTGGGGTCTGGACATGCCTTGCTTTTCCAACCCTCCTCCTTGCAACATATCCTCCTAGTTAACCATTTTTTCAATCCTTCCCGTGTCTTAACAAGGGGTCTCTTCTTAGCCGCTTCAAAGCTTAACTTTGGCTTCCCTTTCTTAGGATGTTCTTCCTCCTTGTATAACTTTATTGCAAATAAATCTTCAAACTCGTCCTCACTTGAACTATCTTCCTCAATAACTTTAACTTTCGGCTTAGGTGGAAAATATTTGAAGAAGTACCTCACTTGTTACCCTTCAGTGTTAAAAAATAGGAAATCACTCTTCACATCAATTTGAGCTCTCCCTAATATGATAAGACATCTTTCATCCGCATTTATGTCTAACATCACAAAATCTATTTGCAATATGAACTTTCTAATCCTTATTGGAACATCCTCTAAAATACATTTGGAGTGATTGAGCTTCTATCTACCATAAACAAAACCATCTTCACCGGTTTAGGCTCTTTAAGACCTAGCATTTTTGCAAGAGAAAGGAATGACACTTACACTCGCTCCAAGATCACACAAAACATCAACCGAGTGGGGTTCAAACCATACATCAGCCATAAAATTTTCCGGATCTTGTTCCTTCTTTATCTTTGTTATTCCTTCTTGATGGTTGATATGATAGGTGGACTCACTTGTCATAGCAAATTCCTCTGACTCATCTAAATTCTTCTTATTTGACAAAATTTTCTTCAATAACTTCTCATAAGATGACATACTCTTGAGAGCTTCAACAAAAGGAATGTTAATACGCAACTTACTCATCTTCTCAAGAAATCTTCCAAATTTCTTGGCAAGCAATGCTTTGGCCTTCTTTCGAGGAAAAGGAAGTAGAGGCTTGGGTGTGGCTAAAACTAGTCTTTTTGGTTGGACATCTTCCTTTCTAACTTCTTCCTCACTAGGCTCTTCTTCTTGCATTTTCCCCCTTGTGTTTACTACAACCGGCTCAATTGGAGACCTTGACTCTCCTTGTCTTCTTCCACTTCTCAATGCAATTGCTTTGCAAGACTCCTCTTGAACAATATTTCAACTCTCTCTAGGGTTAGCTTCGGTATTTCCCGGAAATCCTTTACTTGACTTGCTTGAAGTTTCTTGGGATGAAATTTGCTTTTCCATCATCGTTTGCCCTTTTTTCCAATGTTTCTACCTTCCCAAAGAGCTTTTTCATCATTTGTTTCACCTCAACCTCCCAACTCGACCTATTTCCTTGTTGCTAGCCTTCATTGTTATTGTAACAAGCTTGTTCTTCCTTGGCTTCCAAACTCCCTAAGATAAAGACTTACAATTAGAAATAGTATGATCAACATTATGGCAAAATTGACATGAAATATATTTATTAGAAGCAACTCCCTCTTTAGCTTCTAAAAGCTTTTTTTAACTCGGCCACTTGTACTTGAAGAGCATCCATTTTGGCATTTCTTGCCACTTCTTTATTAACCTTGTAGAGCTTTCTTTGACCTAGGTATCTTTCACAATGCCTACTTTTCAATAAACTCATAAGCTTCATCAACCTCCATCTCTACAAATGTGCCTCTAGATAGGGAATATATCGTGTCCCTTGTTTGGTACCATTGTTTGACCTTTTCCCTAAGAGAGAAGGAAACAAATCTTAATTTAAGTTCGGATTGTTCAATACCTCTTATTCTTACGGTTTCGAGCAATTCGTTGAAGGTAGAGAGATATAGATGTGGATTTTCACATTGATTTCGCATGATCATTTGGATAATGACCGACTTCAACTCGAAGTTTTGTGGAACATTGTTCCCAAAAACTACCCGGGTCGGTGTGATGTGCTTCGCCAGGTCCATTCGCTCCCCAACATCCTAGGTGCATAAATCCGCTCTCGGCCATGTGCTCTTCGTGGAACTTCTCTATAAACCTCCTCATGATGCATGATATCCCTCACTTCTTGTGCAAGCAATCGAGTTTCAAGCTCCTCAATTCTTTGTCTTTGTTGAGCTGACCACTCTCTAGCCCTAGCCATCTCTTGGTCTTGATAAGTGGCTAATCTTTTCTCCTTTCTCAACTTGGTAAGCGTCCTTGCTATCTCCAATTCGAGTGGCAATAGCTCTTGACTTCTAGAACTTCTTAGGTGCACCAGTTTTGCAACCTACAATTACAAACAAAAACACAAGTGCAAAGCAAAAGTAACAAAATAACACAAACACTCTTATAGTCAACTTCACACAAGTAAGGTTCGACTTCAATATTCCCGGCAACGGCGCCAAAAACTTGTTGTGGTCCACTCTCAACTATTTAATACACATGAATGACATGTGCATTGATAACATGATTTATCGACCTAGTTTAGTCATGCATTTAGGTAGATTTCCCCTTTTCGCATTCATGTTTTAGCCTTAGTTTGTGCCATTTATACTTGTTTTGTCCTACTTTTTAAGAATAGATGTCTACCCATGCTATTTGTGGCGTTATAGGTGATATGGCGCATTTTGGAGCTAAAACAACGCATTTGAGGATCAAGCCTCGGAGTTGATGCATTGGAGCAGGCATACGTGCACGGGAAAGGACGAAGGAATCAAACTAAAGGCATGAAGGACGATATAGGAACATCTCGGACCCAAATCTCGACCCAAGATCCTTATCTCGGGCCGAGATCACATTCTCGAACGAGCATCTCGGTCCCTATCTCGGCCGACATTTCTCACAGACATGACCGAGATTTCCAAACGCGGAAGAAATTGAAGTCAGATCCAAAATCTCGGGCCCGATCAGGCCGAGATCAGATCGAGATTGAAAATCTCGCCCGAGATTTTCACCCAAGATTTTTCAATCTGCCCGAGATTTCTTCCCCGAGCATAATATTTTATTTTCGGACTTATTCCTTTTCGGCCCAAACCTTTTGAAAGACGTTTTGGGTATAAAAGGAAGGTGTGAATACCTCCCAAGGTGTGCTCCATCGTGCTGGGATTTGCCCGGAGTTTACCCTAGAGAGGGAGGAGCCGTCTCCTACCCTACGATTCTTCTTCATTCATCGTTCTTCATAGTTCTTCGTAGTTTAGATTAAAGTTTAGGCTTTCGCATTAAGTTTTGTGCAAGATACATTTGG
Source organism: Fagopyrum tataricum (assembly GCA_002319775.1). Classification (NCBI taxonomy): domain Eukaryota; kingdom Viridiplantae; phylum Streptophyta; class Magnoliopsida; order Caryophyllales; family Polygonaceae; genus Fagopyrum; species Fagopyrum tataricum. The sequence goes on from CM008279.1 coordinate 62,938,963, forward strand.
ATCGAAAATTTAATACATTTGTTGGATTTACATCCATTGAAGTTGAGTAATCTCTTTTCTCCCTTTTGATATTTCTCTTTTATGCTTTATTTGTCTTTCTTAGTTGTAGATTTTGATATGATTGTTATTGGCTAGAACCATTGTGGTTCCAAGGTGAGTAAAAACTTGTTTATGGCCTGGATTATGATGGAATAGATTGTACTTTAGAATTGGTCTGAATTGCTTGAAATCCAAATGGTTGATTGGGGATTAATCTAGGTTAGAACCTTCTAAACTAGTAGCCTGAGTTGGAATGGAGACCTACCGGGTGATATTCCTCTTGGATACATAAGTAGATTGACCATAGGTAGTAGAGGTAAAAACCTATATTGGATTGAATGTGCTTGATTGCTTTCTGAGTTAGGTAATTCCCGAGACTTACCTGGTAAGGGGTTACTTGGTCCTTAGTTAGATAATTCGGTTTGTATTAAATTTCCTTCCTAGATACCTTGAGACTTACCCGGTAATAGGTAGTTAGGATTGGAACTAGATGATCTTGCGACTTACCCAATAATAGATCATCAGTTAAGAAACGTTCATCCTTGTTGCTTTTCAGCCATAGATCCTTTGCGAGTTATCTTGAGTCCATATATCATAAACAATGATCTTGAATTCTTGGAATCCATTTCTTCCCATTAATTTGATTATCTTTGATTTGTTTTGTTTTATAAAACTGTACTTGATTGAAGGTGACATTCAATTGAGAGCATAACCAAAAACTCTTTCAAAAACATTTGATCTTCTTTCCCTTATCTTTTCAAATCTATTTCTTAGTCTAGATTTATACTATCCTTAATCATTGCTGCAAATTAAACCACACTAGTCTTTGTATTTGTAACACCCGGAATTTATTAATTTAATTCCAGACTTGGAGCACCTTGTAGTTATCCCATAATCCCGAGATGCCGAGAGCCGGGATTTATTCCTAAGAAAATCCCGAGCCGACTCGTCGTTTTTCCCTTTTTTCCGCTTTCCGACCTTTCGTTCCGAGTCGAAGTGACAAGGGGTCATTTCCGACCCCTCGTTCCGGGCAAAAGAGGACAAGATGGCTGCTGTCCCATCTTGGCAACCTTGTCCCCTTCCCTCTCTCTCTCCTTCCTTCACTTTCACGTTAGTTTTCTTCCACACTTCTCTTCTCTTCTCTCCTCTTTACTTCTTCTTCCATTGTTACTTGAGGATCCAGCTGGGGACTGCAGAAGAGGATCTCAGGCTGTTTGTAAGCTCTTCCCTCTCTTCCCCTCTCTTCTTTGCTGTCTTTCTCCCTTCCTTCTTCCCTCCTTCATCCATAGCCATGGATGAAGCTTTTGAGTGGTTTTTACTCAACTCCTTGCATGGCTGCGTTCTTAGCTCGATTAGGTCGAGGAGAGGTGCCTAAGACCAGTGGTGGGTGTTTGGAGAAGATCCAGCAAGAGAAGAAGCACTTGGGAGCCAAGGATCCACGATCGAAAACGAAGAAGACAACGTTCTACAACACGACCGCAGGGGCGGATCATCACGGCCGCGGGCGCGGATGGCCGCAGGGGCGGTCAGCACGGCCGCGGGAGCGGCACAGCACCGCCGTGGGGGCGGCGGCAGGCTCACGGCTCAGCACGGCCGCGGGAGCGGCACATCACCGCCGCGGGTGCGGCACAGCACCGCCGCGGGTGCGGCACAGCACCGCCGCAGGTGCGGCTCGGCATGGCCGCGGGGGCGGCGGCAGGCTCCGGGGCTCCAGGACAAGACGGCCGCGGGGCGGCTCCCTTCCGCCGCGGGTGCGGCCGGCAGCGCCGCAGGGGGCGGCTTCTGGTTCCGCAGAGGCGGCTCCTGCTCCGTCGGGGCGCCAGCTTGACTCCGCGATTGCGTTTCTTCGACAGTAGGTTCCTCTTCTCCTTTCCTCTTCGTTCCTTCCTTAGTATTGATGTTGGATCATGTTAGTAGCATGCCTAGGATGGATCTAGAGTAGCTTTGGAATGCCACTTAGTGGTTGTGAACCTAGGAGCCCTTAAGGCTCGATGTAAGTGATGGATATGAGCATGTGAGCATGATGGACCTTCTAGGCTAGCTTGTGCCTCTTTGGTTGAGGATTACTATCTTGTGGAATTATGGACTGTTGTGGGCTGTTGCATGTGTTGAGAGTGTGATAAGTACTTGGGACCTAGGATGCATTCCTAGTTTGAGGGTTAGGTGATCTTGCATAGATCACTAGAGTGAAGTCTAAGACTTCTTGAGTGTGAGTATGTATTGATATGCATATCTCTTGTGAGCAGGTTGTGGGCTTCCTCCTTAAGGAAGCAAGAGTGTGGTGACTTGAGTGTGGTGACGAGGTAAGTCTCCGGACTTACTTAGCTCGTATTTTACGTATTAGCATGATGTGTGTTTGGTGGTGTGTGTTTATGTCCTTGTTATAATTATCAAACCGGTAAAATAGGACCACCGACCTTATATGTAATTTTGGCCCAAGTGTATGATAACGGGCGGTGACATCATCTGCCTAGCTCTCGCGAGAGTCTAGGAGGTTCTCGGCGACTAGCCGTGCGGGTGAGACGGACGGATGCATCCGTACCGTGCCTTGCCGGAAATAGGGACCGGGGTGAGACCATTGGGGTCTCGTGTCACAACCGAAGTTGAAATAGAATGGGATACGAGTTAAGAATATAAAGATAATAAACCGGACTTGTGTGATTTATGTTTTGTGATTTATATGTGTTTGTGCCTTCCCGTTATTCTAATGCCTAAAATATTAGCTAACGGTTTAAACCGTATATGTAGATGACTTGCAGGTTAGGGACGCCGCCGAGTGAGGTGGAGGAGTGGACAGCCGGGGTCCCCGTACATTATAGGACGGGGATGTTTTGAGTCGTGTTTTCATGTTTTGTTTATGGATATTGTTGTACGTTTAGACTTGTATCAGATTATGTTGTTTTGAGGACTCGGCTGAGTTTCCAAGTTGTAGTTTCGTACTTTTCGTTTCCGCATACATTAAAAACGTATTTAAGTTTTCGCCTTTATTTGTGCCATGTTGGAAGGTCCGGTGAAATTGTTGTCAGGCTAAGGGTCCGGACCCATTGTGAGGTCTCGCCCGGTAGCACCCCGAGTCCCGCGGATTTGGGGTGTTACAGTATTAGACCTTGAAATTCTTACTCTACTTCGTACGATCCATACACTGTGGGTTCGCTACTATTTAGGGAAATTATTACAAGTTATAAATTTAAAACTATCCATCTCGTCTTTTGTGAACTTTTGAGTTTCTGTCACTATTGACACGGATTCATAGGCTCATAAATTAGCGAACATGTATCCACTAGAAGAAGACTATATAAGCCCAAAAGAAGGGTCGCGTCACCGTAAATATATAGCATCCCGGTCAAGTCGTCTCTCTGAGGACTATGTTATCCTCCACTTACTCTAAGAAGACATGCATATAATAAAATGTAAGTGTTTTAAAGAAAAATCATCAGATGCGACCAAGTGGTCGGTTTAAGACACTTCAAGATTGGATTGTGTTAAGTCCCCTCAATCGAGTCACCCGGGCAACTCCAGTTGAGTCACCCTGAAAACGTAGATCGAGTGGTTTTTCTGTAGCTTTTGAACACAGTCGAGTAAAAAAAAGATGAAATCAAGTAAAAAAAACGGTTAGGGGTTAGGATTAATTCTCCCAATCTTTGCTAATGTAGTATTTATACACATTATAATGCCATCGATCGAATGAGAACTATTTGCTCGAGTGCTCATAGAATGATGACTAAATGGTGGTATGCATGTAATAGATGAATGCAAGCATAAGCATGCTAGTCAATCCAACATAGTACCTCACATGGTGTTTGCTATTGGTAAAATGCTAGTCAACTACAATCTCAAACTAGCGATCAATACAAAGTAATCAAGCCTCACATGGTGTTTGTTATTGGCTTGATTAAATCATGAGGATCTAGAGTGGACTTGCACTTAATAAATTAGCATTCAATTATTCCTCACATGGTGTTTTGATACGGGGATTAACCGTGTGGTTGCCCTGATCTTTCTACATCAAGACTCGAGTGGGTAGATGATGGAAAAGACGTGAAGAATGATTCAAGAAGATGAGTAGATGATCCGATTGAGGGAATGGATCGGTAGCTAGATAGAACTGGTCGAACTCTTGAAGCAACTTGGAGCACACTAGGGAAACTAAGGCCCTAACACACAACCAATAATGATTGAAAAACCCTTCCTCTATAATCTCACACAGAGGGGAAGACGATAGTCCCCAAAGAACGAGGAGTCGCCTCAAGTCGATTGAGAGCATCAACTTGCCAATTCAAGTGACACAACTCAAAACAATCCAAGTTTTTGGCGAACGAGAATCCACTCGCTCAGTTGAACAGGAATCCACCTATTTTGAACAAGAATCCACCCATTCGATCTCGAATCCACGAGAGAGAATATACTTGAAAAGTATATGTGTTTTTATTAATTTCAATGGTGAGTAAAAACGTTCAGCCAAGAATGCCTTATATAGGCAACTGGGCGTCCTCCTAGTAAACTAGGATTTCCTAAGAGATAAGATAAAAACTATGGGTTGAAAATATAATCATAAAGCCCAAGAAAAAAGAAAGGATAAGATCAAATATGAGCTAAAACTCTAATCCTAATAACCCAAGACAAAACAACTAAAAGGTAGCCCATAATAATTAAAAAAATGTCCAATTATGAGCTGAAATAAAAGATCTAATTAAGGCCTAATTTAACCAATAAAAGAAGCCCAACTTAGATATGGAAAACTTACAACTCTTCCCTACACACGCAATTGCTTGCTTCTTGATATCGAATCCTCCTCCTTGCCCATGCATACATGATCATGCATGCATGTGAGCGACGTAGCTTCCATGCAAGTCACCTCTTGGTTCCAACGAGCTCTCTATGACGTCTTCTCCTTGCCAATGCATATGTGATCCTCATGCATGGACGTGTATAGCAGCGTCCTCTTTCATATGAGATCAATCTTGATATCTCCCATCTCCAATCAATAGTCTTTATTGCACTACCGGAAATGGTCTTTATAATTATTCCATGAATGACATCCTTCTCCTGTTGAGGAATGTCTTTAAGTCTTCCTCTTCTCCTCCTTAGAGTGATCCTCACTCCATGCCTCCTAGCCTCCATAATCATTGTCTTTAATCGGGCTAGGTCTGGAGATGCTCCAACATCATGTTTGCTATTAGAATTGTAAGAGCCTTGATCTTTAGAGTTGAGCTAGGATGTAGCCGCCCCAGCGGGTCCATGGTGGCGCCCCTGCGGCTCGTCCAGTGTCCACCCCTACGGCTCAGGGAATCCGCCCCTGCTGTTTCCTGCGGCTGCAGTCGGCTTTGTTGACCCTTTGACCGTGCTTTACTCTTTCCTTCCTTCCTTCTTAAGCCTCGTCCTTGGCTCCTGATCAAGGGTTCTTCACTTCATTCCAGCTCCCCTCACGTCCTTCTTCTCTCTTCTCCTTCTCCTTGATCTTATGCTTGAGTTTTCCTTGGTTTGGAAGAGTTGGTTGTGTGGCTTTGTTGATGTTGATGTTGTGTATTGTTGCTGAGCTTGGAAGCCAGTTGAGGTGTTGGTTCTGTGATCATTCCTTGGATAGGCCACAACAGTGGTGAGTTCTTCTCCTTCTCATCCTTTCTTCTTCTTTGATTCCATTACTCTTCCTTAGTTTAGGATTAGTTGTGCTAGACACGTTTTGATTTTTGTATGTGTTTACATATGTGTTTCGATGTGGCTGTTGCATGATAAAGAATCGGATTCGTCACGTGGAGAACCGAGGAGGGAATCAGGGTTCACTTTCTGTCGCGTCGCCGCCCCCGCGCCAGTGAGCTGCCGCCCCTACGGACCCTGTCACCGCACCCGCGCCCGGAAGCCGCTGCCCCCGTGGCCACGGTCCCAGCGCCTGCGCCCGCGTGTTTCCGTGCCTGCGTCTGCTGCCTTTCCGCCCCTGCGTCTTTCCGTTCCGCAGGTGCGTCTTGTACAGGATCTACTTAGTGTAGTATTGATCCTTTCCTTTCCTAGTATGATCGGGTTAGTAGCATGCTAGGTACGTATATGAGGATAGAATGATGATGAGTATGATATCGATATATGCCGGTTATGGCCTTGAGGTTTAGTAGTTTGTTGAGGTTTATAAGTTGGATATGATCCTTATGGATCCCTTGGGTCTAGGTGTGACCCCTTTGATTGTTAGGAGATGTGACATCTCATTATGCCTTGTTGTTAGGCAGTGTTGTTCTCTGGATTTAGAGCTGATCATATTTGAGAGTACTTCGAGGTTGAGGTAAGTCCATAGGACTTACTTAGCTACCATCCTTATATTGGATGTATGCATGAATGGTGTTTGATATATGCTTGATAGTATGCGATATTGTTTATTACCGACCTATGGTTTAGTGACTGCCCATTGTAGGGCCGTGATAACCTTTCCCTTTTCATCCCGCTGGGAGTGGGAGGTTCTTTGTAGTTAGGCCAGAGCTGCTATACGGGATGGACTCCTTCATCACTCCCATAGGGTATACGGGAAGGAGTGCCGGAGCCACACCAGTTGGCTATAAGCGATCAGAGGCGAGGATGATATATTCCTCGTGTCACATATGTTCATATACATCTATATATATATACGATTTGAGTGTTGGGCGTTATAAAGATAATTAACCGGGTAAAGTGTGACAACATGATTCTATGTTTATGAATTCCTGAAGTGTGTTTGTGGTTATGCATTATCTATATATATGTATGGTTAGCTAACGGTTTTATACCGTGTTGTAGATCCTTTGCAGGTTAGGAGAGCTGTAGAGTGATCCAGATGCGGTGATCAACTGAGGGATCCGTACACTAGGTTCATGCGAGGGTTATAGGGATTTTGTATGTACAATTATATGTTTTGGTTTGTACTCAGCGGTTCTTCTGTAAACCGTTTGACATATATATACAGTTTGATGTTTTGGTTTTAATCTATTTGTGCCTTGTTGTAAGATCCAGTGAACTTGTTGTCAGGCTAGGGTCAGGATCCATTGTGAGATCCTAACCCAATAGCGCCCCGAGTTCTACGGATTTGGGGTGTTACAAAGTTGGTATCAGATCCTTAGGTTGACAACAATGGCACTTGTAATCTGTGATAAAGGTCGAGTAGATAAATAAACAAAACCCGAAAGGGGTTTGACTTTTCAAAAGGTTTTGGTTTTGAAAGGAGTACAAATGTTTTGGGATAGTGTGTACGAGAAGCCATCACTCCTCTGAAGACCTCGACAGTATATATATATATATATATATATATATATATATATATATATATATATATATATATATATATATATATATATATATATAGATATTACCTTATGTGATGTTGTGATGGACTTATATATCTATACATATGGCATATATATAGCCTCCTAAGTTAGCTTTATACCCTGCAGATGGTTCGGACTAGAGCCTTATCTGAAGTTGGACGAGGTAGGGGTAGACCCCCTCTTCCTCCAGTAGGTAGGGGACGGGGTCGGATTCCCGCTGTTGATCCACGTGCAGCGAAGGAGATTCACGAGGACGTTGCTGATAGTGCCGTTCTTGAGACTGGGAACGGTGCAGCTGAGAGACAAGGATCACAAGGAGTCCAGTCAGATGACTCGGATCATGTCTCTATGGAGGGACTTGCGTTCCGCGAGTATATCAGACGAGTTGAGGAGGCTGCCAGAGCAGGTAGACGTGCCCCTGATCTGCCAGCACAGGAGGGATCATCTGAGAGATCCCATGAAGTTACTCAGGTTGCCAACTGTACAAGCACATGTTGTTGAGACTGCTCGGGTTCTGGAGGAGCACAGAGGGCCTCGACCAGATACTTGGTTGAAGGCATTCCACCAGATGGGAGTACCCCCTTTCTCTGGGAAGGTGGGGTTAGAGGTAGAGCTATGGATCGGACATGTAGACTCAGCTCTTAAGTCTATTAGATGTCCAACAGACAGACAGATAGAGTTAGTGCAGACTCTATTCAAAGACTTGGCACAACACTGGTGGAGATTTGTACGGGGTCAGGTTACCGGTTATGATCAGATGAGGACCATGATCAGAGAGCGTTTTTGCCCTGCCTCACCGAGGAGGGAGAAACTGCGAGATTTTGTTAAGGCTGGCTTCGAGGATATACCAGTCTATGAGGCTATTAGGAGATTCCAGGAGGAGCCTGCTTTGTTGGGTCCAGCTGCACCTCTTGCAGATCAGCATGTATATCTCTTCTCCCGACGAATGAGGGATGCTACCCAGACCTATATGGCAGGATTTCATTGTGAGTCTATGATGGATTATCAGGACAAAGCTTCCGATTATGAGAGGGAGCGGGCTGGACAGAGGAGAGCTTCTTAGACCGGAGGGTCTGAGAAGATACAGCGGACTGGGCAGACCAGTGGTGTTGGTGGAGCTGCTAGTTCAGGGCGAAGCCAGAGATGCCAAAGTTATTCCTCATCTGCACCAGTTGTAGATAAGAGACGACAGTGTTATAACTGTGGTGATCCGGGACATATGCGGCCAGAGTGCACGAGGCCATTAATGACTTGCTTTACTTGTGGCCGATCAGGTCATAGAGCTGTCTTCTGTAGACAGGGTGGAGCTTCATCTCAGCAGGGTTCTTCTCTTGCCAGTGTAGCAGGGGGTGGGCAGAGACCACCTCAACAGCAATAGAAACAGGGACAACAGAGAGTCCCAAATCGTCCTACCACCTAGGGATCTGCTCTTGGGCCGAGTAGAGGCAGAGGTCGTGGTGGGAGTACCACGGACACCAGAGGAGCACAGGGTAGAGTTTTTGAGCTGATGAGTGCAGAGGAGCCAACTACACCGACTACTACAGGTACCATTCTGATTCATGGTTTACGTGTTAGAGTTTTATTTGATACGGGTGCTACGCATTCATTTATATCTGATGCATGTGTTGAGCGTTTGAGTCTAGATACGACTGAGGGGATACCCTTTAGTATAGGGTTACCCGATCGTAGTAGGGTCAGAGGTACCCGTGAGATACGTGATTGTCCCATTTCTGTAGGGACTCGTGTGTTACTTGTTGACTTCTTTGTCATGCCATTTGTGCATGAAGAAGTCATTTTGGGTATGGATTGGATGGATAGACATCAGACGGTATTAGTGTAGGTAGGAGGACTATAACCCTCTCTACCGAGTTAGGTCAGATAGAGGTTTTCCGAGGTTGGGACCTTGGAAAGTCAGGCATGGTTATCAGTGTGATACGAGCAGCGAGATTGATTGCACAGGGTTGCGAGGCCTTCTGGTGTTATGCCATGAAGGAGGGGGAGAGTGTTAAAGGATATCCCAGTGGTCTGCGAGTTTACAAATGTATTTGCTGAGCCGTCCAGTTTGCCGCCTCAGAGGAGTGTGGACTTTGGTATAGAGTTGGAGCCTGGTACGAGACCGATCTCGAAGGCCCCATATCGGATGGGGCCTGTCGAGATGTTGGAGCTGAAGAAGCAACTCGAGGAGTTGGCTGAGAAGAGTTTTATCCACCCTAGCGTATCCCCATGGGGAGCACCTGTCCTCTTCGTGCGGAAGAAGGACGGATCGTTGAGATTGTGTATTGATTACATAGAGATGAACAAGGTGACCATAAAGAACAAGTATCCATTGCCCCGTATTAATGACTTGTTAGATCAGCTTCAGGGAGTGACAATGTTCTCCAGGATTGACCTGCGCTCAAGGTATCACTAGCTGAGGGTGAGAGAGCAAGATGTGCACAAGACAACATTCCGGACCAGATATGGACACTACGAGTTTGTAGTGATGCCATTTGGGCTTACAAATGCCCCAGCAGTCTTCATGGAGTTGATGAACAACATATTCATCGACTTCCTGGATCAGTTTGTGGTAGTCTTCATAGACGATATTTTGGTGTATTCTCGCAGCAGAGAGGAGCATGCAGGACAACTGAGGACTGTGTTACAGGTTTTACGAGATAGAGAACTTTATGCTAAGTTCTCTAAGTGCGAGTTCTGGATGCCAAAGGTAGCATTCCTGGGTCATCGAGGGGATCAAGGTTGATCCGGCAAAGATAGAGACAGTAGCAGCATGGACGACACCGACGAACGTCAAGGAAGTATGTAGCTTTCTTGGCCTAGCCGGATATTACCGACGCTTTATGGAGGGATTTTCTATGATTACCCGTCCACTGACGAGTCTGCTGAGGAAGACTACCAGATTTGTATGGTCTGAGCAGTGTATGCAGAGTTTTGAGGAGCTGAAGAGACGTCTGACTTCCGCTCCTATTTTGGCACAGCTAGAGGGTACAACTGATTTTGTGGTTTACAGTGATGCATCCAAGCTAGGCTTGGGATGTGTGTTGATGCAACGAGGTAGAGTGATTGCATATGCGTCTAGACAACTAAAGACGTATGAGGAGAACTACCCGACTCATGATCTGGAGTTGGTTGCAGTAGTTCATGCACTGAAGATCTGGAGACATTACCTGTATGGTGCTACATGTCAGATCTTCACAAACCATAAGAGTCTGAAGTACATTTTCACGCAGCGGGAATTGAATAACCGCCAGCGTAGGTGGCTTGAGCTGATCAAGGACTTTGATCTGGAGATTCTGTACCCTCCGGGGAAGGCGAACGTTGTCGCCGACGCCCTGAGCAAGAAGACGCCTCGAGAGCAGGCGATTGCGAGACTGACAGTACAACCTCAATTACAGAGAGATTTGATCTGGTTAGAGCTAGACATCCAGTTTCCTGATGAGGATGCCCATTTGAGTACTTTAGAGGTTCTTCCTGATCTGTTGGGTGAGATCCAACAAAAGCAAGAGACCTGCCCGACACTGATGAGGATCCGAGAGAGGATGTCTCGGGATGAGGCACCATAGTTCCTTATAGGAGCAGATGGAGTGATGAGACGCCGCGGTCGCGTCTGTGTACCCGTTGATGCGGTCGCGTCTGTGTACCCGTTGGTGGGGAGGGCTGAAGCTCGATGTGGCCAGATTTGTGGCATAGTGTGCGACCTGTCAGCAGGTCAAGATTGAGCGTAGTAGACCTGGAGATGAACTCCATCCACTGCCTGTACCATAGAGGAAGTGGGAGGACCATGGATTTTGTTACTGGTTTGAGACCGAGCAAGAGCTTTGATGCCATATGGGTTATAGTGGACAGACTGACGAAGACGGCACGTTTTATCCCTATCCGGGAAACGTGGCCAGTGAGCAGATTAGCTGAGGAGTACACTAGACAGATAGTGAGACTCCATGGGGTACCGAGGACGATCGTCTCAGACAGAGATGGACGATTCACCTCGAGGTTTTGGCAGCAGATTCAAACTGCCTTGGGGACGAGTTTGCACTTCATTACTGCGTTTCATCCTCAGACAGATGGTTATTCAGAGAGGATCATTCAGACACTGGAGGATATGCTGCGAGCTTGTGTGTTGGACTGGGGACAAGTGTGGACGAATCATCTCCCACTAGTTTATTTCTCGTACAACAACAGCTGGCCTGCATCTATTGGGATGACCCTATATGAGGCACTGTATGGACAGAGATGTCGTACCCCGTTATGCTGGGATGAGCCGAGCAATATTAGTGGTTTGACACCTGATCAGATTCAGGATGATGTGGCTCGTGTAGCACTGATTAGAGAGAGGATGCTGACTGCACAGAGCCATCAGAAGTCTTATGCAGATAGGAGGCGTAGACCCCTAGAGTTCAGGGTAGGAGCCCATGTGTGGCTGAGAGTGTCTCCGACACGAGGTGTTAGTCTCTTTGGCATTAAGGGGAAGTTGAGCCCCCGATATGTCGGACCGTTTGTGATTCTGGATCGGGTTGGGAGCGCAACATACAGGTTAGCTTTGCCTCCGAGATTAGAGGGTGTTCACCCTGTGTTTCACGTGTCTCAGCTGAGGGAGTACATACCAGATCCGAGACACATTGTGAGTTATGATGATTTGGTGGTCGAGCCGGACCACACTTTTGTTGAGCGTCCGACTGTAGTCCTAGAACGAGGTATGAGACGCCTGCGTTCGAAGGACATTCCTATGCTGAGGATACAATGGTCGAGACGAGGACCTGATGAGGCTACATGGGAGACTGAGGATAGTATTCAAAGGAACTATCTAGAGTTCTATGCCGAGATAGATGTACCAGTAGGATCGACGAGTAGATCTTAGTACTATCTTGGTGAGTGTTGGGATTATGTGCTTATATGCTATGATGTGTTTATTTTCGTACTAGCTATGATGTGATTTGTGATCTTATTAGATCTTGTTGTGCTAGTGCGATTGATGTTTATAGCTGGAGATGGCTCTTTCCTCCATGCTATTGAGATATGATTAGGTTTCAGCTGGAGATGGTTATTCCTCCATGCTATTTTGATGGACATAGTATTGCTGGAGATGTTTTTCCTCCATGCCCTTCTGTTATGAGTATGATACGGCTAGAGATGTTTTTCCTCTATGCCTTGTGATGTGATTATAGTTTGGCTAGAGATGGTTTTCCTCTATGCCTTGGATAATATAGTGATCTTGTAGCTGGAGATGATGATTTCCCCCATGCTTGTGTTTGAGGTTATCGAGTGTTATAGGTTGATACCTTATGTCTAGAGATGTGATGCCTCCGATAGAGAGAGTTATACCTCGGCATATGGGTCCGAGAGGTTTTGAGATTGTACAAGTTTCGGGATGAAACTTGTTTTTAGGGGGGTGAGATGTAAGAGCCTTGATCTTTAGAGCTAAGCTAGGATGTAGCCGCCCTCGTGGGTCCATGGTGGCGCCCCTGCGGCCCGTCCAATGTCCGTCCCTGCGGCTCAAGGAATCCGTCCCTACGGTTTCCTGTGACTGTAGTCGGCTTTGTTGACCCTTTGACCGCGCTTTACTCTTTCCTTTCTTCCTTCTTAAGCCTCGTCCTTGGCTCCTGATCAAGGGTTCTTCACTTCATTCCAGCTGCCCTCACGTCCTTCTTCTCTCTTCTCCTTCTCCTTGATCTTATGCTTGAGTTTTCCTTGGTTTGGAAGAGTTTTTTGTGTGGCTTTGTTGATGTTGATGTTGTGTATTTTTGCTGAGCTTGGAAGCCAGTTGAGGTGTTGGTTCTGTGATCATTCCTTAGATAGGCTACAACAGTGGTGAGTTCTTCTCCTTCTCCTCCTTTCTTCTTCTTCTTTGATTCCATTCCTCTTCCTTAGTTTAGGATTAGTTGTGCTAGGCACGTTTTGATGTTTGTATGTGTATACATATGGTTTGGATGTGGTTGTTGCATTATAAAGAATCGGATTCGTCACATGAAGAACCGAGGAGGGAATTGGGGTTCACTTTCTGTCGCGTCGCTGCCCCCCCGCCAGTGAGTTGCCGCCCCTGAGGACCTTGTCACCGCACCGCGTCCGGAAGCCGCCGCCCCGCGGCCACGGTCCCAGCGCATGCGCCTGCGTGTTTCCGCGCCTGCGCCAACTGCCTTTCCGCCCCTGCTAGTATGAGCGGGTTAGTAGCATGCTAGGTACGTATATGAGGATAGAATGATGATGAGTATGATATCGATATATTCCGGTTATGTCCTTGAGGTTTAGTAGTTTATCGAGGTTTATAAGTTGGATATGATCCTTATGGAGCCCTTGGTTCTAAGTGTGACCCTTTTGATTGATAGGAGATGTGACATCTCATTATGCCTTGTTGTTAGGCAGTGCTGTTCTCCGGATTTGGAGCTGATCATATTTGAGAGTACTTCGAGGTTGAGGTAAGTCCATAGGACTTACTTAGCTACCATCCTTATAATGGATGTATGCATGAGTGATGTTTGATATATGCTTGATAGCATGCGATATTGTTTATTACCGACCTATGGTTTAGTGACTGCCCATTGTAGGGCCGTGATAACTTTTCCCTTTTCATCCTGTTGGGAGACTGAGAGGTTCTCTGTAGTTAGGCCAGATCTGCTATACGGGATAGACTCCTTCATCACTCCCATAGGGTATACGGGAAGGAGTGCCGGAGCCACACCAGCTGGCTATAAGCGATCAAAGGCGAGGATGATATATTCCTCGTGTCATATATGTTCATATACATCTATATATATACACGATTTAAGTGTTGGACGTTATAAAGATAATTAACCGGGTAAATTTGTGACAACATGATTTTGTGTTTATGAATTCTTGAAGTGTGTTTGTGCTTATGCATTATCTATATATATATATATATATATATATATATATATATATATATATATATATGGTTAGCTAACGGTTTTATACCGTGTTGTAGATCCTTTGCAGGTTAGGAGAGCTGCAGAGTAATCCAGATGGGGTGATCCGCTGAGGGTTCCGTACACTAGGTTCATGCGAGGGTTATGGGGATTTTGTATGTACAGTTATATGTTTTGGTTTGTACTCAGCGGTTCTTCTGTAAACCTTTTGACATATATATAAAGTTTGATGTTTTGGTTTTAATCTATTTGTGCCTTGTTGTAAGATCCAGTGAACTTGTTGTCAGGCTAGAGTCAGGATCCATTGTGAGATCCTAGCCCAGTAGCGCCCCGAGTCCTACAGATTTGGGGTGTTACAAGAATAATGAAGTACTAATCCTAGCAATATAGGCGTCTACAAAAATGCATCACTAGATTATGAAATTACTTATGAGTCTTATTCATACTAGCCGGTCAATTAACAACACATAGGATCATGCTTAAAGCTAAACAAAGTGCATAAAGGAACAACCTAAGCAAGCTTAGCATCCGACTTTCATATTAGTCTAAGCATGGATTCTAGTGTTCTATTCGGTTTTAACCTCTTATATGCTTACTATCATGTTTTGATACTAACATAAATTCTAGGCATTATGATGATATAATATTACATAGCTTTGGATTGAGATTTTTACCTCAATCCCTAGTATGAAACTACTCACTCATGTTGAGTGAAGAAAACACAACAATCAAACAAGAACTCACGCAATCTATTAAATCAAGAGAGAGATGAACCGAAGAACTAAGAGAGAATATATTTACCAAACAACAAAGGAAAGTAGCGATCTAGCTTGTATCGGCCACAAATCGGCACAACCTCCTTACAACTTGGACATACTCGGACTCAACTCGACCAACTCGGCTCCGAAAATGAGAGAAAATACGAGAGAATTGTGGAGTGGTGAATTGGTATCTCTTCCATGCAGCTATGCCCCTTTAAATAGGCTAAAGAGGTGAGAAAAGTGGCACGGATCGCTTCCTATCTTGGCTAGGATTGTCAACATCACCACCAAGCTTCCCTTGTAACCGTCATCACGTGGCGAGTTTGTTGTAATCGTACAACACATGCATCGAGTCGGCCAAGCAATGAATCTACTCACGTTGTCGGTGACACTACTGTCTTCTTGAGTTGAGTGGGTCGCCTGACTCGAACGCCACTTGAGCGACGCTTGACATGTCTTCCGCCTTGGCTCAATGTCTTTGTCTTGGGAGAGCCTAATTCTTTGAGTCCGATTCACTTCCTCCTTCTTTGTGCGAGTGAAAGGGAACCTTGAGTAGGGTTGCAAGGTGACACGACCTTTAGGACTTGCATCTCCGGATGATCTTTAGCCATTCCTTTTTCTTATTTAATGCTCTAGAGCTTCTCTTTGCTTCTTTTTTCTTTGAGTGTGATTCACTTCCTCCTTCTTTTCTTATCCATAGATAACCTAATTATAATATGTTTATCCTCTTGTTTGTATTCTGAAACTCCTCAATAAAATCTCTAAAAAGTGGAGGTAGCCGTTATTGGGTGAACCACTATAAACCTGTGTGTTATCTTTTTTTGTTGAATTCCGTTCTTTCTCAGTGATTCCGCACAACAAAATAGTATAATATCTTTAGGTTCTTTTTTTGTAATATGGGAGAAATATGACTTTTTTCAACACGACGATCGACAAATTCACAAGGAGGAACATTTTTAGTTTGTGGAAAATCAAGATGCGAGTGTTGTTGAAACAACAGAGTTTATGGGGGCCACTTTTAAGGAAGGAATCCGATAAGGAAAAGGGTGATGTTTTTGAGATGGCCACTAAGGAGGATAAGGCGCATTCGACCATCATGTTGTGTCTCGTATATGATTTCTTATGTGAGGTTTCAAATCAGGATACCGCAACTAAACTGTGGTTAAAGCTGGAGAGTCCTTACATGACAAAGTCTCTCACCAACAAGTTGCTTCTAAAGCAACGTCTATTCAACCTGCGAATGTAGAAAGGTACGTAACTTCGTGAGCACTTAGATCAATTAAACATAATTTTTCTAGATTTGCGTAATATTGATGTTAAGATTGAGGAAAAGGATGTTGCGTTGATTATGTTGGTATCTTTTCCGTCATCATATAAAAACTTTGTTCAGTCATTTGTTGTTGGAAAATATACTATTAATCTGGAAGACGTCAAGTCGGCCCTTCATACAAGGGAACTATGCCACAAGGTGAATGAAAGTGGTGTAGGTAGGGATGGTCAGGCATATGGTTTGTAACGGATCGCCCTTAGCTTGGCAAGGATTGCAACATCAACACCAAGATTCTCTTGTAACTGTCATCACGTGGCGAGTTTGTTTTAACCGCACAACACATGCATCGAATCGGCCAAGAAATTACTCGACTCGCGTTGAAAAGTAGGTCGGTGACACTATTTTCTTCTTGAGTCGAGTGGGTCGCCTGACTCGACTGTTACTTGAGTGACGCTTGACATGTCTTCTACCTTGGCTCATGTCTTCGTCTTGGGAGAGCCTAAGTCTTTGAGTCCGAATTGCTTGCGAGTGATGGGGGATCTTGAGTAGGGTTGCACAGGTGACTCGGCCTTTGGAATTTGCATCTCCGGATGATCTTTAGTCATTCATTCTTCTTCTTTAATGCGCCGGAGCTTCTCTTTGCTTCTTCTTTCTTTGTTTCCAATGATGAGGTGAGGGTTGCTTTCTTGGGTCTTTTCTTGTCCATTGATGCTCCCTTTTGACCTATAATCACCTGAGCACAAGAGACAAACGAGAGTAGACATTCTTAGATACAAATAAGCTCTAGCAAAGAAGTAAATGCCTAAACCCATGTAATTCTACTGAAAACACTAGGAAATAACTATACAAAAGAAAGCATAAAAATTAGTTATCACTTCTTAACCTTCATTTCATGGTGATTGATGGGGTGGGTAAATTCTCTAGTCATATCAACTTCTTCAAGTTCATCCAAATTCTTTTTTTTTGGACAAAATCTCCTTAAAAAACTTTCCATAGGATGACATATTCTTAAGAGCTTCAACAAAGGGAATGTTTAAATGCAACTTACTCATTCTTTTCAAGAATCTTCCAAATTGCTTGTCAAGTAACGCCTTGACCTTCTTTTGTGGAAAATAAAGTGGAGGTTTTGGTGGGGTCGAAACTAGGCGCTTTGGTTGGACATCTTCCTTTCTAGTCTCCTCCCACTAAGCTACTCTTCAATCACATTCTCCTTCCCTTTGCTAGCAACTTTCGGTTCTATAGTAGATCTTGATTCAACTTGTCTCCCACTTCTTAGGGCTATAGTCTTGCAAGACTCCTCTTGGACCATGTTGCAACTCTCTCTAGGATTGACCTCGGTATCACCGGCAATCCTTTGTTAGCTTTACTTTAAAATGCTTGTGATGCAATTTGCTTCTCCATCATCATTTGGCCTTTCTCTAACGCATCAACCTTTCAAAAGATCTTCTTCATCATTTGCTGCAGCTCAACCTCCCAACTCGTCCTATTTCCTAGTTGTCTTTGTGAAAGGATGTAAGCTTGTTGTTTCTCCCTTTGGTATGGTTGTTGTTGTTGTTGTCTTTCATTGTTATATTGTGGTCTTCTTTCATATCCTCCATTGTCGGTGTAGCATGCGTGTTCTTCTTTGCTTTCCAAACTCCTAAGATAAGACTCACAATTTGATATGGTATGATCCTTCCGGCGACCAAGGGTAGGAGTAATAGAATAGGGACAGGATCAAGAAGACATAGGAAGAATGACGATGAAAAATGAAACAAACTCACAAAGGAGGAAAAGATGGAACGAAAGAGAAGGTGGAGGCAATCACGTAAAACGTAGTTCTTCTTTTTTTTATCAGCCCAAAAAGTTATGGGTTATATTTTTTACAAATCAAAGCCCAGCTCAATGCATCTTTAAATAAAAATAAACCTAATTAACTAATATTAAATCCCTATTAACTTATCAACATGACAACTTAGCAATTTAACACTATATTATTCGCCTATTTAACTAACCTTCGATTTAATTCTGTAAGTCATCCATTTCGTTTGAAATTGTAAGTATGTTTTTTTCCTTATAACTAATTGATTTTAACACATAATTTTAAAAAAATTAAGAACACTAGTTCCACCTCGCTGATAAAAACCGCTGGCTCCGCCACTAGGTATGATCAATATTATGACAATATTGGCAATAAATAGATTTAGAAGAAGCAACTTTCCTTTTGGTATTTTCTTCCAATTGTTTCTTCAATTCGGCCACTTGATTTGTCAAGGCATCTACCTTGACATCTCTTGCCACTTCATCACTCACTTTGTAGAGCTTTCTTTGGCTTGAATATCTTTCACAATGCTTTTCTTGTTTCTCTATGAATTCCCAAACCTCGTCTAAATCAATCTATACGAATGTTCCACCGGATAGGGAGTCGATCTTGTCCCTTGTTTGATTGTCCATGCCCTTGTAAAATAGCTCCAATAGGACCAACTCGGACTCTAGCTCCATGATGAGGACACTTGCAATCCTTCTTCTCATCTCGGCCGTTCGGTTTGGTGGAAAGAACTTGTTTATAAATTCTCTAGACAACTCCTCCCAACTTGTGATACTACCGGATGGTATAGCTTGATACTTTGCTTGGCTTTACCACTAAAAGAGAAAGAAAAAGATCTTAGTTTCAATTCAGATTGTTCAATACCTCTTATCTTTACGGTTTCTAGCAACTCTTCAAAGGTTGAAAGGTGTAGATGTGGATTTCTCATTTGGTCCTCCACCATATTGATTTTGCATGATCATTTGGATAATGGCTTACTTGAGCTCGAAGTTTTGAGGAACGTTGTTCCCAAAAACTACTCCGGGTGGAGTGATGTGCTTGGCCGGGTCCATACGCTCTCTAGTGTCCGAGGTGCATAGACTCGCCCTTGGCCATGTGCTCTCCTTGATCCTGAGCATGCAACCGAGCTTCTAACTCCTCTATCATTTGCCTTTATTGAACATCTCTTTCTCTAGCTCTAGCCATCTCTCCTTATTGATCCATGTCTAACTTCTTGATTTTCTTTAGCCTTGTAAGAGTTCTCTTAATCTCCAAATCCAAAGGTACAAGCTCCTGATTTCTTGAGCTCCTTAGGTGCACCACCTTGTGTACTTATAATCACAAACAAACACAAAAGAGTAGATCGTATCCAACAAAACACTTGCCCATCTAGAGATAACTTCACACAAATGAGATATGACTTCAATTGTCCTCGGCAACGGCGCCAAAAATTTGACAACCCTTTTAGTGAGTGTATAAAATCTATCACTTAAAACCTAACAATTACACTCAATAAAAGTCTCCACATAATCCCAAGTATAAGGTCGTGTCAATGTAAATATATGACTAGATGTCAAGGTCGTACTTTCCAAAGGACTATGTTATCCACACCTCATTCTAAGAAGCCATCTAGAACAAAACAAGTGTTGTAAAAACACAAAAGGTTATGATCAAATTATCATCCAAAATCACTTTAAGAGTGGTGTGAAATTTAGATCAATCGAATCGGACTGGGTAACTACAATCGAGTTACCAGTCAACTACTATCGAGCCAGATTCTTGTAGCTTTCAACTCCTCCGAGTCAAAAACAGAGTATGCAATCGGGTAAATTCAAATTAGAAAATAATTAGGGGTTCGGGACTAATTCTCTCAATCCTTGATAATGTGATGCCAAACATGATATTATGCCATAGAGTGAGAACTATTTGCTCAAGTGCTCAAGTAAATTATGACTAAACGGTAGTATGCATATTTTGGCAAGTGAAAATCTAAGCATAAGTCATTCAAAGATCAAGTGTCACCTGGTGTTTGCTATTCACAAGATCTGAGACAACTACGGTCACTACTAGGATTCAATTCGAGATAACACATGCATCACATGGTGTTTGCTATTTGCAAACATAAAACAAATTGATCTAGCATGGATCATCAAGCAAGCAAATAAATCAAACCTCACATGGTGTTTGTTATTGACATGATTGAAGTAGACACTCTAGCAAATATAGGCATCCAAACAATCATCACTAGAATATGAAATTACTTATGAGTCTCATCCATACTAGCCAGTAACACCCCAAATCCGTAGGACACGAGGTGCTACTAGGCTAGGTTCTCAAGATGGATCTTGACCCTAGTCTGACAACAAGTTCACTGAAGCTTACAACAAGGCACCAATAGATTAAAACAAAACATAAAACTGATATATATATATATATATATATACATATCAAAAGGTAATACAGAGTAACCGCCGAGTACAAAATCAAAGTACATATCCGTACAACATAAAAACCCCATAATCCCACGATATCGACCCTGTGTACGAAGCCCTCAGCGGATCACCCCTCTGGATCACTCTGCAGCTCTCCTAACCTGCAAAGGATCTACAACACGGTATAAAACCGTTAGCTAACCATACACATATATAAGAAGATGCTAGAGCACAAACACACATCAGAAATATAACATATCAACATGCTTTCACACAATTTACCCGGTTTATTATCTTCAATAAGTCCAAACACTCAATCGTATAAATAGATGTATATGAATATACGTGACACGAGGAATGTATAAAACCCTCGCCTCTGCGTGCAATAGCTAGTTGGAGTGATATCAGCGCACTTTCCCGTATACCATATGGAGTGGTAGGTGCCCTTCCCGTATACCAGGTCTAACTAGCTTATAGAGAACTTCCCAGACTCCACTACGGGATGAAAGGTAAGTTGTCACAACCACTACAATGGGCGGTCAATATAAACATAGGTCGGTAATGAACCATATCACATGCTATAAAGCATATAACAAACACCACTCAAGCATACATCCAATATAAGGATAGTAGCTAAGTAGGTCCTATGGACTTACCTCAACCTCAGAAGTAGTATCACTACGATCAGCTCTCACTCAGGTCCACTCCAAACTGGAGGACAACACGGCCTATACAAGGCATACATATATATATATCAAACTCCTATCACACAAAGGGGTCACACCTAGACCCAAGGGATCCATAGGGATCATATCCAGCTCGTAAACCTCATAGCCCTAACCGACATATCTATATCATACTCATCATCATCCGATACCTAGCATGGTACTAAGTCCCTCATACTAAGAAAGGAAAGGAGCTACCCAACTATAAGTAGTCCCTGGACAAGACGCACCTGCGTGATCAAGAGACGCAGGGGCGGAATAGACAAGACGCACCTGCAGGCAACGCAGGCAAGGCACGGGCGCTGCGGCACGGCTTCCGCAGGGGCGGCGACGGTGCAGAACGTGATCCCGCGAATCTTCTTCAGCTCTTCACGTGATCAAATCACGTCTTCTTCATTCCAGATTCACACCCATACATATACATACACAACCCAACATCACTCTATGATCAATACAACTAATCCTAATATAAGGAAGGAAGAATCAAAGAAAAGAGAAGAAGAACAAGGAGCAAGAAGCTTACCACAAATGTGGTTAGCTAAGGAACTGATCACCAACAACCTTACTGGCTTCCAAGCACAGCAACACACATCACTAGCATCATCATCATCAAAGCCACATCAATTCTCTTCCAAAACCAAGGAGAAACAACACAAGATCAAGATGGAGGATTGAGAAGCAAGGAGGACGTGCAAGGGTTGGAGTGGGAATAAGAAGTGAAGTGAAACCCTTGCTCAACAAGGTAAGAAGTAAGGGAAACGGGTAAAGCACGGGTCAAAGAAGTCAACAAAACCGGTTGTAGCCGCCGGAAACCGCAGGGGCGGTTCCTTGAGCCGTAGGGGCGGAAATCCGCAAGGGCGGCACCCATGCCCGCGGGGGCGGCTAGGCCAATCTCGGCCAAAGCCAAACTCGGCTAAAGTCCAATCTCGGTCCGTAAGACTAAGGCTCTTACACCTCACCCCCCTAAAAACAAGTTTCGTCCCGAAACTTGTAAAATCCTCAAACCACTTGTAAAATCCTCCCATGTAGCCTCATCAGGTCCTCGTCTCGACCATTGTATCCTCAGGATAGGAATGTCCTTCGAACGCAGACGTCTCATACCTCGTTCTAGGACTGCAATCGGATGCTCAACAAAAGTGTTGTCCGGCTCGACCACCAAATCATCATAACTCACAATGTGTCTCGGATCTGGTATGTACTCCCTCAGCTGAGACACGTGAAACACAAGATGAACACCCTCTAATCTCGGAGGCAAAGCTAACCTGTATGCTGCGCTCCCAACCCGATCCAGAATCTCAAACGGTCCGACATATCGGGGGCTCAACTTCCCCTTAATGCAAAAACGCCTAACACCTCGTGTCGGGGACACTCTCAGCCACACATGGGCTCCAACTCTGAACTCTAGAGGTCTACGCCTCCTATCTGCATAACACTTCTGACGGCTTGAGCAGTCAGCATCCTCTCTCTAATCAGTGCTACTCGAGCCACATCATCCTGAATCTGATCAGGTGTCAAACCACTAACACTGCTCTGCTCATCCTAGCATAATGGAGTACGACATCTCTGCCCATACAGTGCCTCATATGGGGCCATCCCAATAGATGCATGCCAGCTGTTGTTGTATGAGAACTCAACAAGTGGGAGATGATGCGTCCACACTTGTCCCCAATCCAACACACAAGCTCGCAGCATATCCTCCAGGGTCTGAATGGTCCTCTCTGACTGACCAACTGTCTGAGGATGGAACGCAGTCGTGAAGTGCAAACTCGTCCCCAAGGCAGTCTGAATTTGCTACCAGAATCTCGAGGTAAATTGCCCATCTTTGTCTGAGACGATAATCCTCGGTACACCATGGAGTCTCGCTATCTGCCTAGTGTACTCCTCTACTAATCTGCTCACTGGCCACGTTTCCCGGATAGGGATAAAACGTGCCGTCTTCGTCAATCTGTCAACTACAACCCATATAGCATCAAAACTCCGGCTCAGCCTCAACCCAGTCACAAAATCCATGGTGACGTCCTCCCACTTTCTCTGTGGAACAGGAAGTGGATGGAGCTCACCTCCAGGTCTGCAATGCTCTATCTTGACCTGCTGGCAGGTCGCACACTGTGCCACAAATCTGGCCACAACGGGCTTCAGCCCTCCCCACCAATATAAACGTCTCAAGTCCTGATACATCTTACTCGTACCTGGATGTACAGAGTAAGGTGTACAGTGAGCCTCCTGTAAAATTCTCTGTCTCAGCTCTGTATCAGCAGGTACACAGACGCGACCGCGGCGTCTCAAAACTCCATCTGCTCCTAGCAGGAACTGTGGTGCCTCATCCCGAGACATTCTATCTCGTTCCTCAGCAGTGTCGGGCAGGTCTCCTACTTTTGTAGGATCTCACCCAACAGATCAGGAAGAACCTCTAATGTACGCAGCTGGGCATCCTCATCAGGAAACTAGATGTCCAACTCTAACCAGATCAAGTCTCTTTGTAGTTGATGCTGAACTGTCAGCCTCACAATCGCCTGCTCTCGAGGCGTCTTCCTGCTCAGGGCGTCGGCGACAACGTTCGCCTTCCCTGGATGGTACAAAATCTCTAAATCAAAGTCCTTGATCAGCTCGAGCCACCTACGCTGGCGGTTATTCAATTCCCGCTGTGTGAAAATGTACTTCAGACTCTTATGGTCTGTGAAGATCTGACATGTAGCACCATACAAGTAATGTCTCCATATCTTCAGTGCATGAACTACTGCTTCCAATTCCAGATCATGAGTCGGGTAGTTCTCCTCATACGTCTTCAACTGTCGAGACGCATATGCAATCACCCTGCCTCTCTGCATCAAAACACATCCCAAGCCTAGCTTGGAAGCATCACTGTAAACCACAAAATCCTCAGTACCCTCTGACTGTGCCAAAATAGGAGCAGAAGTCACACATCTCTTCAGCTCCTCAAAAATCTGCATACACTGATCAGACCACACAAATCTGGTAGTCTTCCTCAGCGAACTCGTCAATGGATGGGCAATCACAGAAAATCCCTCCACAAAGCGTCTGTAATAACCGGCTAGGCCAAGGAAGCTACGTACTTCCTTGAAGTTCGTCGGTGTAGTCCAAGCTGCTACAACCTTTATCTTCGTTGGATCCACCTTGATCCCTTCAGCTGAAACCACATGACCCATGAATGCTACCTCTGGCATCCATAACTCACACTTAGAGAACTTAGCATAAAGTTCTCTATCCCGCAAAACCTGCAATACAGTCCTCAGATATCCTGCATGCTCCTCTCCACTGCGAGAGTATACCAGAATGTCATCTATAAAGACCACCACAAACTGATCCAGGAAGTCGATGAAGATATTGTTCATCAACTCCATAAAGACGGATGGGGCATTCATAAGCTCAAATGGCATCACTACAAACTCGTAGTGGCCATATCTAGTCCGGAATGTTGTCATGTGCACATCCTGCTCTCTCACCCTCAGCTGGTGATATCCTGAACGCAGATCAATCCTGGAGAACACAGTCGCTCCCTATAGCTGATCTAACAAATCATCAATACGAGGCAATGGATACTTGTTCTTGATGGTCACCTTGTTCAGCTCTTTGTAATCTATACATAACCTCAGTGATCCGTCCTTCTTCCGTACGAAGAGGACAAGTGCTCCCATGGGACACGCTAGGCGAATGAAGCCCTTCTCAGCCAGCTCCTCAAGTTTTTTCAGCTCCAGCATCTCGACAGGCGCCATCGGTATGGGGCCTTCGAGATCGGTCTCGTACCAGGCTCTAACTCAATCCCAAAATCCACACTCCTCTGAGGCGGCAAACTGGAAGGCTCAGCAAAAAACATCTGTGAACTCACAAACAACTGGGATGTCCTCTACAGCTGGACTCTCCCCCTCCTTCATGGCATAACACCAGAAGGCATCACAACCCTGTGCAATCAGTCTCGCTGCCCGTATAACACTAATAACCATGCCTGTCTTCCAAGGTCCCAACCCGGAAAACCTCTATCTGGCCTAACTCGGTAGAGAGGGTAACAGTCCTCCTACCTACATCTAAAACTGCAGAGTGTCTATCCATCCAGTCCATACCTAGAATGACTTCTTCATGCTCTAATGGCATGACAAAGAAGTCAACTAGTAATACACGAGTCCCTACAGAAATGGGACAACTATGAATCTCACGGGTACCTCTGACCCTACCACCATCGGTAACCCTATAATAAAGGGCATCCCCTCAACTGTATCTAAACTCAGACGCTCTACACATGCATCAAAATAAAAGAATGCGTAGCACCAGTATCAAATAAAACTCTAACAGGTAAACCATGAATCAGAATGGTACCTGTAGCAGTCGGTGCAGCTGGCTCCTCTGCACTCCTCAACTCAAAACTCGGCCCTGTGGGCCTCTGGTATCAGTGGTGCCCCACCACGACCTCTGCCTCTACTCGCCCAGGAGCAGATCCCTGAGTCGTAGGCGATCTGGGACCCTCTGCTGTCCTTGAATCTGCTGCTGCTGAGGTGGCCTCTGCCCACCTCCCGCTGCACTAGCAGGAGAAGAACCCTGCTGAGATGAAGCTCCGCCTGCGGCAGTAAACAACTCTGTGACCTTGCCTACCACAAGTGTAGCAAGTCACTAGTGGCCTCGTGCACTCAGGCCTCATATGCCCTGGATCACCACAGTTAAAACACTGACGTCCCTTATCTGCAACTGGCAGATGAGGGCTGACTCTGGCGTCTCTGACCACGCCAACCACTAGCAGCACCACCAGTACCACTGGTCTGCCCTGTACGCTGCCTCTTCTCAGACCCTCCGGTCTGAGAAGCTCTCCTCTGTCAGCTCGCCTCCCTCATAGTCGGAAGCTCTGTCCTGATAATCCATCAGAGACTCACAGTGGAAACCCGCCATATAGGTCCGGGTAGTATCCCTCAGTCGTCGGGAAAAGAGATAGACCTGCTGATCAAGAAGGTGCAGCTGGTCCCAAATGCCAGCTCCTCCTGAAACCTCCTGATGGCCTCAGAGACTGGTACATCCTCAAACCCAGCCTCAACAAAAATCTCGCAGTTTCTCCTCCTCAGTGAGGCAGGGCAGAAAAGCTCTCTGATCATCTCATATGCTCATAACTGGAAACCTGACCCGTACTGATCTCCACCAGTGTTGTGCCAAGTCCCGAATAAAGTCTGCACCAGCTCGATCTGTCTGTCCTGGACATCTAAGACTCCAGAGCTGAGTCCACATGCCCTATCCAGAGCTCAACCTCTAACCCCACCTTCCTAGTGAAAGGGGTACACCCATCTGATGGAAGCCTTCAACCAAGTGTCTAGTCTAGGCCCTCTATGCTCCTCCCGAACTGAGGAATCTCAGCAGCCTGTGCCTGTACAGCCGGCACCTGTGTAACCCGTGGGACCTCTCAGATGGTCCCTCTTGTGCTGTAAATCTGGGGCACGTCTACCGGCTCTAGCAGCCTCCTCTACTCGTCTGATATAAGCTCGGAACTCTGATCCCCCCATGGAGACACGATCAGACTCACCAGACTAGGCTCTCTGTCCCCTGTCTCTCAGCTGCCCCGTTCCCAGTCTCAGGAACGACGCTCTCAGCAACCTCCTCATGTATCTCTCCGCTGCATGTGAACCCTCAGCAGGAGTCCTACCCCGTCCTCTACCTAGAGGGGGTCTACCTCTACCTCGTCTAGCTGCAGGTAAGGCTCTAGTCTGAACCATCTGCAGAAGACGTAAACCTAACTTAGAAGGCTATATATATGCCATATGTATAGATATATATCAAATCAATCACAACAGAATATCTATATATATCTATACTGTCGAGATCTTCAGAGGGGCGATGGCTCACGTACACGATATCCCAAAACATTTGTACTCATTTCAAAACCAAAACCTTTTGAAAAGTCAGACCCTTTCGGTTCTGTTTATTTATCTATTCGAACTTTATTGCAGATTACTAGTGCCATTGTTGTCAACCTGGCTCTGATACCAACTTTGTAACACCCCAAATCCGTAGGACTCGAGGTGCTACTGGGCTAGGATCTCACAATGGATCCTGACCCTAGCCTGACAACAAGTTCACTGAATCTTACAACAAGGCACCAATAGATTAAAACAAAACATAAACTGATACTATATATATATATATATATATATATATATATATATATTATATATATATATATACAGGGATAGGATCAAGTAAGAACCATAATTACGGTAAGAAATAAGAACTTATCTAGACCACATGATTAAATAAAATCAACGATAATGATTCAATATTAATTTTGCATATTAATTAGATGATTGATATTTTAGGATAGATATATATGGTTACCTTTTAAACTACAAAGGGTATTTACTACCATTATATTATAACTTGACACAATTAAAATAAACTATTATTCAATTTTATTTATTTTATCCTTCCGGCATCTTGCTCATAAATTGAACTTAACGTGCATGATACATATCATTTGATCGTACATTGTGTAATATTATAATATATGCACGAAATGTACATGTGCACAACCAATACATGCACATGCACATTGATGTTCATTTGCACTTAATCGTGCATGCTTTCAAAAAAAACATAAAACGTGTGTAATACTTACTAGTGCACTTACTCGTGCATGCTTTCAAAAAAAACATAAATCGTGCAATACTTACAGTGCACTCAATGCAACTTACTCGTGCATATTATCTCTCATTCATTTAATATTGCACAAGTAAGCTTTCTATTTCTATCTCTCTTTCATTTACTAGTGCATGCCTTTAAAAAAAAACATAAAATATACATGTAATGATAAATAAAACGGTACATAAAAATGTGAAATATTTAAATTACACGTGCCAATAATATTTAATCGTGCATACTTTTAAAAAAAACATCTCGTGCATGCTATTTGTATAATACTTGATAGTAAATATAAACACGAATAAAGAAAACATTAATATTTCTAATTTATATTCATAATAGAATTTAGTAAAAACAAATTTGAACCAAGCACAATAACAATATTTTGTTTCTAATTGGTAATGATTTTAAAGGCATTTTATACTTAATTACCTAATAAATAAATTATCTAATTAAGACAGTGCACGGTTACCTTATATAATTCACTAAATCTCGGACGTTCATCATATAATCGACGACTCATATAAGTTCTTATTTCTTACCGTAACAATGGTTCTTACTTGATCTTATCCCTATATATACATATCAAAAGGTAATACATAGTAACCGCTGAGTACAAAATCAAAGTACATATCCGTACAACATAAAAACCCCATAATCCCACGATATCGACCCTGTGTACGGAGCCCTCAGCGGATCACTCTGCAGCTCTCCTAACCTGCAAATGATCTACAACACGGTATAAAACCGTTAGCTAACCAATACACATATATAAAAGATGCTAGAGCACCAAACACACATCAGAAATATAACATATCAACATGCTTTCACACATTTACCCGTTTATTATCTTTAATAAGTCCAAACACTCAATCGTATAAATAGATGGTATATGAATATACGTGACACGAGGAATTATAAAACCTCGCCTCTACGTTCAATAGCTAGTTGGAGTGGTATCAGCGCACTTTCCCGTATACCATATGGAGTGGTAGGTGCCTTCCCGTATACGGGATGAAAGGTAAGTTGTCACAACCACTACAATGGGCGGTCAATATAACATAGGTCGGTAATGAACCATATCACATGCTATAAAGCATATAACAAACACCACTCAAGCATACATCCAATATAAGGATAGTAGCTAAGTAGGTCCTATGGACTTACCTCAACCTCAGAAGTAGTATCACTACGATCAGCTCTCACTCAGGTCCACTCCAAACTGGAGGACAACACGGCTTATACAAGGCATACATATATATATATATCAAACTCCTATCACACAAATGGGTCACACCTAGACCCAAGGGATCCATAGGGATCATATCTAACTCGTAAACCTCATAGCCCTAACCGACATATCTATATCATACTCATCATCATCCGATACCTAGCATGGTACTAAGTCCCTCATACTAAGAAAGGAAAGGAGCTACCCAACTATAGGTAGTCCCTGGACAAGACGCACCTGCGTGATCAAAAGACGCAGGGGCGGAATAGACAACCCGCAGGCGCGGCAAGGAGCAGCCGCAGGCGCGGTGACAAGGGACGCAGGCAACGTAGGCAAGGCGCGGGCGCTGTGGCACGGCTTCCGCAGGGGCGGCGGCTTCTAGGCGCGGGGGCGGCGACGGTGCAGAACGTGATCCCGCGAATCTTCTTCAGCTCTTCACGTGATCAAATCACGTCTTCTTCATTCCAGATTCACACCCATACATATACATACACAACCCAACATCACTCTATGATCAATACAACTAATCCTAATCTAAGGAAGGAAGAATCAAAGAAAAGAGAAGAAGAACAAGGAGCAAGAAGCTTACCACAAATGTGGTTAGCTAAGGAACTGATCACCAACAACCTTACTGGCTTCCAAGCACAACAACACACATCACTAGCATCATCATCATCAAAGCCACATCAATTCTCTTCCAAAACCAAGGAGAAACAACACAAGATCAAGATGGAGGATTGAGAAGCAAGGAGGACGTGCAAGGGTTGGAGTGGGAATAAGAAGTGAAGTGAAACCCTTGCTCAACAAGGTAAGAAGTAAGGGAAAAGGGTAAAGCACGGGTCAAAGAAGTCAACAAAACCGGTTGTAGCCGCCAGAAACCGCAGGGGCGGCACCCATGCCCGCGGGGGCGGCTAGGCCAATCTCGGCCAAAGCCAAACTCGGCTAAAGTCCAATCTCGGTCCGTAAGACTAAGGCTCTTACATAGCCGGCCAATTATCAATACACAAAACCATGATTAAGACTAAAGAAAGTGCATAAAGGAACACTCTAAACATAGTTTAGCATCCGACTTTCATATTAGCTCAAACATGAATTTTAGTATTCCAATTGGTTTCTTCTCTCCTATATGCTTACTAAAATGCTTTGATACTCACATAATTCTATGGCATTATAGCAATCGGACATCACAAAGCTTTGGATTGAGATTTTCACCCCAATCCCTAATGAAGAACTACTCACTCATGATGAGTGAAAAATCAAATATCTCAAAATCAGAAATAAAATCCATGGAATCAAAGAAAAGTAGAAATGATGAATAACACTAAAAGAATCAATAAGATCCGAGTTACCAAAACAAAGTTATGGGGGTTGTAAATTTCCAACTCGATTCATCTCGGTCAAACCTTCAAGATCCTCAAGAACACGTTGAACCTCTAAACTATCCTAAGGAGCAAATCTCCGATCTAAAATGTATCTGAAGTGGAATGACATTGGATTGGTGTCGAAGTTTGTGTATTACAAAGATCTAAGCCCTTTAAATAGGCTAAAATCAGCACGGATTGCCAACATCACCAAAGAATCTTCCTTGTAACCGTCGTCATGTGGTTGTGTTGGTTATAACGGCCTCCCTTTTCATCCGAGTCGAGCCCAGATCTACTCGACTAACGTTTAAAAGTAAGTCGGTGATATTGGTTTCTTCTTCAGGCGAGTCAGGGGCCTCTCTTGATTGACACTCAACGGCGCTCATGACATGTCCTTCATTCCTTTTGTGAGAGAGCCTAAGTCTTTTGGATCGAGTCAAGTCCCTCTTCTTTGTACGAGTGAAGGGAGCCTTCAATTGAGTTTGCACGAGCACTCGACCTTTAGGACTTGCATCTCTTTGTTGATATTTTGACTTTCCTTTTCTATGCTCCTAGCCGTCTTCCAAGTATTGCTTTAGGGCTTTTCCTTGTTGCTTCCTTCCTTGCTTCCAGATGATGATGAGGTAAGTTGCTTCCTTGAGTCTTTGATAGATATGTCCTTTTAAGCTCCATTTATGCCTAAAATCACCTAAACACAAGAGACAAACGGGAGTATACATTCTTTGATGCAAATAAGCACTAGCAAAGATATAAATTCCTAAACCAATCCAAATCTATAGAATAGTCCCGGCACTTAAAGTCGTCATTGCAAAGGAGTACAAGGCGAACTATAACTGCCTTGCAAAGCTAGAGCTAAGGCATACTAGATGCATTGACCATCACATGCTCGAATGCTTAGGGACATTGGAGGATATTAATATACTCTTCTCAAACATTGGGTCAAGAAGCATCATAACATGGGATGAGAAGACCTACAAGGATCTCGTTTTGGAGTTCCTTAGCTCGCTTAAGGTCTCTTACCATCTTTTTAAGAGCACATACCCAAATCTCACCTTTAGACTTGTCAATAGGCGTGGATGATGTTGTGAAGATTATCGGCCTTGCATCTAAACTTATCCCTTACCCTAGTCAAATGAAGTATGACTTTTGGGACGAGATAAGATAAGGACGAGATAAGATAAGAGCACATACCCAATGCTTCATGTATTCCACCTGATCTTAAGTGAGTCACTCATTTCTCGCTTTGATAGCGTCAATAACCCAACCCTTGATGAGATCTACATGATGAGTTGCGTTTTTGCAAAGAAGGTTCCACATATGCCACATATCATGGTGAACCACATTGTAAGGCAAAGAAACAAGAAAGCGGAGAGGTTGTATGTTGATGGCTTTGTCACCTTGATTTCCACGTATTTGGGAATCCCTTTGAAGAGACACATACCAATTAAGGGTATACAACTCGATGCCAAGATTTTCTTCAACATGGGGCTAATGCTTAAAACCAAGAGGGAGGTGATCAAGGTCACAATTAAAGACAAGAAGGTGGAATTTGAGTTGGTCGGTTTTTTATCCAAGGAACTTGAAGAGAAGATGGGTAGACTTATTAGAAGAGTTAGATGAGAGCTATGGAAAGGAAGAAGATGATGACGAGGAAGAAGAGGAAGATGAGGATGAAGATTTTCAAGACTCGAAGGAGGAAGGCTATAACCTCCAAGAGGATGATAAGGACATCATGATGAGACATGTCCATAAGGGAGATCCAAGAGCTTCCGGATCTAGGTCCACTCGTACACGAACATATTCTTACCAAGAAGAAACGGAGGAGTAAAGCATCCAATCTTTCTTGGCATGACAATGCGAATGGATTGATGCACAAACAAGGAGGAATGAGAAACAAGATAGTGGATGGCTGATGTCAAGGTTCAAACGGAAAACTCTCAACCCCGTCAAAATGAAACCTATAACGAAGTATCCTACCTCAAGGGGAAATAAAATGCATGGATGAGTGGTGAAGATCCACCACAAGAGTGAACACACATTGCATTTTGTGAGTCTTTTCTAACTCTTACCTTAAATTTTTTTATTGGGGACAATGTAAAGTTTTAAGTATAGGGCGGGATACTCACGTATCATTTGTTCATATGTATTTACATGTTTTATTTTATTTGTCTTTTGTTTTCGTGATTTTCTTTTTATCTTAGTTTTTCCTTAGTTTATTTTCCTTGTTTAAAATGATCTTAATAATGATAACTATGTTTTAGTCATGGCAACTAATACTTGTTGATACTCATGAATTACATTGTCTTGATTGTTTACTTTGTAATATATAGGATAGTAGACCAAAGTTATGAATCTTAATTCTTCCTATTTGGTTGATGTTTGGTTTAAATAAGCCTATGTTTAATATATAACTAGCCCATGATCCAAGTAATTTCTTGTGTCATTAGTTATGTAATCTAAATTGCTTGGCCTATAAAAGCCTACATTGTCTGACACTCACTTGAGTGAAAAATACTAACCCGTAAGGTTTGGGCATTCGGTTCGGACTAGTGAATCGGAATTTTTAAAAACTTGGACCGGAGAACGTTACGGTCCGGTCCGGACCGGATTCGGACTGGAATTAAATATGATAAATTAGAAAAAAAAAATTTTAAAAATTTATTTATTAAATATGTACCTAATATATATGATTTTAAAATATATAATTTTAAATTAATTAAAATATAAAAATGATTGAATTTTGGTCCGACCCGGTCTTTTCCAGTCCAGACTAGAACCGGACCAGGACCGAAATTCCCAAAATTCCTGGACCGGACTCGACCGGGAAAAAATGGTCTGGACCGGTCCGGTTTTCTAGTCTGAATCATTTTTGCATAACCCTACGTAAGGCAAAAGGTCATCATTGAAAAGATTAGAAAAACATGATATTTGTATGTTCAAAGTGAAAAAAATGCCAAAATGGCTTAGTGCTTAAATGTTGATTTATCATTTCTTTGTCTATTGCTTAAAAGGATTAGTGTATGAGCATAAATTATAAATGCAAGTGAATCATGCCAATGTGCATAATCTAAAATTTTATTTATTAGGTTAAACATGATTAGTAAAATATTGTAAATTAAAATCCAATCACACTTGACTTTACTCGGATTACTAGACTAAATCTCTATACTCATATGGTGAATGAAGGAAAATCAAATGCAACCATCTTAAACCTTTAAGTAGTAAGATTTTGGATTGAAATAACTTGAAAAACTTGAGTATATGTTTCTTATGTGAAGAATTAAACTATCTTCTTTCATGTTAGTTCATGTGATTTACTTTTGACAATGTATCTAGCCTTGTCATGGCAAAAATATTTTGAAAAGTGATAATCCATTTAAAGCATACCAACAAAAAATATTTCATCATTGTTTCTTTCCTTGTATGCTTTCTTAATGCTTCATATTTGTTCTTGCTTGGGGACAAATAAAAGCTAAGTATGAGGTATTTTGATAGCATGTTTCCATGTCATGTTTTTAGGTGTTTTTAGATGTCCTTTTCTTTTCCTTTCTTTTCTTTTGTCTTTGCTTTGCATGGATTTAGGTATTTTTACATCACTTTATGCTTAATATTGCAAAATAGATGTCTACTCTCTCTTTGTGTGTTTGTAGGTGTTTTGGTCCGGAAATGAGCTAAAAAGGGCCGAATATTCATGATTTTGAAGACAAAAGAGGAAGGAGCTCATCATCACCATCAACCTCATCCTCATCCAAGCTTAAAGAGTGACAAGTAAGATTGGTTTCCATGATGCAAAGGGAATACCTCAATAAGTCTCCAACCTCATAAGGACGAGCATATCGAGGAGTCCGAGAAGTCCGAGGATCATCCAAGAAGAAACCATCAAAGAAGGACCAATAAATATTTCAAGGGCATGGACCGAGTTGGAAGTGTACATTGACCGAGTTAGCCAACTCGGTATGCTGCTCTGTTCCACCTGACGTGTTGCCCATGATCTAATCAACACCATGCTTTCTCCTCAACCAATAGGAATCGTCTAGGGTTGGGATCAACCTTTAATTGTAGGAGAGGCAATGAGCATTAGGGTTAGAACAAAAATATTTCTAGATCTATAATGTTTTAGGTAGCCATGAAAAGGGAGACTTTTTGGAGTAGACACCAAAAACAAGCTTGTGTTCTTTTTTTGATTGGTAACTCCAAATAACTCCCTTCTTTATTTGAACTTTGTGATTTTGTTGAGATCTTTATGATTATGATGAGTTTTGTTATGTTAGATTTCGTTTCAAATATGCTAGAGTAGATCCTTTCTAGGTTTGGGGGAAACAGCCCCAGACCATGCTATGCTTGCTTTGTTTAGTGTTAATCTTGTTTTTGAAGGGTTTGTTGTTTATGATTGAGTAACAACATAAATATTTATAGACCTAGAAGATCCTTTCTCAAAATTGATAATATCCTATATTTTGGAGTAGTATAGATGGTGTATGCCTAGACTTGTTATACAATGGGTCACCATCTTGTTGGAGTTAATATCATGCTTAAATCCAATAATCTTCTTAGATCGACGGGTTTATGTGTAGATGGTTCATGCTATTTGTTTGACTAGGATCACCTTCGAAGGGGAGTAACGGACCCTAGTTGTGTATTCATCCATTTGAGAGCATGTTTGGCGGTATGTTGCATATGAGATCTTCTTTGTTTCCATGTATTTACTTGATTTCTTTCATTTGTGCCTAGACTTCTCATGGTTGGTATAGTGACAATATCTATCATGTTTAAGTGTTATTATGAGATAATACACACCATGCATGAAGTGCTTTGTGGTACCCCTAGGAGCATGTTTAATTTTTTTTGTTATGCTTTATATAGCTTCATTTGACACCAAGGAGCTAGGCTTGGTATCTTCTACAAAGTGACACTATAGTAGTTGTCAAGTGAGTATACTCGGAAAACATGCTTACCATATAATGCCATTCAATACCTTGAATGCTTAGTTACATGTTTTCATCTTGGATGTATCATGTCTTGTGATTCTTTGTATTGCTAGTAAGATCTCCTTTGTGCTTAGACTCGAGAGTTAGTATTGGTGACAATACTTACGACTCAAGAAATATCTTGATTATGAAACAGGCTTTGCGTTGTTTTTATCCCTACCTTCTCAGCCTATATAAAGGGAGCATAGCTGCATGGATCAAATACCAATTCACCACAACACAATTCTCTCTTATTTCTCTCATTTTCGGAGCCGAGTCTCCATAGTTTAGGACCGAGTTGGCCGAGTTAGTTACGAGTCCAACCGAGTTGTAAGGAGATTGTGCCGATTTGTGGCCGAGTTGAGTCATACCAAGCTGGATTGCTACTTTCCTTTGTACTTTGGTAATTCTAAATGACTTTTAGTTCATAGATTCATCTCTCTCTCTCTCTCTCTCTCTCTCTCTCTCTCTCTATCTCTATCTCTCTCTCTCTCCCCCCCGATCTCATGGATTCCTTGATTGTTTGCGGAATATTTGTGTTTGTCTCACTCAACATGAATGAGTAGTTCTATACTAGGGATTGGGGTGAAAATCCGAATCCAAAGCTATATAGATTTGTATCATTATAATGCTTATATTTTATGTGAGTATCAAAGCATGATAGTAAGCATATAGGAGGTTAAAACCGATTAGAACACTAGAATTCATACTAAGAGTAATTTGAAAGTGGGATGCTAAGCTTGCTTAGATTGTTACTTTATGCACTTTTTTAACTTCTAAGCATTATCCTATGTGTTGATAATTGCTCGGCTAGTATGAATGAGACTCATAAGTAATTTCATATAATAGTGATGCTTTTTAGTAGACCTCTATATTGCTAGGATTGATACTTTAATTATTCCAATATCAAACACCATGTGAGGAATAATTGAATGTCAATTTATGAAGTGCAAGTCCACTATAGGTCCTTATGATTTAATCGAACCAATAACTAACACCATACGAGGTTTGATTACTTTGTATTAACCACTAGTTTGAGGCCGTAGTTGACTAGCATTTTACCAATAACAAACACCATGTGAGGTACTATGTTGGATTGACTAGCATGACTAGGCTTGCATGCATCTATCACATGCATACAACCGTTTAGTATCATTCTCATGATTACTTGCGGAAATAGTTCTCACTCTTAGGCATTATAACGTGTATAACTTCTGCATTAGCAAGGATTGGGAGAACTAATCCCAACCCCTAGTCGTTTTCATTCTTGATTTTACGTTTCTCTATTCCTTTGTTTTTTACTCGACTGAGTCAAAAGCTACAGAGAATTCACTCGATCCACGTTATCAGGGCGACTCGATTGGAGTTGTCTGGATGACTCGATTGAGGGTCCATAGCATATTTCACTCTTGAAGTGTTTGTAAGTCGACCATTTGGTCGCAACTTTTGCTATCATTTTACAACACCTACACCTTATTTTCATCCTAGAGTAAGGGGATGATAACATAGTCCTCAGGGAGAAGACTTGACCGAGAGTGCTACATATTTACGGTGACGCGACCTTTCTCTTGGGGATTATTAATCTTCACCTAATGAATGTACATGTCATTCATGTGCATTGACTAAGTTGAGACCGAATACTAACACTAAATACACCGGAATCGAATTCTTCCTGAAGTAAAAACTTAAAGACGATCAAAATGACTAAGGATTTGGAACACAAAGTCTACCTGGCCTCACTTTCTTTGAAGAAGAGAATCGAGAATAACAAGATCAACGTGGCTTACGACCACCGTTACGGGCTAGGTTACGATCGTAAGGTAGCCGTAACGATCGTCGTGAGAGCATAAGAAACCCAGTTTGTGGTCCATCTCAGAAGAAAAGGTTACAGATTCCCTTACGGCCAATTACGGTCGTACCTGCCAGTAACGATAACCGTAACGATGAAGATTTTCCCCACGGCGCAATGCTTCGATTTCCGGTTTTATTTTTGCAAGTTTTTGTACAAAAACCATGTAACCCTAGACGCCATAACTGTAAGAGCCTTACTCTTTTGGATCGAGTTTTGACCTTAGCCGCCCCGCGGGCTTGTATGCCACCCCAGCGGGTTTCCGCTCCCGCGGCCCAGGGAATCGCCCCCGCGGTTTGTTGCGGCTGCAGCCAGTTTTGTTGACCGGTTGACTCGTGCTTTACTCTCTTCTTTACCTCTTCTTACCTTGGGGAGCAAGGGTTCTTCTTCAGTCTTCATTCCCAATCCAGCTTTTCACGTTCTTCTTCTTACCTCCTTCTTCACCATGATCTTGTTTTGGATTCCTTAGAGCTTGAAGAGTTTGTGTGTAGTTGATGAGCTTGATGTGTGTTGCTGAACTTGGAAGCCAGTGAGGCTGGTTGTGCTTTCCCCTTGCCTAGACCACAACAGTGGTAAGCTCCCTTCTTACTTCTTCTTTCTTTCTTCCTTTCTTTGATTCCATCTTCCTTAGCATAAGATTAGATGATTTGATCATAGATTAATGTTAGTATGTGTATGTGTATGCATGTGTGTGATTTTGGAATGGAAGAGACGTGTTTTGATAACGTGAAGAGTGAAAGAGGACTTGCGGGGCTACGTTCTGCAGTGTCACCGCCCCCGCGTCTGGAAGCCGCGGCCCCTGCGGAAGACGTGTCACCGCACCCGCGGCCAGAAGCCACCGCCCCCGCGGCAACGGTCACAACGCCAGCGCCTGCGTTATTCCGCGCCTGCGCTTGCCAACAGCCACGGTCACCGCGCTTGCGGTTTGCCTGTTCCGCCCTTGCGTCTTTCCGTCACGCAGGTGCGTCTTGTCCCGGGTCTACTAGAGTTGGGTAGATCCCTTTCCTTTCCTAGTATGAGCGGTTTAGTGGCATGTTAGGTACGTATTTGAGGATAGAATGAGGATGATCATGTTATCGTTTATGCCGGTTATGGCTTTGAGGTTTATGAGTTAGGATACGATCCTTATGGATCCCTTGGGTCTAGGTGTGACCCTTTGATGGATATGAGTTGATATATTGTTATGCCTTGTTACTAGGCAGTGTTGTCCTCCAGTTTGGAGTGGACCAGGTTGAGAGTTGATCGTAGTTGGGACTACTCCGAGGTTTAGGTAAGTCCATAGGACTTACTTAGCTACCATCCTTATATTGGATGTATGCATGAGTGGTGTTTGTTATATGCTTTATAACATGCGATATGGTTCATTACCGACCTATGTTATATTGACCGCCCATTGTAGTGGTTGTGACAACTTACCTTTCATCCCGTAGTGGAGACTGGGAAGTTCTCTATAAGCTAGTTAAATCTGGTATACGGGAAGGGCACTGACAACTTTTTATGGTGTACGGGAAGGTGCGCTGATACCACTCCAGCTAGCTATTGCACGCAGAGGCGAGGATTATATACATTCCTCGT
Source organism: Fagopyrum tataricum (assembly GCA_002319775.1). Lineage (NCBI taxonomy): Eukaryota > Viridiplantae > Streptophyta > Magnoliopsida > Caryophyllales > Polygonaceae > Fagopyrum > Fagopyrum tataricum. The sequence continues at coordinate 62,977,744 of CM008279.1, forward strand.
GTCACATATTTTCATATGCAGATCTATATACTATTTGAGTGATTGACGTTATAAAGATAGTAAACCGGGTAAATGTATGAAAGCATGATGATGTGTTATGATTTTTGATGTGAGTTTGTGCTCTAGCATCTTCTTATATATGTGTATGGTTAGCTAACGGTTTTATACCGTGTTGTAGATCCTTTGCAGGTTAGGAGAGCTGCAGAGTGATCTAGAGGGGTGATCCGCTGAGGGCTCCGTACACTGGGGTCGTTATCGTGGGTTATGGGGTTTTTGTATGTACAGATACATGTTTTTGTGTTGTACTTAGCGGTTATTTTGTATTACCTTTTGATACATATAAATATCAGTTTTATGTTTTGTTTTAATCTATTTGTGCCTTGCTGTAAGATTCAGTGAACTTGTTGTCAGGCTAGGGTCAGGATCCATTGTGAGATCCTAGCCCAGTAGCACCTCGAGTCCTACGGATTTGGGGTGTTACAAAGTTGGTATCAGAACCTAGGTTGACAACAATGACACTTGCAATCTGCGATAAAGGTCGAATAGATAAATAAACTAAACCCGAAAGGGGTCTGACTTTTCAAAAGGTTTTGGTTTTGAAATGAGTACAAATGTTTTGGGATACCGTGTACGTGAGCCATCTCCCCTCTGAAGATCTCGACAGTAAGATATGTATAGATATTCTGTTGTGATTGGCTTGATATATATCTATACATATGGCATATATATAGCCTTTTAAGTTAGGTTTACGTCTTCTGCAGATGGTTCAGACTAGAGCCTTACCTGCAGCTAGACGAGTTAGAGGTAGACCCCCTCTAGGTAGAGGACGGGGTAGGACTCCTGCTAGCGGTTCACATGCAGCGGGAGAGATTCACGAGGAGGTTGCTGAGAGTGCCGTTCCTGAGACTGGGAACGGTGCAGCTGAGAGACAGGGGTCACAGAGAGCCCAGTCTGGTGATTCTGATCGTGTCTCCATGGGGGATCAGAGTTCCGTGCTTATATCAGACGAGTAGAGGAGGCTGCCAGAGCCGGTAGACGTGCCCTAGATTTACATGCACAGGAGGGACCATCTGAGAGATCCCACGGAGAAACTCAGGTGCCAACTGTACAGGCACATGCTGCTGAGATTCTTCGGGTTCGAGAGGAGCATCGAGGGCCTTGACCAGATACCTGCTTGAAGGCATTCCACCAGATGAAGTACCCCCTTTTACTGGGAAGGTGGGGTTAGAGGTTGAGCTCTGGATTGGACATGTGGACTAAGCTCTGGAGTCCATTAGATGTCCAGTGGAGAGACAAATCGAGTTAGTGCAGACTTTATTTCGGGACTTGGCACAGCACTGATGGAGATCAGTACGGGGTCAGGTTACCAGTTATGAGCATATGAGGACTATGATCAGAGAGCGTTTCTGCCCTGCCTCACTGAGGAGGGAGAAACTGCGGGATTTTGTGGAGACTGGGTTTGAGGATGTACCAGTCTCCGAGGCTATCAGGAGATTTTAGGAGGAGCTGACATTACTGGGACCAGCTGCACCTTCTGCAGATCAGCATGTTTATCTCTTTTCCCGACGACTGAGGGATACTACCCGGACCTATATGGCGGGTTTCCACTATGAGTCTCTGATGGATTATCAGGACAGAGCTTCCGACTATGAGAGGGAGCGAGCTGGTCAGAGGAGAGCATCTCAAACCGGAGGATCTGAGAAGAGACACCGTACAGGGCAGACCAGTGGTACTAGTGGTTCTGCTAGTGTTTGGCGAGGTCAGAGACGCCAGAGTCACCCCTCATCTGCACCGGTTGCAGATAAGGGACGTTAGTGTTTTAACTGTGGTGATCCAGGACATATGAGGCCAGAGTGCACGAGACCACTAGTGACTTGTTACACCTGTGGTAGACAGGGTCACAAAGCTGTTTACTGCCGACATGGCGGAGCTTCATCTCAACAGGGTTCTTCCCCTACTAGTGTAGCGGGAGGTGGGCAGAGGCCACCTCATCAGCAACAGACACAGGGACAACAGAGGGTCCCATATCGCCCTACGACCCAGGGATCTGCTCTTGGGCCGAGTAGAGGCAGAGGCCGTGGTGGGAGCACCACTGATACGAGAGGATCACAGGGTCGAGGTTTTGAGCTGAGGAGTGCAGAGGAGCCAGCTGCACCGACTACTACAGGTACCATTCTGATTCATGGTTTACCTGTTAGAGTCTTATTTGATACTAGTGCTACGCATTCTTTTATATCTGATGCTTGTGTAGAGCGTTTGAGTTTAGATACGGTTGAGGGGATGCCCTTTATTATAGGGTTACCCGATGGTGGTAGGGTCAGAGGTACCCGTGAGATTCATGGTTGTCCCATTTCTGTAGGGACTCGTGTGTTACTAGTTGACTTCTTTGTCATGCCATTAGAGCATGAAGAAGTCATTCTAGGTATGGATTGGATGGATAGACATTCTGCAGTCTTAGATGTAGGTAGGAGGACTGTTACCCTCTCTACCGAGTTAGGTCAGATAGAGGTTTTCCGAGGTTGGGACCTTGGAAAGACAGGCACGATTATCAGTGCGATACGGGCAGCAAGACTGATTGCACAGGGTTGTGAGGCCTTCTGGTGTTATGTCATGAAGGAGGGGGAGAGTCCAGCATTAGAGGATATCATAGTTGTCTGTGATTTTGCAGATGTGTTTGCTGAGCCGTCCAGTTTGCCGCCTCAGAGGAGTGTGGATTTTGGCATTGAGTTGGAGCCTGGTACGAGACCGATCTCGAAGGCCCCATACCGGATGGCGCCTGTTGAGATGTTGGAGCTGAAGAAGCAACTTGAGGAGCTGGCTGAGAAGGGCTTTATTCGCCCTAGCGTGTCCCCGTGGGGAGTACCTGTCCTCTTCGTACGGAAGAAGGACGGATCACTGAGATTATGCATTGATTATAGAGAGCTGAACAAGGTGACTATCAAGAACAAGTATCCACTGCCTCGTATTGATGATTTGTTGGATCAGCTTCAAGGAGCGACTGTGTTTTCCAGGATTGACCTGCGCTCAGGATATCACCAGCTGAGGGTGAGAGAGCAGGATGGGCACAGGACAACATTCCGGACCAGATATAGCCACTACGAGTTTGTAGTGATGCCATTTGGGCTTACGAATGCCCCAACAATTTTTATGGAGTTGATGAACAATATCTTCATCGACTTCCTGGATCAGTTTGTGGTGGTTTTCATAGATGACATTCTGGTGTACTCTCGTAGCAGAGAGGAGCATGCAGGACAGCTGAGGATTATATTACAGGTTTTACGGGATAGAGAACTTTATGCTAAGTTCTCTAAGTGCGAGTTCTAGATGCCAGAGGTAGCATTCCTGGGTCATGTGGTTACAGCTGAAGGGATTAAGGTGGATCCGGCCAAGATTGAGGCAGTAGTAGCTTGGACTATACCGACGAAGGTCAAGGAAGTACGTAGTTTCCTTGGCCTAGCCGGTTATTACAGACGCTTTGTGGAGGGATTTTCTGTGATTGCCCGTCCACTGACGAGTCTATTGAGGAAGACTACCAAATTTGTATGGTCTGATCAGTGTATGCGGAGTTTTGAGGAGCTGAAGAGACGTTTGATTTCTACTCCTATTTTGGCACAGCCAGAGGGTATAGAGGATTTTGTGGTTTATAGTGATGCATCCAAGCTAGGCTCGGGATGCGTATTGATGCAGCGAGGCAGAGTGATTGCTTATGCGTCTCGACAACTGAAGACGTATGAGGAGAACTACCCGACTCATGATCTGGAGTTGGCAGCGGTAGTTCATGCACTGAAGATTTGGAGACATTACCTGTATGGTGCTACATGTCAGATCTTCACAGACCATAAGAGTCTGAAGTACATTTTCACGCAGCGGGAATTGAATAACCGCAAGCGTAGGTAGCTCGAGTTGATCAAGGACTTTGATTTAGAGATTTTGTATCATCCAGGGAAGGCGAACGTTGTCGCCGACGCCCTGAGCAAGAAGACGCCTCGAGAGCAGGCGATTGCGAGATTGACAATTCAGCATCAGTTACAGAGAGACCTTATCTGGTTAGAGTTGGACATCCAGTTTCCTGATGAGGATGCCCAGCTGTGTACGTTAGAGGTTCTTCCTGATCTGTTGGGTGCGATCCAATAGAAGTAGGAGACCTGCCCGACACTGATGATGATACGAGATAGGATGTCTCGGGATGAGTCACCACAATTCCTGTTAGGAGCAGATGGAGTGTTGAGACGCCGCGGTCGCGTCTGTGTACCCGCTGATGCGGATTTGCGCCAAAGGATATTACAGGAGGCTCACTGTACGCCTTATTTAGTGCACCCAGGTACGAGAAAGATGTACCAGGACTTGAGACGTTCATATTGGTGGGGAGGGCTGAAGCCCGATGTGGCCAGATTTGTGGCACAGTGTGCGATCTGTCAGCAGGTCAAGATAGAGCATTGTAGACCTGGAGGTGAGCTCCATCCACTTCTTGTTCCACAAAGGAAGTGGGAGGACGTCACCATGGATTTTGTGACTGGGTTGAGGCTGAGCCGGAGTTTTGATGCTATATGGGTTGTAGTTGACAGATTGATGAAGACGGCACGTTTTATCCCTATCCGGGAAACGTGGCCAGTGAGCAGATTAGTAGAGGAGTACACTAGGCAGATAGCGAGACTCCATGGTGTACCGAGGATTATCGTCTCAGACAAAGATGGGCGATTTACCTCGAGATTCTGGTAGCAAATTCAGACTGCCTTGGGGACGAGTTTGCACTTCACGACTGCGTTCCATCCTCAGACAGTTGGTCAGTCAGAGAGGACCATTCAGACCCTGGAGGATATGCTGCGAGCTTGTGTGTTGGATTGGGGACAAGTGTGGACGCATCATCTCCCACTTGTTGAGTTCTCATACAACAACAGCTGGCATGCATCTATTGGGATGGCCCCATATGAGGCACTGTATGTACAGAGATGCCGTACTCCATTATGCTGAGATGAGCAGAGCAGTGTTAGTGGTTTGACACCTGATCAGATTCAGGATGATGTGGCTCGAGTAGCACTGATTAGAGAGAGGATGCTGACTGCTCAAGCCGTGAGAAGTGTTATGCAGATAGGAGGCGTAGACCTCTAGAGTTCAGAGTTGGAGCCCATGTGTGGTTGAGAGTGTCTCCGACACGAGGTGTTAGACGTTTTGACATTAAAGGGAAGCTGAGTCCCCGATATGTCGGACCGTTCGAGATTCTGGATCGGGTTGGGAGTTCAGCATACAAATTACCTTGCCTCCAAGATTAGAGGGTGTTCACCCTGTATTTCACGTGTCTCAGCTGAGGGAGTACATACCAGATCCGAGACACATCGTGAGTTATGATGATTTGGTGGTCGAGCCGGACCACACTTTTGTTGAGCACCCTATTGCAGTCCTAGAACGAGGTATGAGACGCCTGCGTTCGAAGGACATTCCTATGTTGAGGATACAGTGGTCGAGACGAGGACCTGATGAGGCTACATGGGAGACTGAGGATAGTATCCAGAGGAACTATCCAGAGTTCTATGCCGAGATAGGTGCACCAGTAGGATCACCGAGTAGATCTTAGTACTATCTTGGTGAGTATTATGTGCTTATATGCTTATATGCTATGATATGTTTATTTTCATACTAGCTTTGATGTGATATATGATCTTATTAGATCGTGTTGTGCTAGTATGATTATTGTTTATAGCTGGAGATGGCTCTTTCCTCCATGCTATTGTGATACGATTAGGATTCAGCTGGAGATGGTTATTCCTCCATGCTATTTTAATGGACATAGTGTTGCTGTAGATGTTTTTCTTCCATGCCTTTCTGTTATGAGTATGATACGGCTAGAGATGCGATTCCTCTATGCCTTGTGATGTGTTTATGGTTTGGCTAGAGATGGTTTTCCTCTATGCCTTGGATAGTGTTTTGTTGCTGGAGTTGATGATTTTCTCCATGCTTATGTTTGAGGTTATAGAGAGTTTTACCTCGGCTTGTGAGTCTGAGTGGTTTGAGGATTTTACAAGTTTTGGGATGAAACTTGTTTTTAAGGGGGTGAGATGTAAGAGCCTTAGTCTTTTGGATCGAGTTTTGACCTTAGCCACCCCCGCGGGCTTGTGTGCCGCCCCAGCGGGTTTCCGCTCCCGCGGCCCAGGGAACCACCCCGCGGTTTCTTGCGGCTGCAGCCGGTTTTGTTGACCGGTTGACTCGTGCTTTACTCTCTTTTTTACCTCTTCTTACCTTGGGGAGCAAGGGTTCTTCTTCAGTCTTCATTCCCAATCCATCTTTTCACGTTCTTCTTCTTGCCTCCTTCTTCACCTTGATCTTGTTTTGGATTCCTTAGAGCTTGAAGAGTTTGTGTGTAGTTGATGAGCTTGATGTGTGTTGCTGAACTTGGAAGCCAGTGAGGCTGGTTGTGTTTTCCTCTTGCCTAGACCACATCAGTGATAAGCTCCCTTCTTACTTCTTCTTTCTTTCTTCCTTTCTTTGATTCCATCTTCCTTAGCTTAGGATTAGATGATTTGATCATAGATTAATGTTAGTATGTGTATGTGTATGCATGTGTGATTTTGGAATGGAAGAGACGTGATTTGATCACGTGAAGAGTGAAAGAGGACTCGCGGGGCTACGTTCTGCACTGTCACCGCCCCCGCGCCTGGAAGCCGCCGCCCTTGTGGAAGACGTGTCACCGCACCCGCGGCCAGAAGCCACCGCCCCTGCGGCAACGGTCACAATGCCAGCACCTGCATTATTCCGCGCCTGCGCTTGCCAGCGGCCACGGTCACCGCGCCTGCGGTTTGCCTGTTCCGCCCCTGTGTCTTTCCGTCACGCAGGTGCGTCTTGTCCCGGGTCTAACTAGAGTTGGGTAAATCCTTTCCTTTCCTAGTATGAGCGGTTTAGTGGCATGCTAGGTACGTATTTGAGGATAGAATGAGGATGATCATGTTATCGTTTATGCCGGTTATGGCTTTGAGGTTTATGAGTTAGGATACGATCCTTATGGATCCCTTGGGTCTAGGTGTGACCCTTTGATGGATATGAGTTGATATATTGGTATGCCTTGTTACTAGGCAGTGTTGTCCTCCAGTTTGGAGTGGACCAGGTTGAGAGTTGATCGTAGTTGAGACTACTCCGAGGTTGAGGTAAGTCCATAGGACTTACTTAGCTACTATCCTTATATTGGATGTATGCATGAGTGGTTTTTGTTATATGCTTTATAGCATGCGATATGGTTCATTACTGACCTATGTTATATTGACCGCTCATTGTAGTGGTTGTGACAAATTACCTTTCATTTCGTAGTGGAGACTGGGAAGTTCTATGTAAGCTAGTTAGATCTGGTATACGGGAAGGGCACTGACCACTGCTTATGGTATACGGGAAGGTGCGCTGATACCACTCCAGCTAGCAATTGCACGCAGAGGCGAGGATTACATACATTCCTCGTGTCACATATTTTCATATGCAGATCTATATACTATTTGAGTGATTGACGTTATAAAGATAATAAACCGGGTAAATGTATGAAAGCATGATGATGTGTTATGATTTCTGATGTGTGTTTGTGCTCTAGCATCTTCTTATATATGTGTATGGTTAGCTAACGGTTTTATACCGTGTTGTAGATCCTTTGCAGGTTAGGAGAGCTGCAGAGTGATCTAGAGCGGTGATCCGCTGAGGGCTCCGTACGTACACTGGGGTCGTTATCGTGGGTTATGGGATTTTTGTATGTACAGATACATGTTTATGTTGTACTCAACGGTTACTTTGTATTACCTTACATGTTTATGTTGTACTCAGTGGGTTATGGGTCTCTTGTTTTCCTCCTCTCTCCCTTATTCTGGTAGCTGCTAGTTGTTAGAATTGCTTTGCAAGGTTCTCCCTAGACCCAAACTTTGTGAGTTTTACTCTTTCATGTTTGAATACATTGTTTTTGCTTTATATCTCAACATGTCTAGCTAGTCTCCTTCCTTGATCTAAGGATGGAGATGGACCCTATAATGCTTTAATTCTATTGTTGCATATATACTTATGAATAGAGATCTTTGATAATCCTTCTTTTTAAAGGTCTTAAATCAACCTTTTAATTACATTCGTTAATCCGGAGTGACGTTTTTAATTGGTTTAGATAAAACAAAGTGAAGAGCCAAACAATTTTGTTTCATTGGAAAGATTTGAAAAGAGCTTGGTTTTGAGCAGTAGCGAAGCCCAAAAGTTTTCGTAGGGGGTACAAATTTGTTTTTTTTTTATAAGACATGTTGCATATTAAGTTAAATGTTAAACATTAAAATACATAAATTAAATAAAAAAGGTATACTAAAGTTTTTATACTATAAATTAGAGCTTTCGTTGTAATTTTTTTTATTTAGATGATATTTAAATTAATTTTATATATTTAGTTTGTTTTATAAACATATTGTCAAATAAATTAGATAGTGGTTGATAAATATTGTATTTGAAATTATATTGTATTGATTTGATTAAGTAAGAGATAATTGAATAATAGACTTCACTTAATTTCCATCTAAATATATGTTTATATTTTCTGTAATAAAAATATACAACAAGAAGGTTTTTTTTTATTTTTTTATAAACATATTGTGAAATAAATTAGACAGTGATTGTATTAATTTGAGTTTGTAACTTTACTTGTTAGTTACTCGATCCACGTTGATTTCTTCCCTTGCATTTGTTTAGATGAATTCTTAGAACATGGTAAAGATAACATGATCCTTCAGGAGATGACCTTGACATGCATGTTATATATTTACATTGACACAACCATGCCCTTGTGGTTTTATGTGATTTCCCTCTAGAGTGTTTGCATGCTTATTTCCACTCATCTTTATATCTTGCATTGCACGCTCACGACCGTGGCACGTCAAGAGCATGCACCAGTCTAAAACCGAATTTTTTTTTTTGTGGTTAAACATAATACTCATGTGCCATATTTACATACATATTATCCTGGATATGCCATTTCCGTAGTATTTTCCTTAACAAAATATGAAACCAAATCATTTTATACCCGATTCTCTACCATTTAGGGTATAAAGTCTTAACTCTTTTTTTTTTTTTTGATAGACTTTATATTACCTGTTTCTTGAATGGGACTTCTTCATCTTCTAATGGGTTTGTTCAACCCCAACAAACCAACTTTCTCAACTAGATGGGGAAAAAAAACTTAAGGTGATTGAAGAGTATTGAGAATTTTAAAAAGCTAACGGATGTTTTAATTTTGTGAAAAATATAATTTTTATAAACTTTTTGGGTAGTTTTTCCAAGAGATTTTGAAAGCTATTTGAGATTTATAAAAAAAAAAATTTTATTAGCCTTCAATAATTTTTGTCAAAAAAACTCTGTAAACCTATTTTCATTTTATTTATTTATTTTTAACCTGTCACTTTTGATAAATTAACCATAAAATATATAGCCATAAATCTACCCCTAACAAACACTTATTAGATTTTTATACTTTGTAAAACCTTTTGAAACTCTTCCAAAAAAAACGATAAGAAACTAAAAATACTTAATAAGCTATTAAAAAAACTTAGTAAGTTAAGACTAACAAAAATATTTGGTCCAAAATACCCTTTTAGTTTTTGAAATTTCTAGGGTTTCAAATAAAAACCGATTAAAATAAACAGGTGAACATTATTTTTTTAATAATGACTATCGTTACATTAATTTATTTATGTGACGACCGATTAAAACCAAACGTATAAATTTTCTCTAAGTTTCCCTACAAAGTACAAGCAGATGAATATGAATATAGTGACTGTAGTGTATAGACCCATGCAATGAACCGATGGAATTACACTTGAAATGTGAAAATGCAATAAAGGGGAGAGATGCCGACGAAAAGCAACCACGTGGATCACTTACAAACTACAAAAGACAAACACATGGCCAAAAAGTGTCCAGCGCGTGAGTTACACGTCCTCTATAAATTCCTTACAAAAGGATAACGTACAGTGTCACTGTCCCGTCCACCTATTCAAAACCAAGAGTGATATCGCGGCTCCGCCAAACAAAGTAAATACTATCGATTGATAAAGGGTTTTTTTTTTTTTTTAATGAAAGTTGTTCGAAATACTAGTTGGTTGAAAAGCTGGAAAGGATTGGTAGACGGACTACACGTCATGAAGAACAACATTAATAGAAAAAGAAACATAAAAAAATACATCATGAAAACCCGTTAGCAAAGAAATCTTTTAGGAAAGTAGGATGATCTAATCCAACGGAAGTAGTGGGAACAAAATTCGTCTTTATAAAGAGTATACAAGAATGAAGCATGAGGAACAACTGTGAACACATCTCAGATTTAGACTTGCAACCGAACATTTAGGAGTCGATCACAAATTCACGCCCCCTCTAACATAAACCACTCAAGCCATCACTTAAAATAAAATCAAACTAAACATTGCAAAATACGTAATCTTGCCTTTACTTCCAATATATACGATAAAATATAAGCCTTTATGGTTTCCTTATGTTAAATAATAAAACAAATTACCAATTTTTCCATTGACAAGGTATCATATTATGTTTTATGTAAAAAAAAAATATGCTAAATATGTAACAGAGGGTCATTGGTCATGGATTTTTTAATAAAATTTTTCATTTTCTTAAAAATGAAATAGAATAAATTTATTGAGAGCAAAGTTTATGCTTTGGAAAATAACATACTGAAGTAAATCTCATTATCTGATCCCCGGGCCCCACAATCCATGCCCCCCCCCCCCCCCAACCTTTATGAAGCCCTGTCCCAACTCCCACATCACATCTTCCTTTTTCTGGAATTTTTTTAAAAAAAAGAGTAAATAATTGAATAAAAAGAGAAATCTCATTCCCAAATTGAGCTCACAGCGATCGATTGGATGAGGAATCCGGCGGTATCATCGGGTGCGAAAACGACGCCGTGTTGCAGCAAGGTAGGGTTGAAGAGGGGGCCATGGACTCCTGAAGAAGACGAGCGTCTCGCCAATTACATCAACAAAGATGGAGAAGGAAGATGGAGAACACTTCCCAAACGCGCTGGCCTCCTCCGATGTGGGAAGAGCTGCCGTCTCCGATGGATGAACTATCTCCGACCTAACGTCAAACGCGGTCAAATCGCTCCTGACGAAGAAGATCTCATTCTCCGTCTCCATCGTCTTCTCGGCAACAGGTACGTACACCTCCAATTCCATTCCACTGATTTTCTCTCTCCTAGGGTTTCTGAATTTCATCGATTCAATTTCGATTTCAATTTTCAGGTGGTCTCTCATAGCTGGCAGGATTCCGGGAAGAACCGATAACGAGATTAAGAACTACTGGAACACTCATCTGAGTAAGAAATTGATAAGTCAAGGCATAGATCCAAGAACTCACAAACCATTATCTTCAGCTCCAAACCCTAATCATGGCGTTGTACAAACCCCCAAAATTGCAGATACTCCACCAACTCAAAAATCATTCACCTTTGATCCCATCAGAAATCTAAACGCAAACGCTTTCATCTTACCCAGTACTACGAGTCCCCTCGATAGCTTCCATGGTAACAGCAACACCAGTCATGATCCGGCCAGCGTTGAAGACGACCAGGACACCGATCCTAATTACTGCACAGATGATGTCTTCTCATCCTTCTTGAATTCTCTTATCAATGAGGACCTCTATACAACTCAAACCCAACAACAGTATCATTTCGGTGCTGCTGGCTGGGATGCTCCTCTCATGTCTGCTTCTGATCCTCTTCGCCAAACTCCTCCTCGTCAGGACTAGCCCTCGGCGTTGATCAAATCAATCTGCACGTTGAATATACATATTTATGTCACGCACTTCTCGAATATATAAGATCTACCTAGCTAGCTAGGAGTCGAGTTATGTATCATCTGTAATTTTATGTATTCTAGGTTTTCCACTTCGATGTATCGTCATTTCCTTGTATGATGTGTTTTTGTATGTGTAATACAGTAATACTGTATGTTGGGTCACGTAAGGCATGAAATAAATCAAATTTAGTCGTATTTTCCAACATATACTAAGATGTGTATCTTCATCTTCTTTGTGATACTCACCGTATGCTGCAAGAGAAAATATATAGATAGAAACATTAGTAAACTAATGTTTCCTTGCAAATTCCTAATGAACTTTAAACACGATCATTCTTCTTAATACTACGTTATTATTTTCGTTTCTGATGATCAACCAAATGACCGGCGAGAGTGGCAAGGTGTTAGATATTTATTTTACCTCTGGTAGCTTCTGTTTCTGGGGAACCTGCATCGGCTGTTCATGATGAGCTTGATTGCCATCTTGATCCATGAGATTTCTTGGTCTGAGCTTTGGGATATACTTCATTCCCGATCTTGTTTAGCGATAGCTTTGACAATCATAAGATAAATTCTTCTTTTTGTTCCTTTGTATTGCTCTTTCTCCATGAATATCCTCCAGTCATACCTTCATTTGAATTGGAACTCATTTCATCAGGTTGGCGACGGTGACATTTTGGACACAATTTCAATGGACTCCGGTCACCATTAACGTCAAAAAATGGAAACAACGATTTTGTCTACATGAGCGCACTCTCGTAATGTATTCCTACGACAAAAATAGTTTCCGTTTGTATGAGAAATGAAGGTCAAACGTTGGTGGCATAAAATCCACAAATTTAAATTAAATAAAAAAAACCTCCCACATTGATAGTTTGGAGGAACAATGTACAGTTTATATACTAAACTCTAGAGTCCGAACCATTTTTTCCGGTTCAGTCCCCAGCCCATGGTTTTGTGAAATTTCGACCCGGTTCATATTATGGTCATCCATGTAATATGCAAAAACTCAACTGTTTGCAACTCCATTTCCTATATGTCAATTGCATGAGTAATCACAGCGTTGCTATAAGTTGCAATAACTCACAATTATCTCTGTGTATATCTTGCTAACTTAAGTTGCATGCTAACAATAACATTTACGTATGATCATAATAGATTTCAACTATAGCAGAAAGCCAAAAAAAACTTGGAAATAACAAAAAAAATTGAGTTATCAAGTTATATGATAATATTATATAATTATTCTTCTCCAAGACAAGTATATATGAGATTTGCTTTGGATAATAAATTATTAATATTTTGATTTACTTTAATAGATAGCTTTAAAACCGAAAACAATATCAGTTTTTCGGAAAAGAACAGGAAGATCTTCCATCAAGATAATTTTGGTTGAAAGTGTTGTGTTCGAAAGGTTTGTTATAAGTTATTAAGTTCGTTGAAATTAGACTATGTAAGATAGTGTTCTTGAAAAATAGAAAAGTGTGAATTCTTTGAATGATAAAAAGAAGGAGAAATTGGAGTTAGTTCACAACGATTTATGGGGTCCGGCACATGTGACATCTACATGACGTTCATTGACGACTCTCCAAAAAAGCTATGTATTTATTTTCTGAAACAAAATTTTAAAGCATTTACGGTTTTTAAAAAATGAAAGGCCATGATTGAAACAAAAACATGTCTTAAAGGGAAGTGTTTGAAATTTGATAATGGAGAGGGTATGCAGTACACGAAAAAGACGAAATTTGCATGGAAAAGACCTTGAAAAGTACCCCTCAATCGAACAAAGTGGTTGAACAAAAGAATATGATGCTCAATGAACGTGCGAGAAGCATGAGACTGACATGTAGACTTCCAAATATGTTTTGAGCATATGCAGTCAATATGTTGCATTCTTGATTAATTGAAGATCATCGGTTCTTTTGGAAATGGAATTTCGAAAGAGTTATGGTGTGGTAAAAAGGTAAATATGTCCTTCATTCGGATATGTGATTGTTTGACATATGTTCATGTAGTTGTTGTTGTTGAGAGAAGCAAGTTGGATGCTACGTCTATTAAATGTATATTTATTGGATATGGCGCAAATGACTCCAAATATCGATTTTGGGATGAACAAAATTGGAAGGTCACTTGTAGCCAAGATTTTGTGTTCAATTAGTAGGTTTTGTACAAGGATAAGCATAGTGCATCAGAAGCTACTAGTTCTAACATGAAATGATGCAATTTGATATCTCCAACCCCGGTGGGAGTAAGGAGAGTGATGTTGAAGAACTGCGCACACCGGAGGCTCCATTGCATAGGTCCACTAGAGAACATGGATTTCCTTACATGTATATTCCCTCTAATTTTGACTTGGTATTGACCGATAGTGGTGAGCCTGAGAGTTATTTAAAGGCATCTCATTGTGAGTATTTGGAGGCTTCAAATGAATAATGAAATGGACTCGTTAAAAAACAACGAGACTTGAGAACTAGTTGAGCTCCCATAGGGTAAGACGGCACTACACAACAAGTGGGTTTACGAAATCAAAAAGGATGTTGATTGTTGATGGAAGTATGGTACAAAGCAAGACTGGTTGTGAAAAGGTTTCAGCTGAAATACGGTATAGAATATCTTTTATGTTTTTACTCTCGTGATCAAACTAAAATCTATTCATACGGTGGCTAGCTGCCAAAACTTAAGAGTTTTAGTAGTTGGATGTAATAACAAATGCGATGAATGTAAACCTATTGCCAACCTCTAAGATATGGGGGCAATGAACATTTGAGAACATGGAAGGCACCGGTAGTGAATGGATTGCATGCCATTTTATTCCACAAGTTCTAGAGTCTGATTGGACCAATTAATGTGGTTGGCTATGTTTCGGCTTTGTGGATGAGGTAAAACCTTCTTGAGAAATTTATCAAGGTGTCACATTGTCACCATACATGTTCAATTTTGTGTGTAGATGTGTTTTTTGTTTGTCTTTGCCATGGATCACCAATAACTCATTGGCGGAGAAAAGGGGGTAAGGGAAGGAAAGGTGCCCCTTGTCTATATATTTATATTTGTAATTATTTTGGTTTAGATTTACATTAGTTTGATGACTTAGCTGGTTTTCTATCTAAGGACAGTGCATCTAATCGTGAGTTCGAGCAAGATACCTTTACATTCTTCATATATTTTTTAAACAATCAATTTTGCCTTTTTTTTTGCCCCCTAAAACTAATGGATGGCTCCGCCACTGTTGGTGATTATCGAATGACGAGAATAAGGGTCTGCTTTTGAACCTCATTGGTTCTCACTTGTCATTTGCTGATGACAACATTGCCTTTACAAAAGCTTCATTTTAGGAGTATAACATTGTGTCGGAAGTGCTTAGGGGGTTCGTGGTGTGTTAGGTTAACAAGTGAACCTAGAAAAGTCAAAGATATCCTTTAATAAAACGCAGGTTCTGTGAGAAATATACTTGCAAGGGATCTATTTAGAAGTCGACAACGTTAAGGCACATAGTAGTACTTGGTATTCCAACTACTATTGGAAGATCTGAGAAGGAAAGGTTTAGCAGGTTGAATGAGAAGGTACGAAAGAAATTACAAGGGTGAAAATAATTTCTCTATATTACTCAAATGGGATGCCTAGCTATCCTTAGAAAAGTATACGAGGGCGCAAAGACTCTTCTCCTTAAAGGATTTGGTTGGAGAATAGGGAATCGAGTGTATGATAGGGTGTGGAATGATTAGTGGGTTTCGGACAATGATAAAGGATTTAAGATACCAAACTTCATCGTTGATTATAATCCAAATATTCCGTTAACCTACTAGTGGAATGTGAGGATGATACGTTATAATTAAAACTAGGGGTGGACATGGGACGGGATAAGACAGGATTGAAGTTCATCCAATATCCCGTCCCGGCTATTATACATGGAACATGACAAGCTAGGTCTTATGTCTTTTAGATGAATCCCGTCGGATCATATTCCGGTTGGGATCAGGATGGGATTTGATAGGACCAATATCGCTTGATTTATAATTATTTATAGTGTTTAAACTTTTACGATTATAATACAAAAATATCCGTGTATATCATACTTAAAAAAAAAAACACTAAAATTTTTCCAACAATCCATAACAATATATTGTATAATCTCCTCAAAATATAACTGCCTTTTGTTTAAACATCCAAAATAAAAAAACAAACCGTGACAAATCACAAATATATTTTGTTCATCCCATATATTTTTTGGCAGGATAGATTTTGACCGAAATTAATACTTTTTGGATGAAATTTATCAGAATCGGAACGAGATCGGAATTTACGGACTTTGTGCCCACGCCCCTAAAATAGGTTTGATGGGTGAATTGGAGACAAGCAATATCTTGGAGGTTCTTATTAGTGTTTGTCGTACTGGGTTTTATCCATACACAATATGTACATTGGTTAAGATGTTGGGGCCATTTGGAGAGGTGGAGGGCATGGTTGGGTCGAGTAGATGAGACGGTATGGGGTGTTATACTGCTATGGAGACTCAACCTCCCAAAAATTCCGTCTACAAAAAGCCTAAGACCTAATATATTCAATGCAAATTAACTTTTATTTAATATAATAAACTAACTTTTCTTATTTAAACTTAATTTCTAGATTTTAATTATCCTTATTATACGTATATTTTTTTTAATATTAATTTGAATATATATGTATTTTAGAAAATAAATAAAAACTCCTAATATCTAACTTATCGGTTTTTTTTTTGTTCGAGACATAAAGGTAAGAATTTGATTCACCGAACAACCGAAAGAAGTCGGCAGACGGAATTAACCATCAAAGAAAAGAAGCCAACGGACAAACAACAAAAACAAACCGGCGAAAAAGAGAAAAGGGTGAAGGTGAAGTAGAACCACAACAAGGTAGTGCACAATGATGAAGAGCATCTCCCGAGATGAAGCGGGTAAGGACGCGCCAAGCACTATAAAAATAGCACTGCCGGATGCATGTACAACAGGACAAGAACTCATGAGGAAGTGAACGACGAGATTCCGGGGAGGTGCCTTCCTTCAAAAAGAAACCGTCATGAAAATACACCACCCGACCGCGGTCTAGACACGACCCTAAATATACACCGATATCGATAGACATGCTTTAAATTACGAGCATTTTAAATTTCATCTCAATAAAGCTCATAATCTTTTTCAACACGGAGTATTTCCACAAATTTAATTGATAAGGGATTTGGTAGGTAAGAACTATGAAGAGGATGATGTAAGAGCACTAAGACAATACTTTGTAAAAAGAAAAGGAAAAAAGAGTAAGACAATAGACACGTGACCTGGGAATGATCGAAACATAACTACCAGTCGCAGTAAACCATTCGATTGGCTGTTGATGATTGGTAGATAGTTGACTTGGCGTACAAGTCATTCACACACTATTTTATTTTGAAGTTTTGACCGTTTGATTTCTCTATTTTTTAATATTTATATATATATAATCCGCATTCATTTTGGTATAGACCTATATAGTATATCAAATATAATACTAAAATATTCTAAAAAAATATTATAAATATCTATGCTCCCTCGATACCTACAAAAATTACAACGTACTTTTGGTTTATTGCACCTATAGATTCCTGTTAACACACAAACATTACTAGCAACAACTTAATAAATTTCAATAATAATCAAACAATAAAAGTTATTAATCTTAATTAGCTTCATTTTCTTCGAAGATTAAGTTTCATCAAACATTCAACTAGCTCGAATGCTTGCAGTTGAAGGAAACCCGTGAGTTGTTTCTACAAAATTAATTTGATTAATTTGTTCATCCCATTTATCTATCTATATTATTATATACAATAATCTGTTAAGCTAATTTCTTGCATGAAGTTGAAAATCTATGAAAGTTGAAGGACATACTAATTCTATACAAGTAAGAAGCAACGGTCAAATTAATTTCATTTTGAATACCAAACATGTCCCTAAGGTACATAAAAGCACAAAGGAGGTAATGAAAGTAGATAACATTAACATCTATAGCAAAGAAGACATTATTATGAAACGATTCGATGGATGTAGATCCGAGAAGGGAAATCGGAAATGGGGAATACTCGAAACTAGATAAAGACACAGAAAGTAGAGGTACTGACCTCGCGGGCGAGATTGATCTCGGAGTTTGTTGTTTTCATGGAGCCTCAAGAATGTGTTTGTGTAAATGAAGAAGAAGAAGAAGATACAGTTGCGTTTTGTTAAGAAGTATGTTTATGGTCTTATGGGTATAGAAATGAGAAATGTTTGGTAGGAGGTGCACAGTTGGATTCTAAAGAAGCCAAACAAGAAACAAATGGGTTTTCTAATTATATAATGCCACGTGTAATAGGATGATTGGGTGGGGATCACTTGGATTCTGTAGGGTTGAATGGTAGATTTGTGTTGGAGAAGTGAGAGGGAGAAGCAAACCAAACGGTCTAATTCAGTAAATGGAAGAAGGAAAGCTTTTGTTAGACAGAACAACCTTTCTTTCTTTCCCTAATGTAACTACAAAAACTTAATATTGCAAGTGCCTCAAAATGTGGGGTAAATGGCATTTGTTGTCCATCCTAACCTATTACATATTCTTTTCAATTTGTTTGTTTGTTTATTATTATATTCGATAACTCAAAACCTACCCTTCTCTTCCATTACTACTTTATGCTTACTACATTTTAAAGAGGTTTTAGACCGAATTAGACCATACCGTGATATTATAGATAAAACCTTATTAACTTGTAATTTAAGTATGAATTTTTTCTTTTGTTGCCATCAAGAATTGAACTTTTTCTTTTGATATTTACGAAGTTTCAAAATCCCTAGATTGAACCATATGTTCCAGGTCCATTCCGAGTTTTCTAGTCCGGCCTAAAAACACACACTCTAGTGAATGCAACCATTTTGTATCATGCATAAGAATTTAAAGAATATCTATGACATAAATAAAAGTGAGTTGTGGGTAATGAATGGTATTTTTTTGTAAATTACGATATTGCCCAACTTTCATTTTAAATTAACTTATTGTCCTTTTTTTTTTTTACATATTCAGTCTAACTCTTTTTTTTCTTTTCAGTAAATGTAAATTCATAGAGAAAAAGAGAGTATAATTGGGACCGTTAAGACCCAGTTACACAAAGATAACAAAGTGTTATGTACATGTATGCGACCCGAGGTCTATAGTAAACTAACATCACTCTGAGTAATCTAGAGAGGCATGCAATCCTCCTTAACATACCTACTACCCCGAAGTTGATAAATATGAGAGTACATCCAAAACGACTGATACGGGGTTAGCCGTGAGGTTGCCCGATCTTTCAACACCAGAACTTAGGATGATAGAAAAAGGGAAAAAGATGGAAACTTGAAATAAAAAGATGAATGAATGATCCGATGATTGTGAAGGATCGATAGAAGGATGGATCTGGTCGAGCCCTTAAGACAACCAAGAGCACACTAGGGAAACTAAGGCCCTAACACAAAGCTTGGAATGAGTTGAAGAAGCCTTTTCACTATAATCTCACACAAAAGGGAAATCGATTGTCCCTAGAGCACGAGAAGTCACCTGGAGATGATTGAGAGCACCAACTTTCCAATTCAAGTGACACAACTCAAAACAATCCAAGTTGCTGGGCAAACGAGATTCCACTCGCTTTGTGTTTGTCTTGATTCCACGAGAAGACTAAGGAGAGAAGAGAGAAAAATACTAAAAAGTATTGTGTTTAATTTCATTCAAGGGTGAGTCTCAAAAACGTCCAATCTATGCCTTATATAGGTAAGATGTGCGTTGAATCTAAGCAACTATGGGTTGGATCTAATATCGAGCCCAATCTAGTTAAAAAGAAAAGATAAAATAGGATAAAATGTTTAAGAGATAAGATCTACTAACTAAAAGATATGATCAAATCTTTAAGAGATAAGATTAACTAACTAAAAGATATGATCAAATCTCTAAGAGATAATATCAACTAAAGGGCTGAACTAACAAGTCTAAAAGCTCAAAACAATTAAATAAAACAAGCCCAATTATTTAAAAGAGTCTAAAATATGGGTTGAAAATAAAAACAAGTTGGGCCTAATTTAGCCACTTAAATTAGTCCGAAATCCTTCCTTCAAATGCAGCCCGACGCAATTCTTCTTCATACGTATCCCATGTATCTCGGTCATATCTCTTCCTCACGTCTTGGCCGTGGTCTGGGTCCATGTCTCGGCCGTGGTCAGGATCCATCTCTCGGCCGTGGTCTGGATCCATGTCAGGGCTGTCGTGATCTTGCTCATCCTCTTTGGTGGTTCGTCGTCTCTTGCTCATGTGTTCATCTTCCGAAGGAGGTGAAGTCAAGCTGCTAGATGCTCCTGCATCACCGACAAAACTCGTGAGGCTCGCCCACCATTGGCAAAGTCATCAGCACACAAAGATACTCACAAGCTAAACAACTTCCCAAATCTCAGGACAATGGCATGTCTACCTTTGACAAAGCCAAAAGTAGACTCAAACCAAGCCCGATACACATATATGTAACAAATACATCAAAGTTTAGAGTAGAATACAACTCTAGTAAAAACCAACTACTAAGATGTGATCATTTCTCTAACTCTTGCGGGAAATGCTTCATGTAGTAAAATATAGACATGTGTCTGGATCAATCTCACAAGGATATCGAATCATCGATCGGTATTCTGTTTTGGTCAAATTCCAAGGCATTTTGTGTGCCTATGATGTCGAACCCGGTGGACTACCAAAGGTAGTAGACCATAGCAGAAAACCAGTATATCCTAGCTCTACTTGTCCAACTCATGTCATGTACAGTGTGAGTAAGTCAATCCAATACCTCTAACCTAGTGATGATATCTCCAGGAATCCCAAAAATCTGCACCAACAGGTTCCAAACCTCCCGTGCATATATGCAGCCAAATATCAAGTGGTCATGAGACTCACTCTCAATCGTTCACCAACTACAAGTAGGATCAATACCAAGGAAATGTAACCTATCTCTGGTTGATAGTTGGCCAATAGTCGTCATCCATAAAAATGAAGCAACGCTTTGGCATATTGCTCGAAACCCATACAACTTTGAACAAGTCCACATCCTCACCCTACGGTCTAAGCATCTCATAAGCCTTGGCCACTCGGCATATACCGCCTTGACAACATGAATCAAGTATCTCCCTTAGAGGTGTCACCTCATCAATAATGACAACCATATCATCTCTGGCACTGAAGAGTGCCTTCACCAAAGGTAAGTCCCGAGGGGTAACAATCCAATGCTCCGGCTCAATGGTGTACATGTACCTATGGTGAATCAATATGACCTAGAGGATATCACGCTGAGCATTTATGTGTAATTAAGTAGTAATTACATATAAATGTTGCGTGCTAAGACCTAAGGTCCAGTAGCTCAATCCTCCCTCCATCTTCGGCAAGCATACTCTAGACCATGCAACCCGTTGCAACTCAATAGGAACTGCATGCAAATGTTGGTAAATTTGTCAAGCACCAAAATTGGGACACGTAAAAGAGATAACCAAAAGATCTTTACACCTTGCAACACAACCCTAATCAACTCTAAACGTCCGACAATCTATAGGTTCCTCTTGTTCCATGACGAAAGGTGTCTCCCAAACCTATCAACGAGGGGAGAATAATATGTAGGTCGAAGAATGGTAAGAGAGATG
This sequence comes from Fagopyrum tataricum, assembly GCA_002319775.1. Taxonomy (NCBI): domain Eukaryota; kingdom Viridiplantae; phylum Streptophyta; class Magnoliopsida; order Caryophyllales; family Polygonaceae; genus Fagopyrum; species Fagopyrum tataricum. The sequence continues at coordinate 62,999,231 of CM008279.1, forward strand.
GGGACCCCAAGATATCTGAATGGAAACTCTCCCACAACAAATCCCGAGAACTAGGTCAGCTCGGATGCCTCCTCCTTTGATATAAATGCTAGGAAGATAAAGGACTTATGTAGGCTGACAAGTAATCCCGAAATCCTCTCAAACCTACGTAGACACTCCAACAATGTATTAATAGACGTTCTATCACCCGGTAAAACAACACCACATCATAAACGAACATCAAATGAGATATCCTAAGCTCCTATATTCTAGTAACTGTCAAGTAGTTGCTAGCTTAGTGTTAGCTTAATTTGCACCCCTGCAAATCCGTGTCAAAAGTGACAAAGACTCACAGGGTGGAAAACCATGATTATGCTTTAAAATTATATTCTCATAATAATTACTCAATTGCAGCAAACCCATAGTGTATGGATCATATGCAGTAAAGCAAGTACTCCAAGGTCGAACACAAAGACTTGAGGATTCAATTTGCAATATTGATCAGTTATAGTGTAAATCTAGAATAAGAAAATAGATTGGAAAAGATAAGGGAGATAAATCAAAGGTTTTGGAAAAGGCTTTGGGTTGTTCGCAATTGAATATCAATTCAATTGAAAACAGTTTATAAAGCAAGAGAAAAGACAATAATTTATCAAAGGGAGAAAGGATTCCAAGGGTTTAAGGTCATTGTTTATGGCATATGAACTCAAGATAACTCACAAAGATCTATGGTAGAAAAGTTACAGGGATGAACGTTTCTAAGCTGATGGTTTATTACCGGGTAAGTCTCAAGATCATCTAATCCCAATCCTAACTACCTATTACCGATTAAGTCTCTAGGCATCTAGGGAGGAATTTACTACAAACCAGATTATCTAACTAAGGATTAGGTAAACCTTTACCGGGTAAGTCTCAAAGATTACCTAACTTAGAAAGCGATCAAACACATTCAAATCAATAAAGGTTTCACCTTTATTAACTATTGTTAATCTACTTGTATATCTAAGAAGGAATATCACTGGGTAGGTCTCACATCCAACTCAAGTTGCTAGTTTAGAAGGTTCTAACCTAGATCTTTCTCCAAATCAACCATTAGGATTTCTAACATTTCAAACCAATTCTAAAGCACAATCTAACCATCATAGTCCAAGGTATAAACAAATCCCTATCAACCTTGAAATCACAATAGTTCTAGCCAAGAATCATCATAATAAATTCAGCAATCAATTCTAAGGAAAGCAAGCAATTCATTGAATAACAAAGGAAGGAAGCTAAGAGAAAGTACTCAACTTGAATAATTGTAATTCCGATGAAATAAATGTCGTCACAATTGTCTCCGAACAAAAGCTGAATGTAAAAGACGTTGTGCCGAAAAGGAAACAACCCATAAATGAATCTAGGGCTTCCTTTTATACATAAACCCTTGCCAAAAGATGTTGGGCCGAAAAGGAAACAACCCATAAATAAAATATGACGTTCAAGACGAAATCTCGGGCTAATCTCGGGTGAATCTCGGTTATGTCGGGGCTGAGATTCTTCAGCATGACGGATCTCGATCAAAGTCACATGGATCTCGGCCGAGATTTGGGTATTGTCGGGGCAGAGATTTTGGATCTGACTTCAATTTCTTCAGCGTCATGGAAAATCTCGGTCTGTACTGTGAGGATCTCGACCGAGATGCCAACCGAGATTGCTCGACAGTAACTTGGATCACGGGTCGAGATTGTGTTTCTGGTCATGATCTCGCCCAAGATGCTTCCTTGGTCGTTCTTCATGCCTTTAGCTTGATTCCTAGCCCTCTCCCGTGTACGTATGCTTGCTCCTATGCATCCACTTCGAGGCTTGATCCTCAAATGCATCATTTTAGCTTCGAAATTGCCAAATTACCTACAAAGCCACAAATAGTGTGTGTAGACATCTATTCTTGCAAAGTAGAACTAAACAAGCATAAATGACAGAAACTAAGGCTAAAACATGAATGCGAAAAAAGGGAAAACTACCTAAATGCATGACTAAACTAGGTCGATAAATCATGTTATCAAAATACCCCATACTTACTCATTGCTTGTCCTTAAGCAAGAATCAAATCTAGGACAAAGGTAACATAGTTTATACATACAGAACATATTTTTGTAGTGCTTGTAATTATGATCCACCCTCAATAGTGCAATTCCATAGCCAAAGATATATTTCGTTTAAGGTCAAATATATTTAGGAATAAAAAGAATAATCACACCTTGCAAGGAAATCACGCTCATTATTCCAATCACCATTATCAAATCATCATGAGAAATTCAAGTTTAGGCTACTCAGTCAAACACATGTATACAAAGATCATTAGGACTTAGCAATGAGAAGGTCAAAAAAACGTGATGAGGGTCGGATATTTTTCAGGTAATGTGGTGCTAATCCGGAAAGAAGAAGAACACACTTCAACTTTTCAACTCAACATCCACCTCTTTTGCATAAATTTTTTTTCTTTTCTTGAGTGAAAGGCGTTGGTGCACAATAGTCGAAACCTTGGTGTTTAGTTTCCTTCACGTACCTCACATCGGATGCACATTACCATGTCACACATTAGGATGTTTATCTAATCAGACTTTGGCAAGACACAAACACCCGATTTTGTGAATGGTGTCGAGTTACTCATCTTCATAACCAACAATCCCCTAAAAGCTTTGTTTTTCTCTTCATATCACATTTCATACACTTCCAACTTCTTCACATATTACACATCAACTCATCAATTTAAGCATACACCTTCAAACTTCACTTTCCTAATTCCCGGATAGGTGAAAAGGAGGCAATATATTTCATGTTTGAGGGGCTAATCCTGATTAAGATAGAACCAGAAGAATGAAGTCAAATTTTCTAAATCATTCCTATGCGATGTATAAGAACTTATCATGCAACTTCAACTATTCTAATTCAATCCAATAAGACAAAGCAATTTTCATAATTCCCATAAAATTCAAGCAAAGTATTCAAATCTCATATATGCCATTAGTTCAATTAAACTCAAAAAGGGCTAACGTGGGATCCGCGCAAGGACCTACTGGGTTAGGTATAGTAATCAAAGACTAATTCACTAACACAATATCATTATAAGGATCATATCATTCCTAGATGCACAATTATATATATATATATGCTAAAAAGGAAACATGTGACTAGAAATTCAAACTATCTAAATGCAATGCAATGAAAAGAAACATGCTAAAAATACTGCAAGTATCCCACCCCATACTTAAAACTCACATTGTCCCCAATGTGAATAATAAATAGAAGTGAAAAAGAATACTCACAATGTAAAAATCAGTGATTTGGCTCAATCATAGGGAAGTAGTGGACAACAGTGTGCGGATCCCTTCAAGCATCTCTTCTTCATTTATTACCTAAAACCTACAAAGACAAAGATACCAAAACACGTAGAAATGAAAAAGCAAAAAACAAAAACAAAAAAAAAGGACAAAAAGACTCTTACCTCGGGTTGTCTCCCAAGAAGCGCTTGGTTTAAGGTCTCTAGCCAGACCTGACTTCGTTGGTACTTAACCTGTAGATGTAGGCGAAGTCCGCTCTACCGGAATCTCCGGTTTATACTTCTTCAGCCTACTCTTATTCACTCTGATTAGTCCTTCCTGCTCACCCCACACTTCAATGGCTCCATGGGGGTGAACTTTCTTCATAATGTACGGTCCTGTCCACTTTTTCCTCATCTTTCTCGAAATTAGGTGCAATCTCGAGTTCGATAGAAGAACGAGATCACCTTCATTGAACTTTTTCTTCTTCTTTTTCTTCTTTGAGTCAGCTTTGTATATCCGGGTGCTTTCGTAAGCGTCAAGTCGGCCTCCCTTCTCTAGCAGTTGGGAGAGTGATATGGAAACTCTCAAATATCCTTTGATAAATTGTCGGTAAAAGCTGGCTTGCCCTAAAAATACCTTATCTCTCTTCACGGGCTTTGGTGGAACTAGCCCTTCTGCTTTTCTGATGTTGTCTTCGAAGCTAATGGTTGATGCAGGAGGTTTTGGAGCTTCAGGAGACGTTTTAGGGGATCTAGGTACAACTATCGGGATCTCGGCCGAGATGGGTATGATCTCGGGCCGTAATCCGAGTTTCTGTTGTTGAATCTCGGTCGAGACATCCATGATCTCGGGCCAAGATCCAACTCTCTGTTGTAGGATCTCGGTTGAGATGGTCATGTTCTCGGTCGATAGACCAACTCTCTATCGTGGAATCTTGGTCGAACTGGCGATGATCTCGGCGGAGATTCCACCCAAGATTTACTCTATCGGCTCTTCTTGGATGTGGAACAAGCCATCTTCAAAATCCGTTGCCTCCACAGTGTTTGGAAGCTTAAAATGTACATCATCCTCATCCTCACCTATATTGAAAGTGAGAGATCCGTTCTTGCAATTAACAAGACATCCAGAAATACCAAGGAATGGTCTTACAAGAATAATAGGAACATGATAATCTGCTAGAATGTCTAAAACCACAAAATCAAGAGGGATATAGAACTTCCCTAGCTTCACAAGAATGTCTTCGAGAATGCCAACTGGTTTGGTTTTAGTTCTATCAGCCATACATAATGTCATCTTCGCTGGCTTTGGCTTCTCGAGGCCAATCTCTTTGCAAAGTGTGAGAGGAATGATGCTCACACTTGCTCCAAGATCACAAAAAGCTTCATAAGTTCCCTTTCCAACACCTATAGGTAAACAAAATGATTTGGGATCTCTAAGCTTTGGTGGCATCTTCTCCTTCATAATCTTGATGAGGTCCGTGGATCTGTGGGTCATCTTTACTTCCTTTAACTCCTCCAACTTCCTCTTGTTAGAGAGGATCTCCTTCAAGAATTTCCCATATGCAAGTATACCTAGAATAGCATCAATGAAAGGTATGTTAATATTCAAAATTTTAATAAGCTCAAGGAACTTACCGAAACTCTTGTCAAGTTGAGTTCTAGCATCAGATATGGGGAATGAAAGTGGAGGCTTGTATGGAGGTGGTGACACATATTTTGGTTGATCCTCTTGACTCTTCTCATCAGGTTTTTGAACTTTCACCATCACTTGCTTCTCCTTGGGCATTAGATCTTTTGCTTCAAATCCACTTCTAGTTGAAATTGTCATAACATTCCCCTTGGGATTCTCTTCGGTCTTTCCAGGAAGTCTTCCGGAATCTCTAGGAACATCTTTAGCCTTCTTGAACACTTGATTTTCCAAGACCTTTTGAGCCTTTGTTACACTAGTGACAGTGATGCAGGTGCATCCGGAAGTTTAATCTCAACTTGGAGAACAAAGAAGAGACGACTCGAGCATGAGGAAGCTAAGGAAGAGACGTCGGAATCTAAAGATAGAAGTGTGACATTGGGTAGCCAAGATACTAGCAAGAATACTAGCTGTGAGAGATAGTAATTCTACTAGATATGAAAATGAGACTCGAAGAAATGAAGGTCAAGATGGATTGGCTCAATCCCAGGGAAATGGTGTACGAAATGAAGATGGACTAGACCGAGAATCTGCCTGCCCATGTGAGCCACGTGCAAAGGAAGGAAATGGACGAGATGGAGAAGACAAGTGGTTCGAAGGACAAGATGAAGACGACCGGCTCTACTTTACCGGACTTAGGCTAATTTAAGTAATTAATTAGTCCCAGATTTATGTTTTAATTCTCAGCCCATATTTGGACCATTTTTAAAATCGGGCTTGTTTTATTTTTTTTTATCGTTTTGGGCTTTAGACTTGTTTAATTTTCAGCCCTTTTAATTTTGTTATTTTATTATTTTCTAGATGATCTTATCTCTTAAAGATTTGATCATATTTTAGTCGTAGAAGATCTTATCTCTTACAGATTCGATCTTGTCTTTTCGCAATTTATTTCTTTTCTTTTAATCAGTTTGGGCTCGATCTTGGATCAAACCCACAACCCGTTGTGGCTCATGTTGGACGTCCCAACTGCCTATAAAAGGCACGTGTTGGACGTCAATTTGGGACATTCAGATTAATAAACACATTTTGATACTTTTCAGTATTCCCTCTTCTCGTGCGACTCAAGAACGAATAGGTGTGACTCCTATTCAAACCCTAGTTTGAAGCATAGGAGAGCCGTCCTTCTTGGTGAGACTCTAAGATGGGCTTTTCTTCCATCTTCAAGCGACTTCGCGTGCTTCTGAGATCAATCGCGTCTTTCTCTTAAGCAATCGATTATAGCCGACGAGTTGAATTACGACTAGGAGATTCGTCCAGACTAGCCAGCTACGATCCATCCTCAATCACCGAATCATTCATCCATCCATCACACGTTTTTCTACCATCCACACGTCCCATCCATCTCTTTTTATCTTTAGTTCGTTGTGTTGAAAGATCGGGAAACCCTCGCGGCTTAACCCTGTATCAGACATAGCTCTCTAGATTGCTCATCATTTCCATCAATTGCTCAAACATCATCTCAACTCGATCTTTTGGTTGTTGGGATGATTCTGCTGCCGTAAATGGATGGTTGCTCATCCTATCCAGCTACGATCTTTTGGTTGTTGCTCAAACATCATCTCATCTCAACTCGATCAGGGTTAGAATAAGAGAAACTTGAATGGTTATGATTAGGCCTGAAATGATTTCCCTGAAATTTGTTATTGTAACCTCCTTGGAAATTACCTCTACCCATGTAATTCACATCTTCTTCCATGTGTGCCACCTGCAGTTTAGCTTGTTGACTCTTCAATATAGAAGCACAAATCTCCTTGAAATCGCTAGCACTCACCTCATATACTCCGGGTTTAGCTTTCTTCTCTTCAATCTCTCTGTGGCAATACTTCTCAATAACTAAGGCTTGTTTTTCTACAAACTCCCAAGCCTCATCAGCATTCTTAATCATGAAAGTACCTCTAGAAAGTGATTGCAGTTTGAATTGAGTGTCTTGATCTAGACCCTTATAGTAGATTTCTAGCTGCTCAATCTTAGGAGTTCTGTGATGGGAGCAATCAATGAGAAGATCCTTAAACCTCTCCCAAGACTTATACAAACTCTCATTATCCTTCATGCGGAACGCGTTTATTTTTTCTCTAATCTCAACAGTCTTGAAAGGTGGAAAAAACTTAGTAAGGAATTCAGTAGTCAAATCTTCCCATGTGAAAATCCTCCTAAAAGGTATGGACTGATACCAAGTCAGAGCTCTATCCTTGAGGGAAAATGAGAAATCTCTCAGCTTATGATTATTTCCCTCCATTCTTGGTGGTCTCACTGTCTCCATAAAAGTCTCATAATTTGTCAAATGTTGGTGTGGAGACTCTCCTTCAATTTCTCCAAACTGATTTTGACGGATCATTTGAAAGATTTGTGGCTTTAGCTCGAATTCGTGGTCCACGGGATTTCCAAAGTTAATTCCTAGTCGGTTGATCCTTTGAGTTGGATCCATTCTCTGACCTAGTGTTTGTGGAGGTTCCACATATAGATCTACATGGACGGGTCTAATAGGAGGAGGAGGAGGTATAGCTTGAGCACGCTCTTTTTCCTGCACTGGAGCTTGTCTCTCATTTTGGAATTGTAGCATCTGTCTCATATCATCCATCTCTCTCCTAGTTTCTACTCTCTTTCTCTAGTAGTCCGCCTTTCAATTTCTAATTGATCTAAGCCTTAATTCAGTTGTGCTTGAAGATCTATCTCGGCCATTCTTGAAGATTTCTGGGCTCTGAGTCTGTCTCGAAGTGTCTTTTCAGGCTTGGGATCGTAGGGAACTAGTTCTTTAAAAACCCGAGAACTTTGCATACACCTCAAGAGAAACTTGAAGTCATGAATTGTCAAAGACAGACACGAACGCAATATCAAAGTAACAAGAAAGACCTACACTATAAGAAATAAAAAAAAAGGTGCAAATCAAATTGAACTATGTCCCCGGCAATGGCGCCAAAAACTTGATCGCTTAATTTGCACCCTTGCAAATCTGTGTCAAAAGTGACAAAGACTCACATGGTGGAAAACCACGATTATGCTTTGAATTTATATTCTCGTAATAATTACTCAATTGCAGCTAACCCACAATGTATGGATCATATGCAGTATAGCAAGTACTCCAAGGTCGAACACAAAGACTTGGGGATTAAATTTACAATATTGATCAATTATAGTGTAAATCTAGAATAAGAAAATAGATTGGAAAAGATAAGGGAGAGAAATCAAAGGTTTTGGAAAAGGTTTTGGGTTGTTAGCAATTGAATATCAATTCAATTGAAAACAGTTTATAAAGCAAGAGAAAAGACAATAAATCAAAGGGAGAAAGTATTCAAAGGGTTTAAGGTCATTGTTTATGGCATATGAACTCAGGATAACTCACAAAGATCTATGGTAGAAAAGCTACAAGGATGAACGTTTCTAAGTTGATGGTCTATTATTGGGTATGTCTCAAGATCATCTAATCCCAATCTTAACTACCTATTACCGGGTATGTCTCTAGGCATCTATGGAGGAATTTACTACAAACTAGAATATCTAACTAAGAATTAAGTAAACCTTTACCGGGTAAGTCTCAGGGATTACCTAACTTAAAAAGCGATCAGGCACATTCAAACCAATAACTTACTTGTGTATCTATGAAGGAATATCACCGGGTAGGTCTCAATTCCAACTCAGGTTGCTAGTTTAGAAGGTTATAACCTAGATCTTTCTCCAAATCAACCATTAGGATTTCTAACATTTCAAACCAATTCTAAAGCACAATTTAATCCATCATAGTCCAAGGTATAAATAAATCCCTATTTGCCTTGGAATCACAACAGTTCTAGCCAAGAATCATCATAATAAATTCAGAATCAATTATAAGGAAAACAAGTGTAAGAGCCGTAGTCTTTCGGGCCGAGACCGGACCTTGGCCGAGATTAGCTTTGGCCGAGGTTGGTCTTGCCGCCCCCGCGGTGAGTGGCGCCGCCCCCGCGGTGAGTGGCGCCGCCCCTGCGGCTGGCCGCCCCTGCGGCTGCTTGGACCGCCCCTGCGGGTTCCGGCGGCTGCAGCCGTCTTCTTTGACCTTGTTGACCCGTGCTTTACTCTTTACTTTGATCCTTCTTACCTTTGGCTGGTCAAGGGTTTCTTCATCTTCTTCTCCAGCTTCTCTCCACGTTCCTTGCTTCCCTTGCTTCCTTGGATCTTGTTCTTGAGTTGTGGAAGAGTTTTGTGAGAGTTTTGTGTGTGTGTTACCTTGTGTGAGTGTTGGATGAGGTTATGCTGGGCTTGGAAGCCAGCCTTGGTGTATGTTGAGCTCTCCTGCAACCTTAGACCACAAGTGTGGTAAGGGTTCTTCTCCTCTCTTCTTTCTTTCTTGCTTTCCTTCATAGCTTAGGATTAGATGATTGCCTAGGCATGTTCTGATGTTGTATGTGTATACATGTGTATGGTCCTGGCTTTGGATGAGAGTATAGACGTGATTTGATCACGTGTAGAACCGAAGAGAAGCCGCGAAGTTGCCTTCTGCACTGTCGCCGCCCCCGCGGCCAAGAGCCACCGCCCCCGCGGCTACCGTGCCACAGCGCCTGCGTTGCGCCAGCGGCGTGCCAGCGGCCGCCCACGTTCCGTGTCACCGCCCCCGCGGCCACATTCCGCCGCGCCCGCGGCCACCTGCTTTCGCCCCTGCGTCCCTTGTGACCCGCAGGTGCGTTTTGTCCCGGATTTACCTAAGGCTAGGTAGATCCTTTTCCTTCCTAGTATGAGTGTTAGTAGCCTGCTAGGTGCGAGTTGAGGTTAGAATGAGTTGAGTACCGAACTGTTATGCCGGTTACGGCCTTGAGAATTACGTGTTGGAATATGATCCGTATGGATCCCTTAGGTCTAGGTGTGACCCCTTGTATTGAGATGTATATGATGTATGCGTTATACCATGTTTAGGTTGAGTTGATCTCCAGAGCGGAGCCGAGTATTCTGAGTTTGTGACTCCCGAGGTTGAGGTAAGTCCATAGGACTTACTTAGCTGCCCTCCATATATTGGATGTGTGCCTGAGTGGTGGATGTTATGCTTTATAGCCCGTATGATATATTGTATTACCGACCTATGGTCTATTGACTGCCCATTGTAGGGCCGTGACAACTTGTCCATTCATCCCGCCGGGAGTCTGGAGGTTCTCTTCGGGCAGGCCAGTATGGCTCAGTGGGCCGGCCACCTGCACCACTCCCATAGGGTACACGGGAGGTGGGACCGGATCCCATTCCAGCTGGCACCATTCCCGAGAGGCGAGGGTTATTTTCCTCGTGTCACATACGTTCATATTGAGTTATTATTTATACGCTATATGCGCCGGACTATTATTATAAGATAATAAAATGGGTAAATGTGTGACAGCATGTTTATATGTTTAAGTTCTGACGTGTGCATGTGCTCTAGCATCTTCCTTTGTATGTGTTTGGTTAGCTAACGGTGTAATGCCGTGTTGTAGACTTTGCAGGTTAGGACACTGTAGAGTGATCCTGACGGGGCGATCTGCTGAGGGCTCCGTACACTGGGGTTATACTCGTGGATGGGTATTTTGGATATGTATATATATATGATATGTTTTGTTGTACTCAGCATTTGTATAAACCTTTTGACATGTTTATATATCAGTTTTATGTTTTGGTTTTAATCTGTTGGTGCCTTGTTGTAAGATCGGTGAAATTGTTGTCAGGCTAGGGTCAGGATCCATTGTGAGATCCTAGCCGGTAGCACCTCGAGTCCCGCAGATTCGGGGTGTTACAAAGGTGGTATCAGAGCCCAGGTTGACAACAATGGCACTAGTAATCTGCAATAAAGTTCGAATAGATAAATAAACAGAACCCGAAAGGGGTCTGATTTTTCAAAAGGTTTTGATTTTGAAATGAGTACAAAACGTTTTGGGATATGGATATCGTGTACGTGAGCCATCGCCCCTCTGAAGATCTCGACAGTATAGGTATATATATGTATAGATAGATACTATCTGCTGTGATGATGTGTTATATACCTATACATACGGCATATATATTGCCATCTGAGTTTGGTTTATGTCCTCTGCAGATGGTTCAGACTAGAGCCTTACCTGCAGCAGGACGGGGTAGAGGCAGACCTCCGTTAGGTAGAGGACGGGGTAGGATCCCTGCTGCTGAGCTGCGTGCAGCAGGACGTTCAGGCAGAGATTGCTGAGAGTGCCGCCCTGAGATGGGGGAAGGCACAGCTGGGGGACAGGGTCCACAGCGAGTCCAGTCAGCAGACTCGGACCGTGTCTCCATGGAGGGACCAGCCTTCCGTGATTACATCCGGCGGGTTGAGGAGGCTGCCAGGGCAGGTAGACGTGCCCCGGATCTGCCAGCGCAGGAGGGGCCATCTGAGAGGTCCCACACCGTTACACAGGTGCCAGCTGCACCGGCACCTGTTGCTGAGGTCGTTCGAGTACAGGAGGAGTATAGAGGGCCTCGACCAGACAGTTGGTTGAAGGCTTTCCATCAGATGGGAGTACCCCCTTTCTCTGGGAAGGTGGGGTTGGAGGTAGAGCTGTGGATAGGACACGTAGACTCGGCTCTGGAGTCTATTAGGTGTCCAGCTGATAGACAGGTCGGGTTAGTGCAGAGCTTGTTCAGGGAGTTAGCGCAGCACTGGTGGAGATCCGTACGAGGTCAGGTCACCAGTTATGAGCAGATGAGGTCTATGATCCGAGAGCGTTTCTGCCCTGCCTCGCTGAGGAAGGAGAGACTGAGGGATTTTGTGGAGGCCGGGTTCGAGGATGTGCAGTTTCTGAGGCCATCCGGAGGTTTCAGGAGGAGCTGGCACTGTTAGGACCAGCTGCACCTCCTGCTGATCAGCATGTGTATCTGTTTTCCCGACGGCTGAGGGATGCCACCCGGGCTTATATGGCGGGATTTCATTGTGAGTCCCTGATGGACTACCAGGATCGAGCCGCTGACTATGAGCGTGAGCGGGTCAGTCAGAGGAGAGCTTCTCAGACCGGGGGGTCTGAGAAGAGGCAGCGTACCGGGCAGACTAGCGGTACGGCTGGAGCTGCTGGGTCAGGGCGAGGTCAGAGTCGCCAGAGTCAGCCTTCGCCTACACCGGCTACTGGTAGAGCTCGACAGTGCTATAACTGTGGAGAGCAGGGACATATTAGGCCAGAGTGCCCGAGACAGCCGGTGACTTGCTTCACGTGTGGTGGGCGAGGTCACAGAGCAGTGTTCTGCCGTCAGGGCGGAGCTTCTTCACAGCAGGGTTCTTCACCTGCTGGTGGAGCTGGGGGTGGACAGAGGCCACCTCAGCAGCAGCAGACACAGGGACACAGAAGGTCCCAGATCGTCAGACGGCTCAGGGATCTGCTCTGGGCCGAGCAGAGGTAGAGGTCGTGGTGGGAGCACCACTGACACCCGTGGCCCTCAGGGCCGAGTTTTTGAGCTGAGGAGTGCAGAGGAGCCGGCTGCACCTACTGCTACAGGTACCATTCTGATTTATGGCTTACCTGTTCGTGTTTTGTTTGACACGGGTGCTACGCACTCATTCATATCTGTTGCTTGTGTTGAGCGTCTGGGTCTAGACACTGTAGAGGGGATGCCCTTTATTATAGGGCTACCCAATGGGGTAGGGTCAGAGGTACCCGTGAGATCCATGACTGTCCCATTTCTGTAGGGACCCGTGTGCTTTTAGTTGACTTCTTTGTCATGCCGCGCTGGAGCATGAGGAAGTCATCCTTGGTATGGATTGGATGGATAGGCATTCTGCGGTTTTAGATGTGGGTAGGAGGACTGTCACCTCTCTACCGAGTCTGGTCAGTTAGCGGTTTTCCGAGGTTGGGACCTCGGGAAGGTAGGCATGGTTATCAGTGCTATACAGGCAGCTAGGTTGATTGCCCAGGGTTGTGAGGCCTTCTGGTGTTACGCCATGAAGGAGGGGGAGAGTCCAGCCTTAGAGGATATCCCAGTGGTTGATGAGTTTGTGGATGTGTTTGCTGAGCCGTCCAGTTTGCCACCTCAGAGGAGTGTGGACTTTGGGATTGATTTAGAGCCGGGTACGAGACCGATCTCGAAGGCCCCATACCGGATGGCGCCTGTCGAGATGTTAGAGCTGAAGAAGCAACTCGAGGAGTTGGCTGAGAAGGGCTTCATTCGCCCTAGCGTATCCCCATGGGGGCACCGGTCCTCTTCGTACGGAAGAAGGACGGATCGTTGAGGCTATGCATAGATTACCGAGAGCTGAATAAGGTGACCATCAAGAACAAGTATCCGTTGCCGCGCATTGATGATTTGCTGGATCAGTTACAGGGAGCTTCAGTGTTCTCCAGGATAGACCTGCGCTCAGGATATCACCAGCTGAGGGTGAGAGAGCAGGATGTGCACAGGACGGCATTTCGGACCCGTTATGGACACTACGAGTTTGTAGTGATGCCATTCGGGCTCACGAATGCCCCGGCAGTTTTCATGGAGTTGATGAACAACATCTTCATCGACTTCCTGGATCAGTTTGTGGTGGTCTTTATAGATGACATCCTGGTGTACTCTCGCAGCAGAGAGGAGCATGCAGGACATTTGAGGACGGTACTACAGGTTTTGGGATAGAGAACTTTATGCGAAGTTCTCTAAGTGCGAGTTTTGGATGCCAGAGGTAGCATTCCTGGGTCATATTGTTTCCGCCGAGGGGATCAAGGTTGATCCGGCGAAGATTGAGGCAGTAGCGGCATGGATGACACCGACGAACGTCAAGGAGGTACGTAGCTTCCTTGGCCTAGCCGGTTATTACAGACGCTTTGTGAGGGATTTTCCGTGATTGCCCGTCCACTGACGAGTTTGCTGAGGAAGACTACCAGATTTGTGTGGTCTGATCAGTGTATGCGGAGTTTTGAGGAGCTGAAGAGACGTTTGACGTCTGCTCCTGTTTTGGCACAGCCAGAGGGTACAGCTGACTTCGTGGTTTACAGTGATGCATCCAAGCTTGGCTTGGGATGTGTGTTGATGCAGCGGGGCAGAGTGATTGCTTATGCGTCTCGACAGCTGAAGACGTATGAGGAGAACTACCCGACTCATGATCTGGAGTTGGCCGCGGTAGTTCATGCACTGAAGATTTGGAGACATTACCTGTATGGTGCCACATGCCAGATCTTCACCGACCATCAGAGTTTGAAGTATATTTTTACGCAGCGGGAGTTGAATAAACCGCCAGCGTAGGTGGCTCGAGCTGATTAAGGATTTTGACTTGGAGATTCTGTATCATCCGGGGAAGGCGAACGTTGTCGCCGACGCCCTGAGCCGGAAGACGCCTCGAGAGCAGGCGATCGCGAGATTGACAGTACAGTCTCAGCTGCAGAGAGACCTGAGATGGTTAGAGTTGGACATCCAGTTTCCTGATGAGGATGCCCGACTGAGTATCTTAGAGGTTCTACCTGATCTGTTGGGGGAGATCCAACAGAAGCAGGAGACCTGCCCGATGTTGCTGAGGATACGGGAGAGGATGTCTCGAGATGAGGCACCACAGTTCCTTCTGGGGGCAGATGGAGTGTTGAGACGCCGAGGTGTCTGTGTACCTGCTGACGCAGATTTACGTCAGAGGATTCTACAGGAGGCTCACTGTACACCTTACTCGGTACATCCAGGTACGAGTAAGATGTATCAGGATTTGAGACGTATACTGGTGGGGTGGGCTGAAGCCCGATGTGGCCAGATTTGTGGCACAGTGTGCGACCTGCCAGCAGGTCAAGATCGAGCATTTCAGACCTGGGGGCGAGCTTCATCCACTTCCTGTTCCACAGAGGAAGTGGGAAGACGTCACCATGGATTTTGTGACCGGATTGAGATTGAGCCGGGGTTATGATGCTATCTGGGTCAATCTAGGTCATTGTGGACAGATTGACGAAGACGGCACGTTTTATTCCGATTAGGGAGACGTGGCCGGTGAGCAGACTGACTGAGGAGTACACTAGGCAAATAGTGAGACTCCATGGAGTGCCGAGGACGATCGTCTCTGACAGAGATGGGCGATTTACCTCGAGGTTTTGGCAGCAGATTCAGACTGCCCTGGGACGAGTTTACATTTCACGATGGCGTTTCATCCTCAGACCGATGGTCAGTCAGAGAGGACCATTCAGACGCTGGAGGATATGATGCGAGCTTGTGTGTTGGATTGGGGACAAGTGTGGATGGATCACCTCCCACTAGTTGAGTTCTCATACAACAACAACTGACATGCATCTATTGGGATGGCCCCATATAAGGCACTGTATGACAGAGATGTCGGACTCCGTTATGTTGGGATGAGCAGAGCAGTGTCAGCGGTATAGCCCCTGATCACATTCAGGATGATATGGCCCGAGTAGCCCTGATTAGAGAGCGACTGCTAACGGCTCAGAGCCGTCAGAAGTCGTATGCAGACAGGAGGCGCAGACCTCTAGAGTTCCGAGTTGGAGCCCATGTGTGGCTGAGAGTGTCCCTGACACGAGGTGTGAGGAGATTCGGCATTAAGGGGAAGTTGAGCCCCCGATATGTCGGACCATTCGAGATTCTGGATCGGGTTGGGAGCGCAGCCTACAGATTGGCTTTGCCTCCGAGATTAGAGGGTGTTCACCCTGTGCTCCACGTGTCTCAGTTGAGGGAGTGTATACCAGACCCGAGACACATTGTGAGTTATGATGATTTGGTGGTTGAGCCGGACCACACGTTTGCTGAGCATCCTATTGCAGTCCTAGAGCGAGGTATGAGACGCCTGCGTTCGAAGGACATTCCTATGTTGAGGATACAGTAGTCGAGACGTGGACCTGAGGAGGCTACTTGGGAGACTGAGGATAGTATCCAGAGGAACTATCCAGAGTTCTATGCTGGGATAGAGGTACCAGTGGGATCGCCGGGTAGATCTTAGTATTACCTCGGTGAGTGTTATATGCTTATGTGTTTATGTGCTTATATGTCATACTGTGTTTATTTCGTGCTAGCTGTGACGTGTGTATGATCTGTTACAGATCCTGTTATGCTAGTACGACCGATAGGTATAGCTGAAGATGGTTCTTACCTCCATGCTATCTCGAGATATGTAGGATTGGATGGAGATATGTTCTCCATGCCCGATGTTGGTTTGGCTAGAGACACTTCTCTCTATGCCCCGGATAGGATTGTGATCTTTTGCGGGAGATGATGTTTCTCCACGCCCGTGTTGAGGTTATAGCGTATGGTTTGTGTTATGATACCTCTATGATAGAGAGTGTATCCCGGTTTTGAGGTTATGTGCTTTCGAGGTTTATGTAAGTTTCGGGCCGAAACTTGTTTTTAGGGGGAGAGATGTAAGAGCCGTAGTCTTTCGGGCCGAGACCGGACCTTGGCCGAGTTAGCTTTGGCCGAGGTTGGTCTTGCCGCCCCGCGGTGAGTGGCGCCGCCCGTGCGGCTGCTTGGACCGCCCCTGCGGGTTCTGGCGGCTGCAACCGTCTTCTTTGACCTTGTTGACCCGTGCTTTACTCTTTACTGTGCTCCTTCTTACCTTTGGCTGATCAAGGGTTTCTTCATCTTCTTCTCCAGCTTCTCTCCACGTTCCTTGCTTCCCTTGCTTCCTTGGATCTTGTTCTTGAGTTGTGGAAGAGTTTTATGAGAGTTTTGTGTGTGTGTTACCTTGTGTGAGTGTTGGCTGAGGTTATGTTGGGCTTGGAAGCCAGCCTTGGTATGTTGAGCTATCTTGCAGCCTTAGACCACAAGTGTGGTAAGGGTTCTTCTCCTCTCTTCTTTCTTTCTTGCTTTCCTTCATAGCTTAAGATTAGATGATTGCCTAGGCATGTTCTAATGTTGTATGTGTATACATGTGTATGGTCTTGGCTTTGGATGAGAGTATAGACGTGATTTGATCACGTGTAGAACCGAAGAGAAGCCAAGAAGTTGCCTTCTGCACTGTCGCCGCCCCCGTGGCCAAGAGCCACCGCCCCGCGGCTACCGTGCCACAGCACCTGCGTTGCGCCAGCGGCCGCCCACGTTCCGTGTCACCTCCCCCGCGGCCACATTCCGCCACGCCCGCGGCCACCTACTTTCGCCCCTGCGCCCCTTGTGACCCGCAGGTGCGTTTTATCCCGGATCTACCTAAGGCTAGGTAGATCCTTTTCCTTCCTAGTATGAGTGTTAGTAGCCTGCTAGGTGCGAGTTGAGGTTAGAATGAGTTTAGTACGGAACTGTTATGCCGGTTACGGCCTTGAGATTACGAGTTGGAATATGATCCGTATGGATCCCTTGGGTCTAGGTGTGACCCCTTGTATGGAGATGTATATGATGTATGCGTTATATCTTGTTTAGGTTGAGTTGATCTCCAGAGCGGAGCCGAGTATTCTGAGTTTGTGACTCCCGAGGTTGAGGTAAGTACATAGGACTTACTTAGCTGCCCTCCATATATTGGATGTGTGCCTGAGTGGTGGATGTTATGCTTTATAGCCCGTATGATATATTGTATTACCGACCTATGGTCTATTGACTGCCCATTGTAGGGCCGTGACAACTTGTCCATTCATCCCGCCGGGAGTCTGGAGGTTCTCTTCGGGCAGGCCAGTATGGCTCAGTGGGCCGGCCACCTGCACCACTCCCATAGGGTACACGGGAGGTGGGACCGGATCCCATTCCAGCTGGCACCATTCCGGAGAGGCGAGGGTTATATTCCTCGTGTCACATACGTTCATATTGAGTTATTATTTATACGCTATATGCGCCGGACTATTATTATAAGATAATAAAATGGATAAATGTGTGACAACATGTTTATATGTTTAAGTTCTGACGTGTGCATGTGCTCTAGCATCTTCCTTTGTATGTGTTTGGTTAGCTAACGGTGTAATGCCGTGTTGTAGACTTTGCAGGTTAGGACACTGCAGAGTGATCCTGACGGGGCGATCTGCTAAGGGCTCCGTACACTGGGGTTATACTCGTGGCTGGGTATTTTGGATATGTATATATATATGATATGTTTTGTTATACTCAGCAGTTGTATAAACCTTTTGACATGTTTATATATCAGTATTATGTTTTGGTTTTAATTTGTTGGTGCCTTGTTGTATGATCGGTGAAATTGTTGTCAGGCTAGGGTCAGGAACCATTATGAGATCCTAACCGGTAGCACCTCGAGTCCCGCAGATTCGGGGTGTTACAACAAGCTATCCATGAAATAACAAAGGAAGGAAGAGATAGTACTTAGCTTGAATAATTGTAATTCGAATGAAATAAATGTCGTCCCAATTATCTCCGAACAAAAGCTGAATGTAAAAGTCTGAATCTTTAAACTAAACTACGAAGAATGATGAATGAATGGAAACGGCATGTCAAACGGGATGAAAACGAGGTGTAAAACTAGATGCTCATGAATGAATCTAGGGCTTCCTTTTATACACAAACCCTTGCGAAAAGACGTTGGGCTGAAAAAGAAACAACCCATAAATAAAATATGATGTTCAGGACGAAATCTCGGGCGAATCTCGTGGATCTCGGTCATGTCGGGGCCGAGATTCTTCAGCATGACGGGGCCGAGATTTGGGTATTGTTGGGGCCGAGATTTTGGATCCGACTTCAATTTCTTCAACGTTTGGAAAAATCTCGGTCTGTATTGTGAGGATCTCGTTCGAGAGGCCAACTGAGATTGCTCGACAGTAACTTGGATCACGGGTCGAGATTGTGTTTCTGGTCATGATCTCGCCCGAGATGCTTCCTTGGTCGTTCTTCATGCCCTTAGCTTTATTCCTAGCCCTTTCCCGTGCACGTATGCTTGCTCCAATGCATCCAATTCGAGGCTTGATCCTCAAATGCATCGTTTTAGCTCCGAAATGTCTCAAATTACCTACAAAGCTACAAATAGTGTGTGTAGACATCTATTCTTGCAAAGTAGAACTAAACAAGCATAGATGACACAAACTAAGCCTAAAACATGAATGAGGAAAAAGGGTAAACTACCTAAACTAAGTCGATAAATCATGTTATCACTTAGCTCTGAAGGTTCTCCTTGAAGGAACCAAACAATTGTGAATTTTGTCTTTAATGATTAAATATATTGTCTTTTCTTCTTATTCTATCGTGTCTAGTTAATATCCTATCCCAAATATAAGGATTGGATGATCCCTATGATGGTTTAATTTATTGTTTGCATATATCTTTATGAGTTGAGATTTTGGTATTACTTCTTTGAAAGCACTTTATTCCTACCTTTTAATTACCTTCGAAACAATGGTATTTTTAATTGGTTTAGATAAAACAAGTGAAGGGCCAAAAGCAAAGCTTGGCCCTGTAAATCTCGGACGAGGAATGCATTATCTGACATCAACCTCCCAGGGATGAAAGCAAATTGCGGGTCGGGTCAATGAGGTACCCTAGACACGGACCCAATCTATTCGCCATCAGCTTTGTGATGATCTTATAGACCACATTACAACAGGATATCGGCCTAAAATGCTCCACACGGGAAGGTGTTTCTACTTTGGCAATAAGTGAAACCATAGGATGGTTCACCTAGGTCAATAGCTTCCCATTGACAAAGAACTCCCGAACCGTAGCATAGACTTCACTCCCCGTCGTTTCCCAATTGGCCTTGAGAACTTTAGAGGAGCATCTCGCCCTGGGGCCTTCATATCACCGATAGACTAAGGTGCCTCCTTAATCTTTGCATTGGATACCAATCCAACTAGTCTTTGTTGGTCACCATATGCAACTCTTTGTCCTATCGAAAACTAGTCCCTCGGCGCATCATCCACAGTCCGATCGTTCCCGAAAAGCCCCTGAAAAAAGGAAACAAACTCCCTTGCCACTCTCTCCAAGGAGATTGTGGTCAGGCCATTAGTCAGATCGAGTGAAGGAATAAAATTTTCTCCGCCTATTAGCCTTCATAAGACTATGGAAATATGAAGTGCATCTATCACATTGAAGAACATATTTTGGCTTCATTTGCTTCTTGTAGAAGCTCCTCTCTACAACATTAAACCCCCTAGATTTAGACATAAGCTCAACCAAATCGGTCTTGAGAGACTCAGACTCGAGATCTTGTCTAAAGCTCTCTAGACACGTAGAGAACTCCATGTTTGGCGCCTTTGCCTTTTCCGAGTTATATGCAAAGTGTTGCGTGTTCAAACCCCTCAAAGGGTCTTTAAGACCACAAAGGAGGGAACACAAGTGGTACTGATAATGTGAGGCCCACATATTAAAGAACTTAAAATTGGGAAAACCGAACTCGCACGGCAATACAATCCCATCTCGAGCCAGTCATGGTAAACTATGACTCTATTAATCTGATGTAATAACCCGAAAATTTTATATTTTTTTTCCTTTCGGAAACCCGAACCGAGTCACCAAGGAAGGTGAACCGAACCGAACCGTGATGGGTTTACGTGATAAATCAAGCCAGCCTTCAGCTTCCCTTGGCCCAGATAAGGTGGATAAACACCCCTTCTCTTCCTTGGGCCAGATGGCCCAACTCCAAGCCTGCACCACTCTCCTCTCCTTGGGCCAGCTTTTTATGGGCTTTCCCTCCGTGACCATCTCGCCTTCTCTTGTGGACAAGACGAACCCGTCTGACGTGCTCCCTCACCTCGTCCTCTCTCCCTCGTCTACTTCTCTTCCCACCGGTCAACGTCCTCGTTGGATTGTAACCTCTACCGTTACTATCAAGGACCAAAGTTATTACGACCGTTCACCAAGGGAATGAAGGCAAGCCACCATTGAAGACGAACTTTAAACCATCCTTCGGCACCAAACGTCTCCTTCAACCTTCCTCCAAACTCTCCCATAGCTCCAGCTTCGGCGACATTAAACCTATGCAACCAAGGGAACCGCCACCCCAAGATCTTCGCCATCCCCGACCACTACAGAGGCAAGCACGACCATTCATCTCACCTCCTTTGAAACTCGACACCGGAGTTTCTCCTTCCCGTCTCAACGTCGTCCCAGACCGGTGAGTATTCTCTTTTCTCCCTCTTGTTATCTCACTCGCCTTCCCAAGAGCAAACCTCTCACTTCGTCTCTTTTATAGTTATAATCAACGGGAGAGCCTTGCCGGCCGGAGAATCCACCGGAATCATCCCCACCTCCTGCAAAAGTCATTCCTTTGTCTCCATCCTTTCTATTATACGTACATGGTGGCCTAGGCCGAGGGTGACGTTTAGCCGTTGCAGGATTCGTACTTGGAACCGGTAGCCTTGCGGTTTTGCTCCAGTGTGCTTCTCGTAGGTTTCGAACGTGAGATCTCCACGTTTCTAAGTTTCCCCGCCGCCAAGCTTCTTTGCACCTGTTGAGTTTCGAACTCAGAACTTCCAAGTTCCTTGTGACTGAATTATTGCTGCCACGGGGAGTCGAACCCGTAACCACTGAATGGTTTTTATTCTGGAATTCTAACCTTGTGAGAATCGAACTCAGGTGCCCAAGCCCAAGCTTAATTTTGTCCTTGTGCTTGCTAGGAATCGAACCCGGAGGTTAACGTGTTGCCTTGTCCCACGCAACCTTGCCAATTGGTGCCACATGGGGCCGTCTGGTGCCGCCGGTGAGTTTCGATACGAAGACCACCCGACACTCCTTTGGCCAACCTTCTTGTCGCCCGGAAGGTTCGAACCCTCGACTTAGTGTCCATAATTTTAATTTTGGAATCGTTATGAGTAAATAGTTGAATACGTAAAGTTAAAATAATTGGTATATTGAGATGAGATTTATGGATGGAATGATATTAGGATGTTGTAGTCGAAACTAAGGATAGTGTAAATGTTGAGGCCCTAAGTTCAGGCTGTTATAGAATTTTGGTTTTTACGAAATGATTAGAATGAGAAATGGAGATGTGCGGAATGATGAGATTAAACTAATTTCGGAATAAATATCTAGGCTATGGAACCATAGGACCTAGAGATGGATAAGAGTAATGATGCAGGATATCTTACTCTAAAAGTAATAAAATAGTTGAATGGAAATACTTAGATGTTGTTACATCTTAACTAGGAGTGTGAGATCATCGACTGACGGATCAATATTAGCATAATAAGATATCGGATCGGATAATGTGAGTTCATCGGACTCGCTTAGCTACCTTTAACAATATTAAGTGTTTGCTTAAGGTAGTGTGTGCATTGAGTGATTATAAGTAAAACTTGACTAGATCACTATAGTTTCATTTTTGGTAAGACTCAAGTGTATGATAACGGGTCGTGGCATCACTGCCCAACGTTGGATTGCGACTGAAAGGCTCCCCGCGACCAGTCCAATAGAGTATACGGGGAGATGCATATAACCAGTCTTGTTAGTAGACAGGGACGGGGGTGAAGGTTGAAGGATCTTCGTGCCACACGATTAAGTTGAACTAATAAGATTGAAATCACTTAATGTAAATATAATAACCGGGATATTGTTTGAGCATGTTGATGTGTTTACAGTTTTACTTATATGTGTTTGTGCCTTTATTATACCTTACTATTAGAATTGATAGCTAACGGTTTATACCGTGTTGATAGACTTTGCAGGTTAGGTAAATGCCGAGTATTCTGGAGTGGAGTGATCATCAGGGTTTTCGTACTAGTACTTAGAGTTGGGTGTGTTTTATTTTCAGTAGAGAACGTAGTTACATTTCATGACTTTCTTTATCATTATGCATGGTTGTCAAACACATGTCTTTTTATTGAAAATGTTACAATTTAAGGATTTCATTAGTTTTGCTATTTGTTCCGTGTTGCAAGATCTAGTAATATTGATGTCAAACTAAGGCCGGGACAACTATGAGGTCCTAGCTAGTGACATCCTGAGTTCCTAGAATTCGGGGTGTTACACTTACTCCAAATAGTATCATTCGTCCAAGTAAAGTTGTTATCACTTTTGAATGGTGTGTCAGAGAGGCCGAGCTCATAACAAGCGTATAGCATTCCCTTACACTCAAACATTGTAAGTACTATTCTATTTGTCACCACAAACCAACAAACCTTCATCGATGCAACAAGGAGCATCCTTAGGACCCTCAGATTGAGTTACGATACAGTTCGGTCGAGAGTTTACAAATTGAACATTGTCGAGTGTAATGGGTCTTGAAGGACGTCGTGTTTCATTGACACAAAGACTTTCAAGTACTAAAAAATTGTCCACTCAACTTGAGTTATGAATCAGATGTTGAAACTTTTTCACTATCAGGTTGACTGATGAAAAGGATGTAATGTTGTCGTATGCATAATAATTCACATTTTGTAGAAGTCATCTGCGAACAAATGAGTAGACACTTACTTGGAGTATGGTGCAGAAACAAACCTTGCAAAGGAGATGTATCTTGTTGGGAAATAGATGTTGTGAAACTTTTGCTTCACCAAAAAGTAGAAATGGATCACATATGTCATTAGTAACTTGTAAACTTTACGGAAAACTAACGTGTTGTGTCATTTTTTTCTATGTGAATATAACTATGTTACAACAAGAAATTGAAATGTACCTCGTTCCTCGTTGAAATTCTCTTATAAATTTCTTAGAAAATCTATGATGTTGAATTTCTCTATTGGTGAAACGAATGAAAGTGAGGCAAAATTTTTTGCCACTAATATGTAATACTGGATTTTTATGTTGCAAATTTCGACTTATTGGATTTTTTGCAATCATCTAGTACTTTTCATTTTTTTGTTATTTATATTAGTCAATTTATTAATAATAGTGTTTTTCTCCTAATTGACCGATTATATACTTGACATAATGTTCCATCTTCAATCCCAACTAGGGAAATTGGTGTAACAGTGCTCTTCCAATCTTCTTTGCAATTTCAATGCCATCATAGAATGCATTGTGCATACTTAGAGTTGTTTAGTATATTAGGTATGTAGTTGTTGTATGGGTGTGGTTATAGTTGGAGTTGTGGTTGTGGTTTTGAGTGAAACAACAATCTCCTATCCTGTGATAGGAGATCCTCTAAAACAACAATCACAATCTCCAAAACAACAACCACAATTTCATAATAAACTCACTTTTTATATGAGATTATTGTAAAATCTCTAAAACTACACATTCAATCTAACACTAAACACACCTTATTAATGACAAATTAAATGAATGTTGAAGTTGATGAGGGTTGAAATGCGAGCCTCATATCTCACAAATAAAATACAAGACCCATTACAGTATAAGGAGTCAAGATCGAACACAGAGAAGACGATATCTTGCTTTGACGAATTTATTAACAAACTAAAATAAATAAAAACAAACTAAATATATAAAGAAGGTAAACACAAAGTGAATTGAAAGCAAAAACCAAGTAAGGCGGATCACCCTCAAATAGAGGCCGATTAACCAAAGACACAAACTTTGATCTAAATAAATAAATAATAAAATTGAAAATGAAATCAAAGCAAAAAGAGAGAAATACCTCAATAAAGCCAATTGGCCTTAAGGAGTGTATCAATCGACCTCATATGAAAATGACGTATAATAGTAACGGAAAGATGGAGGGAAAATATTGTATTTTTATCGTAATTAAAATAAATAAATTTTAGGTAAGTCTTTGGATATACTTAACTTCGATATTGATAACCCGTTCTTAAGAGATTTATATCTTGTTGTGTTCAAAAGTGAATGTTGATATGCATTGTAATGTGTTATGGGCAAATTATGCTTATTGTTTTTTATAATGAGCGGGATGATGTGTTATGTGTAAAAATGCTTAATTTTGTTGATATATCATGTCATGATAACCAGAGTAAGTCATGGACGTCGCCCAGTTCGTTAGAGTAAGTCATGGGGTGGAACTTAACCATTAATCAGGTAGCTAAGAAAGCAGTGAATGTTGGGCTTGACCAAGCCCTAGGCGCGCACTTGGCGTATTACGTTATGCTAGCAAAAGCTGGTTGTTAAAGCAACGACACCGATCATGACGGTTCGCCGGGCTCATGGCGCTCATCTAACTAAAATGCTAAATGTTTGCATTAACATGAATGAAAACTGTGCATGTGGTTAGTGGTTGAAGTTATACCCCTCCCACGTAAGTAAGCAATGGATGAAGGAATTGATCATCTTGGCGGGGATCTAAAGAGAAAATGTCTAAATTAACCTAATTTGTACAAGGATGATGCTTACACCTGAGCCAAAACGGCACGAAGCAATTATGTCGGACATGGTCCGGGTCGATATTGTAATTTGTATACTACATAAATCATAAAAGCCATATATTATATTATGAGCATGATATGTTGTATAAGATTATGTGTGATGCGATGATATGATCTCTCGTCGATAGATTACGATCGATAATTAACGGTTTTCAATAGATTTGTTTTAGGTAATGTCGGCGACAAGGACGTTGTAGAAACGTCAACTACAAGATGTGGTCAACCGGGGCAGTCTTAACCCAATGATTGGTTTGAACTTCTCTTAAGTTAATCTCTTGCAAGCAAAGCTTTTACGCTGCTTGTGTGCAACAACTTAAATTTGTTGTTTTCGGGCGGATGTTTCGGTACAATTGTTCAGTTGTCGTGTTTTGTTGAGTCCTTTGGGATACGTACTAACTACATGCATGGTTGTTTATGCAAATGTTTTTTAAATAATAAGTTGTGTGTTCTTATTATTTCATCGTGTTTTTTTGTTGCAATGTCCTACATGCATGGTTGTTTTATGTAAATATTTTTTAAATAATAGGTTGGGTGTTTTTATTATTTCATCGTGTGTTTTTGTTGCAATGTTCTATTTGTGAAGTTGTTGTCATGCTAACCAATGGGGTCACTATGTTGTCCTTAACTTAATGACCTCTTGAGTTATTAAACATCTTTGTTGTTACACATCCAACTAAAACCGAAAACTTATTAAAACCAACTAAAAACAACACAACTAAAAGATTAAAAAAAGTATATTATCATTCAAAAGAAAGATTTTGAGATAAACTAAAAAGTAGGAATGGGCATGGGACGGGACGGGACGGATTAAGGTCATCCCATGTCCCGTCCCGGCCATTATATATGGGACGGGACCGGGACGGGCCTTGAGTTTTTTTACTTAAAACTATTGGGCCCTATCCCGGTCCCACGGGACGGGATTGGACGGGACTAATCCCGCATGATTTATATAATTTTTTTTCCGCCTTTTCGGTTTAAAATTAACAAATTATGAAAGCAAATATTCGTTGATATCTTTAAAACGAAAGACATCAAAATAGATTGTCGCAAAAAGGTTTACAAAACATAAATAACTTGTCAAGTCTAAACATCCAAGATAAAATATAAGAATAAAATTACATTATTATCACTACTCCTTAGACAATGTCGCAACTGAGTTCAATTTTCCTTTGCCTTTTGTAGATGAATTTAGACAATTGTTAATTTATAATAACAAAATTACACAATAATCACTACTCTTTATGTTTATATATTTAATTATTTAATTTATATTTAAATTTTAATATATGCGGGACGGAACGGGCCTTGCGGGACAAGGAAAGTAAGACCCATATCCCGTCCCGCAATATTTTTGATGGGACGGGACAGGACGGGATTTAAAATTTTTAGATAAAAAACCACCGAAATCGGAACGGAATCGAGACGGGACCGGAACATGCCCGGAATTTATAGGATTTGTGCCCCAGCCCTACTAAAAAGTGTTAAGTTGGTATACAGCAATATTTTCAGCAGCAAATATTGGGACAATGGGCTGAATAATAAGAGATATATATATAGGCCCAAATCATTACCGCAAAATTCATAGAGGAGATCCAGCGGAAGTGTGAGGTCATCTCTGCATTCTTTCTGTAAGATTGGAACCACCAGTAGAAACTATGTTTCGTGTCATGCTATCTCCCTCTCAATTTCATCCGCCATTGATATCTGTTATTCATTGGGATCCTCTGACAATCATATAATGATAATGGGGAGCACGGCCACTACTTCTCCTTTCTCTCTTTTCACTTCTTCTTCTACCTTGAGTAGTAGAAGATGCCGAACACCATTATTCAGCTCTTACAGCTCACGAAATCCCCAATTTCCTCTTCCTATGATGGCCACTTCAAATCGATTCCTCGTAAAATCTCAGTACGATGATCATAAATCCACAATTTCTGCCGGCTCTTGCTCCGGTTCAACCCTAGTCGAGACGCCATATCCAGCTGTTCAAACCTGGTTTGTCTCTTCAAATTTTTTTTATATATTCATTTCAATTTCCAATTACCTAAGAATTGAGCTTAAATTTGATGAAGCAAGTGGAATTGGAGAGACTATACTATCCGCTACCAATGCTGTGGGGATTCTGGTCCGGCGTTGGTTCTTGTTCATGGATTTGGGGCTAACAGGTTCTGAATATTGATGTATATATATTCCTTTTTCATTTTTTTGTTTGATTTTACTATTAATTAAACTTTGAATTGTTTACAAAGTGACCATTGGAGGAAAAACATATCAGTCCTAGGAAGATCACACAGGGTTTACTCCATTGATCTTCTTGGTTATGGCTACTCAGACAAACCAAATCCTCGCGATTTCGGCAACTCTCCCTTGTATACATTTGACACTTGGGGTGCTCAACTCAACGATTTCTGCCGAGATGTGATCCGTGATAAAGCCTTCTTCATTTGCAATTCTATTGGAGGTGTTGTTGGTCTTCAGGCTGCTGTGATGGAGCCAGAAATTTGCCAAGGAATTTTCCTTCTTAACATTTCTCTTAGAATGCTTCACATTACAAAGCAGCCTCCATTTGGTAGACCTTTTATAAAAGCATTCCAAAATTTATTGAGGTAAGATTTCTGGTGATTAACCGCTGCTTGCTCTTCCTTGTGCAACTTTTAGGGTGTTCATTGTTTGGTTTTGTTGAGGCAGGAATACTGATTTAGGTAAATTGTTCTTCAAAGCTGTAGCAACGCCCCAATCTGTCAGGAACATTCTTTCCCAAGTATGTCACTTTTATACTACGTGATCATTTATTTTTTTTCTACGTAGTTAGTTGTTCATTTTATTTTGGTATTCTTGTTTTTTTTCCCTTTATAGATTATGAAAAAAATATATGCGTTCGTTTTTTAAAAATTAGAAAAAATGAACCGTGATTAAAACTGAACTCGATAATACAAAAAACAAAGTTTTTTCCTCATCTCCCAACAAAAAGCCTCCTCATTCGAACCAACCCATACATAATATATATATATATATGTGTGAAATACTGTGGTCTGTGCAGCAGATTACATGACAGTATTTTTTTTGTTTGCAGTGTTACCATGATGTTTCACAGGTTACAGATGAGTTGGTTGAGAGTATCCTTCGTCCTGGACTCGAGCCAGGAGCTGTTGATGTGTTTCTCGAGTTCATTTGTTATTCAGGAGGTCCTCTTCCTGAAGAGCTTCTTCCGCTTGTAAAGGTAACTGAAAAACTGAAATGAGACGCCTCGCATTGTATCAAAGTTGAACTTGCGTTGTCTTATGATAATGCAGTGCCCTGTATTGATTGGTTGGGGAGATAAGGATCCATGGGAACCCATAGATCTAGGAAGAGCTTACGGAGATTTCGATTCTGTTGAGGATTTCGTCGTCCTCCCTAATGTTGGTCACTGTCCTCAGGTATGTTAATGCATTTTGCTGTGAGTTTGAGCAAAACCTAAACCAAACTGCACATCATTTTATTTGTTGTTTCAATGGTAGGACGAGGCGCCGCAGTTGGTGAATCCATTGGTAGAGTCGTTTGTGGTGCGCCATTCCTTAACAATTATATAGCTCAAACACTCTGTGATTGTAACCAATCCTAATTGTATATATAACTTATATATATCAATTGAGTTGTTTGTTCCAATGGAACACAATTGTAAATCATAAGATATGTGCAATTACATATATGCAGGCCGGTGCTTGCTAGACGAGTCCGTGACTGTAGTCATGATAGTGGAAATTTTTGTATATGAAGTGCGACAACCATCTCGAAGCAGCAAAGCAAATCACCGCTAACGACACCAGTGAAGTCCTTACAACCGTCTTCATTGCTAACTGTGTTGTGGCCGCGACATACCCAATCAAGCCGATAGATAACACTTGAAGCACCACTTCAAGTACATTGAGTGCTTTGTGTGCAGCATTGCAGCTGCTGCAGTTCTTCACATGAGACCAGTACCTGAAGAACAAGTATGATACACATGCATTTATCAATT
This sequence comes from Fagopyrum tataricum, assembly GCA_002319775.1. Classification (NCBI taxonomy): domain Eukaryota; kingdom Viridiplantae; phylum Streptophyta; class Magnoliopsida; order Caryophyllales; family Polygonaceae; genus Fagopyrum; species Fagopyrum tataricum. The sequence continues at coordinate 63,028,222 of CM008279.1, forward strand.
ATCATCATCACAAACAAAACATGACTTTTCTAAGGGTGAGTTAGGTAAGTAAGTACTTTCTTACTAATGTATCATCAAGTAGGCCCTTTTCGTTTGAAGGAAAAAAAGTAGGTTACTTAAATTTATTTAAGAAAATCTTACTATCTTATATTTTAAATTTTTTAGTGTATTAATTGACTCATATTTAAACCTTTTCAACTTTTGAGAAACAAATGATTTTTCACCTTTTAAATATCAAATAATCTTACTTTATTATATTATAAAATTAATTATTTTCACATCATATCGGCTAATTAATTTTTATAAACAACCAACTTATGGTTGCTCCTCAATTTATTAACTCATTGTATCTTCCTTCCTCCGATCATAAAAAAATATCGGCTAATTAATTTTTATAAACAACCAACTTATGGTTGCTCCTCAATTTATTAACTCATTGTATCTTCCTTCCTCCGATCATAAAAAAATGACTTTCTAGCCATTGACACAATTATTAAGAAAATTATTAAACAACCTTAATGTTATACAAATTTTCTCAATTTTAACAAATTTTCTCAATTTTACAACTTATTAATGTTCACCATCTAGACCAAAGAGTGAACATTTTATTATAAAAATATATAATAAAATATAGGGTAGTAAGATTTATAGTAATTTTAACATTATTATTAATTTTCTTTGTGGACGAGGAATCAAATGTATTTTTTTCACAAAAATGATAACAATTATTTATATTTAATGTAACACTCTTAAAATTTTTGACCGAATAATTATATTTTTGTTTGTTAAATTATTAGAAAATCATGTGTGTAGTACGGGCTTAACCACTGGTTAATTTGATAGTTCCGATTGTTATTGAGCGCTTGTGTAAATCGAATGAGAGGTTTCAAACTCTGACTAACCTATCCATCAATTGTTCACGGGGAGGGTTAGGTGGTAAGGTGCCGTCGAACTTCCCACCCCAATCAACTTGACCACCTGAGTATTTCTTTAGCCATTTTCTGAAAGCAACCACCAAGGCATCTGATTTTGTTGGAACAAAACAAGCTTTTTGCCAATTAGAAGGGCCAACCTCCATTATCTTGTGCTCCTATACATATCATATACGGCATAGGTGTGAGAGATGTTCTTTATTACAAGAACTTGAAAGAAAGTGATGGAAATCACCTGTACATACAGAAGATACAAATCTGAATCCAAGATCAGGTTTTGGCCAACATGAAAGATCCATCTAGGGACAATCTTATCAACCCAAACCGCAACATTCCTCGGGAAAGTCCATATTAACCGGCTGTTTCCTGGACTAACTGGTATACATATGAAAATCAGCATAAACTTCTTCTCAGCTCCACTCTTCGTAGCCTTCTCACCCTGAAAGATTCATGATCATGGAGAGCTGAATCCTCTTACCATAAGAATTAAGGGCCCGTTTGGTACGAGTATCATGAATTCAAGAATCGGAATGAGTCAATCCATTACAAGATATTAATTATTTTTAATTTAAAACCACATTTATATATTTTCATCATACATATATTATACTGACTTATTTAATTTTACAAAATAAATAATAATAATTTTTTATTGAAAAAATCTCATCAAATAATGGGAGTTATATTTCAATTATTTTGTAGAATTTTTTGTACAAAAACTATTAAATTAAATAATTACTAGAATACGAATATTTCGGGTAAGATGATACATCATTGAAAAGTGCTCGAGAATAATATAACAAGTTCAATTAGACAATATAGATTTTATAGAAGAAATTATACACCTATGTATTTAGGACGATGATTAATTCATGTTTATATTTTAAGTCATTAGTTGGTCTTCATTTTTAAAAAATTGTAGATTAAAAATAGTATATATATTTACATTATAAACACACATATATCATCATATATGATACTATATCTCGTTCCATAACTCATATAAAATTAAAAAAAACATATTTAAAGAATCTTTCAAATCCAAAGAATTCCAATTCTTTAATTCAATTCCTGATTCTAACCTCGTTCCTGTAATCATACCAAACGAGACCCAACAGTGCTGATAGCAAAGTTTTCAAGCTTTAGCCTAAACATCATCAGCAAGCCCTTAACATCCATAATGCAACACAAATCTAAAATGGCTTGCCTAACTTACTATCGGCATAAAACAGCATCAAAACAACAGGAACAAGTCCAAAATCCAAATGTTTTCTTTAACATAATTCATAGAAGAAAAGCTAAATCAAAGATAGATGGTATAACAAGCACTCACCTCTTCAGTCCCAGCAGTGGATGAAGATCTATTGATTTGATTTACTGTTGAACTGGGAGAAGCATAAAATAAACAGGGCGGAATAAACTCGTTCATGCCACGTTCTTGCTTGGCAACGAAACCATTAATGTCCAAAGTTTGTACACTTATTTCCATTGGCCTTCCTCCTTCTCTATCTGCCTTGGTTGTGAAGATCAAATTAAAAACCAATTGTAAGTCATTGAAGCTACAAAAACACTCAACAAAACAGCATACACAAAAAGCATACATAGAAGCTCTTATCTGTTTTTGCTATTAGGAATGTTCATTATTTTATAATGAGCATAAGGAACATGAGCTGGGTCCATGAGATTCTCAATCAAAACCTCATATCTGAAACACAATTTCCAAAAGTTACTCACTGCACTAAATTCAACCAAAACAATACAAAAAATTATCTTAGTTACCCATAGGGAATTTCTCTAGTCCCCATTGTGTGTGTAAATGAAGGATCATCAAGTTCAGGTATATAAGGAGGGGTTTTCTGTGCAAGAATGTCTTTGTAAAATGGATCACTGTTAGGCCAGAACCAAACGATCCCATTTTGCACAGTACAAGGATAAGCAGCAACACAAGCCTTGTTGGAAGTATGAATCTGCATTATTAAATTAATTAATCTTATTAGATTCACCCAAAATCACAATAAAAGATTTTAGGGTTTTAGAGCTTACAGGGGGGCCATCAGGGGGTGACTGTGGAATAAACTTGCAATCCCCAGAGCCATTAAAACACCAACCATGGTAAACACATTGCAATCGACCCCATTGATCGATTCTTCCTTCGGATAAAGGAGCCAATCGATGAGGGCAACGATCGTTGAAAACTTTCCAAGAAGATTCGTTGCGATCCCACCAGACAACCACGTCAATGCCTATTACTCTCTTGGCATGGGGAACCCTCTTGTCGAGATCGCAAACGGGTGCTATCGGGTACCATTGTGAATACCAGTCGAATTTCTCGTCTGATTCTAGGGTTTTGAGTTCCGATTCGGATTCAATTGAAAATGGTGGGGATGAAGCAGTGCGGAGTTTGAAATTGGGGGTTTTCGCAGCGGGAAGAAGGATGGGGGAGGGTGAAGAGATTGATTTGTATTGCGGATTGAAATGGCGGCCATGGAAGTCGGCTAGTTTTCGTCTTGGTGCTGTTGTAGTAATGGATAAGGTTGATATGTTAGTGGAAGCCATTGAAGAAGATCAGAGATGCGTCTTCGTCGTCTTCGTCCTCTTCCGCTTACTAACTTTCTTCAGACCTTTCGTTACACGCATGACGTAACAGTACATGCACGTGGCTAACTTCTCTGCTTCTAATTCCGTAACTTCTGTTTGTGGTGGTTAATTTAGGCTGAATTTTTTGTTTAAAAGTGTTGAAAATGGAGAAAATTAGAGGGGACCCATTATAGTGTTTGTCCCTAATATCTTTTATAAAATAATTGTCTCTCCTGTACAAAATTGTAGGTTTGGGCACAAATTCCGCAAATTTCAGGCCCGTTTCGATCCCATCTCAATTCCGTCCCGATTCCGGTGGTTTTTCATCTAAAAATATTGCAGGACGGGATATGAGTCTCATCCTCTTTATCCCGCAAGGCCCGTCCCGTCCCGCATATATGAAAATTTAGATATAAATTAAAATATATAAACCTAATGAGTAGTGATCATCGTGTAATTTTGTTCTTATAAAATTAACAATTGTCCGAACCCATCTACAAAGGGAAAATGAAAAAGGGAAAATGAAAAGTGAATTCAGTCGGCATTGACCAAGGAGTTGTAATCGTTACGCAATTTCATTCTTATATTTAGACTTGAAAAGTTAATTATGTTTTGTAAATACAATTCTCTTAGAACCTTATCGCGTCACGCGGAATGAGAAAGAACTTCAGTCAAGCCGTAGCGACATTCTATTTTGATGTATTTCGTTTTAAGGATATCAACAAATATTTGCTTTCGTAAATTGTTAATTTTGAACCGAAAAGGCAAAAATAAATTTTATATAGGTCATGCGGGATTGATCCCGTCCCATTCCGTCCCGTCCCGTCCCGGTCCCAACCGGGATATGGCCCAATGGTTTTTAGTTAAAAAAAAAAACTCAAGGCCCGTCCTGATCCCGTCTCATATATAATGGTCGGGATGGGACGTGAGATGACCTTAACCCGTCCCATGCCCAGTCCTACAAAATTGATTGTAATTATTGTGCAAATTTTTTTTTTATTTTTACTTATTTCTTGATCATATTTTGTAAATTCTTGTAGATCTCGTAACTTTTGTAAATCAATACCCAAAGGAAATTTAATTTAAAAATATTTTTTTTCATTTTTTTTACCACTTAATTAAAATTAAAAAGACTATTCGAAATTTCTTTTAAAAATAATTTGCTATCCGTTCCTACAATACAATTACTAGTGTATTTCTCGTGCACTGCACGAGAGTGACTTAATAGTTATTCAAAATATTTGTATGATAAAAAAATCTTCTATATAACTTAATATTAGTTATTCATTATAAAATTTAACTATATTTTATCATACATATAATACGGTAACAAATTCAAGTTATATTTATAACTATAACATATTAAATTGTACATATTGTGGTTCTAAATATATAAATCATTTAGTTTAGACCAACGATTTAGTTTTTTTTAAATAAATTTCTTAAAATAAATATTAAAAAAGACTAACTAATTGTTTCTTATAATTTGTTTGGGATATGAAAAAGTTTATTTAAAACGACAATCGTGCTCATGTGTACACTTTGTAATTCTGATTTGAATATTTTTTTGAGTTGGGATAATTTGGGAGATATTCTTGTTACAAAAAAATTAACGTAAATCATTTTTTTAAAACCAATTTAAGATTTACTTTTTATAAATTTTTTGAGGGCTTCGATAAACGTGGGCGCGACACTTGGCAAGGAAGGACTCTCCTTTAGTACTTATATATAAGATAAGATATATGATTGTCTATAACAATACAATTATACTACAACCGATTGTTAGCAAATTTCGATATATATTTTTTTTTGAAATTTTATTTTTTTATAATTAAGTGGTCAAAAATTTTAAAATTAGAGATTAGATTTTTTTATTTCATAACTTCAGAGATTATATATTTATTACTTTTCAAATTATTACATCGAGTTAGAAGTTAGGTGGGCAACAAGTTGTGCCGCCAACCTCTTCTAAATAGCAAATTCGATCCTTTTAAACACTACATCTGAAGACCTAGGTAACACAAAATTACCATGCAAGACCCGTTGCACCCTCTTGAGAATCTCGACAGCATCAGATGCAAGAAAACCAAACGTATCGAAAGCGAATGGAAGAAACACATGTTGGTTTTCAAGACAAGCCCTTTCATGCTTATCCCCTTCAAATAGGCCGCGTTGAGAGTCGCCTTACCCACCACAAAAGGCCCGTTATCCAAACCAACCAAAGGAGAGACTCTTGACAAATCAATACAAGCATGTTTTCCACTCACCCATCCAAAAACTAACACATCTGCAAGCCTCAACGTAGACCTTCTTTCACACGTATCAGTCAAGAAGGATACAGGCGCCTCTATCTTGGCCGATGTGAGACCCCTACTCTTCCGGACCGAGATCGGACCATGGCCGAGATTGGCTTTGGCCGAGTTTAGACTTTTCCGCACCCGCGGGCATTTTGGCCGCCCCTACGGGTCTTCACCCCTACGGCTCATGGAACCGCCCCTGCGGTTTCCGGCGGCTGCAACCGGTTTTGTTGACTCTTTTGACCGTGCTTTACCTTTCACCTTACCTCTTCGTTTTACCTTGCTGAGCAAGGGTTCCATTTCATTCATGTTTCAGCTTCCCTCACGTCCTTCTTGCTTCTCCTTCACCTTCCTTTGCCTTATCTTGGTTTCCTTTGGTTTGGAAGAGTTTTGTTGTGGCTTAGTGGTTGATGATGATGTTAGTGTGTGTTGTTGAGCTTAGAAGTCAGCTTTGGTGTGTGTTGATCCTCCCTGCAGCCTAGGATCTTCAGTAGTGGTGAGTGCTTGTTCTTCTCCTTCTCTTCTTCTTTGATTCAATCTTTCTAGCTTAGGATTAGATGTATGCTAAGGGTGTTGATGGCTGGTATGTGTTTGTGCATGTTGTGTGTGGTTTTGGAATGGTAAGGACGTGATTTGATCACGTGAAGAGCCGAAGAAGAATCACGAGATCTTATTCTGCACTGTCGCCGCCCCGCGGCCAGAAGTCACCGCCCCTGCGGACCTTGTGCCGCAGCGCCCGCACCGTGCCAGCGTTGCCAGTGACCCTTGTCACCTCCCCCGCGGTTGAGTGTCGCCGCGCCCGCGGTTGCCTGCGTTCCGCCCCTGCGTCCTTAGTTCACGCAAGTGCGTCTTGTCCCGGGACTACCTATAGTTAGGTAGTTCCTTTCCTTTCTAGTATGAGGAACTTAGTAACATGCTAGGATTCGGATGTTGACGAGTATGATATAGATATGCCGGTTACGGATTTGAGGTTTACGAATTGGACTTGATCCTTATGGATCCCTTGGGTCTAGGTGTGACCCCTTTGTGTGATAGGATTGTGATATATATGTATGTGTGCCTTGTATAGGCTGTGTTGTCCTCCAGTTGGAGTGGACATTTCTGAGAGTTGCCGTAGTGAGATACTTCTGAGATTGAGGTAAGTCCATAGGACTTACTTAGCTACCGTCCTTATATTGGATGTGTGCTTGAGTGGTGTGTGTTATGTGCTTATTAGCATGCGATATGATTCATTAGCGATCTATGTTATATTGACCGCCCATTGTAGTGGCTGTGACAACTTACCCTTTCATCCCGTTGTGGAGTCTGGGAAGTTCTCTGTACGCTAGTTAGACTTGGTATACGGGAAAGGTACTGATATCATTCCTTACGGTATACGGGAAGGTGCGCTGATACCACTCCAGCTAGCTATTGCACGCAGAGGCGAGGATTATATTCCTCGTGTCACCTATTTTTATATACTGATTTATATACTCTTGTGTGCTTAACGTTATAAAGATAATAAACCGGGTAAATGTGTGATATCAAGTTGATGTATTATCATTTATATGATGTGTGGTTGTGCTCTTGCCTATCTTATATTTGTGTATGGTTAGCTAACGGTTTTATACCGTGTTGTAGATCCTTTGCAGGTTAGGAGAACTGCAGAGTGATCCGGAGGGGTGATCTGCTGAGGGTTCCGTACACAAGGACGATATCGGGGTTACGGGTTATTTATGTTGTACGGAGTTGTGTTTTGACTTTTGTACTCAGTAGTACTATGTATTACCTTTTGATCAGTATTTATATATACATCAATTTTATTTTTTGTTTTAATCTATCGGTGTCTTGCTGTAAGATTCAGTGAAGTTGTTGTCAGGCTAGGGTCAGGATCTATTGTGAGATCCTAACCTAGTAGAACCTCGAATCCTACGGATTTGGGGTGTTTCAAAGTTGGTATCAAAGCCCAGGTTGACAACAATGGCACTAGTAATCTGCAATAAAGTTCGAATAGATAAATAAACAGAACCCAAAAGGGGTATGACTTTTCAAAAGATTTTGGTTTTGAAATGAGTACAAATGTTTTGGGTTATCGTGTACCTGGGCCATTACCTCTCTGAAGATCTCGACAGTATAGGTATATATATAGATAGATACTATTTGATGTGATGTGTGATCTATATATCTATACATATGGCATATATATCCTTCTGAGTTAGGTTACGTCCTCTGCAGATGGTTCAGACTAGAGCCTTACCTGCAGCTGGACGGGGTAGGGGTAGACCTCCTCTAGGTAGAGGACGAAGTCAGGTTCCTGTTGTGGATCCGCGTGCAACAAAGGAGGTTTGTGCTGAGGTTGCTGAGAGTGTCGTCCCTGAGACGGGGAACAACATAGCCGGGAGACAGAGTCCATAGCGAGTTCGGTCAGATGATCTAGATAATGTCTCCATGGGAGGACCTGAGTTCCGTGAGTATATTCGGCGAGTGATAGAGGCTGTCAGAGCAGGTAGACCCATCCCAGATCTGCCAGTACATGAGGGATCATCTGAGAGATCCCATGGGATTACACAGGTACCAGCTGTACCGGCACTTGCTGCTGAGATTGCTAGAGTTATAGAGGAGCATCGAGGGCCTCGACCAGACAGTTGGTTGAAGGCATTCCATCAGATCGGAGTACCCCCTTTCTCTAGAAGGTGGGGTTGGAGGTGGAGCTCTGGATAGGACACGTAGACTCAACCTTGGAGTCTATTAGGTGTCCGGTAGATAGACAGATAGAGTTGGTACAGAGTCTGTTTAGAGACTTGGCACAACTGAGGTTTTGATTGAGATGTTGGAGCTGAAGAAGCAACTTGAGGAGTTGGTCGAGAAGGGTTTTTAGTCACCTTAGTATATCTCCATGGGGAGCATTTGTCCTCTTCGTACGGAAGAAGGACGGATCGTTGAGACTGTGTAGTGATTTCAGAGAGCTGAACAAGGTGACCATTAAGAATAAGTATCCATTGCCGTGTATGGATGACTTGTTGGATCAGCTTCAGGGAATGACAGTATTTTTAAGGATGGACCGGCGCTCAAGATATCACTAGCTGAGGGTGGAAGAGCAGGATGTACACAGGACAACTGAGGTTTTGGTTGCAGGTTTTGCGGGATAGAGAACTTTATGCTAAGTTCTCTAAGTGTGAGTTCTGGATGCCAGAGGTAGCATTCCTGGGTCATATAGTATCAGCTGAAAGGATCAAGGTGGACCGAGCGAAGATTGAGGCCGTAGCGGCTTGGACGACACCGACGAACGTCAAGGAAGTACGTAGTTTCCTTGGCCTAGCCGGTTATTACAGACGCTTCGTGGAGGGTTTTTCTGTGATTGCCCGTCCACTGACGAGTTTGCTGAGGAAGACTACTAGATTTGTGTGGTCTGATCAGTGCAGGCAGAGTTTTGAGGAGTTGTAGAGGCGTTTGACTTCTGCTCCTATTTTGGCACAGCCAGAGGGTACTGAGGATTTTGTGGTTTACAGTGATGCATCCAAGCTAGGCTTGGATGTGTTTTGATGCAGAGAGGCAAAGTGATTGCATATGCGTCTCGAAAACTGAAGACGTATGAGGAGAACTACCCGACTCATGATCTGGAGTTGGCTGCGGTAGTTCATGCACTGAAGATCTGGAGACATTACTTGTATGGTGCTACATGTCAGATCTTCACAGACCATAAGAGTCTGAAGTATATTTTCACGCAGCGGGAATTGAATAACCGCCAGCGTAGGTGGGTTGAGCTGATCAAGGATTTTGATTTAGAGATTCTGTACTATCCGGGGAAGGCGAACGTTGTCGCCGACGCCCTGAGTAGGAAGACGCCTCGAGAGCAGGCGATTGCGAGGCTGACAGTTCAACATCAATTGCAGAGAGATCTGATCTGGTTAGAGCTGGACATCCAGTTTCCTGATGAGGATGCCCAGCTACGTACTTTAGAGGTTCTTCCTGATCTGTTGGATGAGATCCGACAGAAACAGGAGACCTGCCCGACTCTGCAGAGGATCAGAGATAAGATGTCTCGGGATGAGGCACCACAGTTCCTGCTTGGAGCAGATAGAGTTTTGAGGCGCCGCGGTCGCGTCTATGTACCTGCTGATACAGATTTGCGTCAGAGGATTTTACAGGAGGCTCACTGTACACCTTACTCGGTACATCCAGGTACGAGTAAGATGTATCGGGATTTGAGACGTTCATACTGGTGGGGAGGGCTGAAGCCCGATGTAGCCAGATTTGTAGCTCAGTGTGTGACCTGTCAGCAGGTCAAGATCGAGCATTTCCGACCTAGAGGTGAGCTCCATCCCCTTCTTGTTCCACAGAGGAAGTGGGAGGACGTCACCATGGATTTTGTGACCGGACTGAGGCTGAGCCAGAGTTTTGATGCCATCTGGGTTATAGTAGACAGATTGACGAAGACGGCACGTTTCATTCTTATTAGGGAGATGTGGCCGGTGAGCAGATTAGCTGAGGAGTACACTAGGAAGATAGTGAGACTCCATGGTGTACCGAGGACGATTGTCTCAGACAAAGATGGGCGATTTACCTCGAGATTCTGGCAGCAGATTCAGACTACCCTGGGGACGAGTTTACACTTCACGACTGCGTTCCATCTTCAGACAGATGGTCAGTCAGAGAGGACCATTCAGACCCTGGAGGATATGTTGCGAGCTTGTGTGTTGGATTGGGGGCAAGTGTGGACAGATCATCTCCCACTTGTTGAGTTCTCCTACAACAACAGCTGGCATGCATCTATTGGGATGGCCCCATATGAGGCATTGTATGGACAGAGATGTCGTACCCCATTATGCTGGGATGAGCAGAGTAGTGTTAGTGGTTTAGCACCTGATCAGATTTAGGATAATATGGCTCGGGTAGCATTGATCAAAGAGTGTATGATGACTGCACAGAGCCGTCAGAAGTCTTATGATGACAGGAGGCGTAGACCTCTAGAGTTCTGGGTTGGAGCCCATTTGTGGCTGAGAGTGTCCCCGACACGAGGTGTTAGACGTTTTGGCATTAAGGGGAAGTTGAGTCCCCGATATGTCGGACCGTTTGAGATTATGGATCGGGTTGGGAGCGCAGCTTACAAGTTAGCTTTGCCTCCGAGATTAGAGGGTGTTCACCCTGTATTTCATGTGTCTCAGCTGAGGGAGTACATACTAGATCCGAGGCACATTGTGAGTTATGAGGATTTGGTGGTTGAGCCGGACCACACGTTTGTAGAGCATCCTATTGCAGTCCTAGAGCGAGGTATTAGACGCCTGCGTTCGAAGGACATTCCTATGTTGAGGATACAGTGGTCGAGACGAGAACCCGAGGAGGCTACATGGAAGACTGAGGATAGTATCCAGAGGAACTATCCAGAGTTCTATGCCGAGATAGGTGCACCAGTAGGATCACCGAGAAGATCTTAGTACTAGCTTGGTGAATCTTATCTACTTATATGCTTATATGCTATGATGTGTTTATTTCATGCTAGCTTTGTGGTGATTATGATCTTATCAGATCTTGTTATGCTAGTATGATTTCCTGTTTATAGCTGGAGATGGTTCTTTCCTCCATGCTATTGTGATACGTTTAGGATTTAGGTGGAGATGGTTCATTCCTCCATGCTATTTTGATGGACATAGTAGTGTTGGAGATGTACTTCCTCCATGCCTTTTTGTTATGGTTATGATACGGCTAGAGATGTGCTTCCTCTATGCCTTGTGATATGTTTATGGTTTGGCTAGAGATGGTTATCCTCTAGGCCCTGGATAGTATAGTTACTGCTGGAGTTGATGATTTCCTCCATGCTTATGTTTGAGGTTATAGAGAGTGTTACCTCGACTTTTGAGTCCGAGTGTTTTTAGGATCTTTGCAAGTTTCGGGACAAAACTTGTTTTTACGGGGGTGAGATGTGAGACCCCTACTCTTCCGGACCGAGATCGGACCATGGCCGAGATTGGCTTTGGCCGAGTTTAGACTTTTCCGCACCCGCGGGCATTTTGGCCGCCCCTGCGGGTCTTCGCCCCTGCGGCTCATGGAACCACCCCTGCGGTTTCCGGCGGCTGCAACCGGTTTTGTTGACTCTTTTGACCGTGCTTTACCTTTCACCTTACCTCTTCGTTTTACCTTGCTGAGCAAGGGTTCCATTTCATTCATGTTACAGCTTCCCTCACGTCCTTCTTGCTTCTCCTTCACCTTCCTTTGCCTTATCTTGGTTTCCTTTGGTTTGGAAGAGTTTTGTTGTGGCTTAGTGGTTGATGATGATGTTAGTGTGTGTTGCTGAGCTTAGAAGTCATCTTTGGTGTGTGTTGATCCTCCCTGCAGCCTAGGATCTTCAGTAGTGGTGAGTGCTTGTTCTTCTCCTTCTCTTCTTCTTTGATTCAATCTTTCTAGCTTAGGATTAGATGTATGCTAAGGGTGTTGATGGTTGGTATGTGTTTGTGCATGTGGTGTGTGGTTTTGGAATGGTAAGGACGTGATTTGATCACGTGAAGAGCCGAAGAAGAATCACGAGATCTTGTTCTGCACTGTCGCCGTCCCGCGGCCAGAAGTCACCGCCCCTGCGGACCTTGTGCCGCAGCGCCCGCGCCGTGCCTGCGTTGCCAGCGACCCTTGTCACCGCCCCCGCGGCTGAATGTCGTCGCGCCCGCGGTTGTCTGCGTTCCGCCCTTGCGTCCTTAGTTCACGCAGGTGCGTCTTGTCCCGAGACTACCTATAGTTAGGTAGTTCCTTTCCTTTCTAGTATGAGGAACTTAGTACCATGCTAGGATTCGGATGTTGACGAGTATGATATAGATATGCCGGTTACGGCTTTGAGGTTTACGAGTTGGACTTGATCCTTATGGATCCCTTGGGTCTAGGTGTGACCCCTTTGTGTGATAGGATTGTGATATATATGTATGTGTGCCTTATATAGGCTGTGTTGTCCTCAAGTTGGAGTGGACGTTTCTGAGAGTTGTCGTAGCGAGATACTTCAAAGATTGAGGTAAGTCCATAGGACTTACTTAGCTACCGTCCTTATATTGGATGTGTGCTTGAGTGGTGTGTGTTATGTGCTTATTAGCATGCGATATGATTCATTACCGATCTATGTTATATTGACCACCCATTGTAGTGGTTGTGACAACTTACCCTTTCATCCCGTAGTAGAGTCTGGGAAGTTCTCTGTACGCTAGTTAAACTTGGTATACGGGAAAGGTACTAATACCACTCCTTACGGTATACGGGAAGGTGCGCTGATACCACTCTAGCTAGCTATTGCACGCAGAGGTGAGGATTATATTCCTCGTGTCACCTATTTTTATATACTGATTTATATACTCTTGTGTGCTTAACGTTATAAAGATAATAAACCGGGTAAATGTGTGATATCATGTTGATGTGTTATCGTTTATATGATGTGTGGTTGTGCTCTTGCCTATCTTATATTTGTGTATGGTTAGGTAACGGTTTTATACCGTGTTGTAGATCCGTTGCAGGTTAGGAGAACTGCAGAGTGATCCGGAGGGGTGATCTGCTGAGGGTTCCGTACACAGGGACGATATCGGGGTTACGGGTTATTTATGTTGTACGGAGTTGTGTTTTGACTTTTGTACTCAACAGTACTATGTATTAACTTTTGATCAGTATTTATATATACATCAATTTTATGTTTTGTTTTAATCTATCGGTGTCTTGTTGTAAGATTCAGTGAAGTTGTTGTCAGGCTAGGGTCAGGATCCATTGTGAGATCCTAACCCAATAGCACCTCGAGTCCTACGGATTTGGGGTGTTACCGCCGAAATCCTTGCTCACTTAAACACGTCACATAAAACATCACGAACCAGATCATGACTATATTTGAAGCTGGGTAATTCTTTACAATGAACCGCATGCTCCACAAAAACATCCAAAGGCCTCCCACAATTAGGCATAGAACAAAACATACCAGACGAGGACAAAGGAATCATAAGGCGGTACTTGAGGATCGTGCGATACTCAACGGGAGACATACATTGTCCAAGTCCATCAATAGGTATGGCAAGAAGGAAATATTGACTATGCGCTGTTTGTAGACACTGAAAAACCGCTTTTTATCTAGCGTTCAAACCAAAAGTTACTTTCATCGTCTGTACTGTCTTACCAAAAAAAGCACTCGCCAAAGCATGTTGGGATTTAGGGGGGACGGTGCTCTTTACAATAAAACCAGAAAGATCAAAACTAGGAATAGAAGCTTGAAGATTGCCCAAATTTCCAAAAAACTCAGAGCCCATATCAACAACTCCACTGTCCTACAATATGTGGTCTTGAAGGGTCCAAGACTGATCTCTAGAAGCCACAAAAGCAAAAGAAGAAGTCTCCATAGCTGAGTATAACCCAAGGCTTCCACACCGAATCGGTAAAGAAGCAAGTCGCCACTGAAGATCGCCAAAATAAGCACCCCCACAAACCACAATATCCTCGACTGATTCACGGAGTCCCAAATCAAAAAAAATTAGATGCACACTCCCCATGTTCCGGTAGACAAATCCTCAAGCTAAACAACATCTTAGCAACACTCATACAAGAACGAAGTAAAAGAAGCTCACTTTGCGGGTCCCTCAACTGCGGAAGAAGGTTCATTAACTCAACCGTCTTAACAGCTCTTTGCATGACTAGATCTCTAATAAACCTATCATCTTTACTCACAGCCCCACCCAACAACTTAACACCCATAACCAGCCTATCAATTCCAAGAGGGAAGAAATCTTCTCTAAGCTTTGATCCATCACACGAAGGCCAAAAGAGCTCAGTCTTGCAAACATTCAGCTCAAGACCAAAACTCGGGACAACATCTCTAATAATATCAAGCGCTCTAGCCACTTCCTCTGTCCGGCCAATAATAGTACCATCATCAAGATATTAAGAATGTAGAAGAGGCTTGCAACTGTCTCTGATCCATTGAAGAAGTGGATGCAAGACAAGGGAAAAAAGAAACGGCCCCAAAGGGTCTCCTTGTTGCACAACAGTAGCCGACCAAATAATACAATCACCAACATATAGACGGGCAGCCTGACAATACAAGAAATCAACCCTAAAAGAGATAGAGGGACATCTTTCCCTTACTTTCCTAAGCAAAACAGTTATGTCAACCAAGTTGAAGGCATTAAAAAAATCCAATGTCAACATAGCTAGAGAACCATCAGAGTGACACTCACTTAAAACCCTGTTATCACTATGTACATAACCTCTGCACCACCTGAAATACCCACTCAAAAATGAAAATCTCCAAGATATTCCCTCATACCTTTACTCATGTAACACCCCGAATCCGTAGGACTCGAGGTGCTACTAGGCTAGGATCTCACAATGGATCCTGACCCTAGCCTGACAACAAGTTCACTGAATCTTACAACAAGGCACCAATAGATTAAATACAAAATATCAAACTGTTATAAAAGTATCAAAAGGTTTATACAAGTACTGTTGAGTACAACAAAACATAACCATATACATAGTCAAAAGATCCCATCCCACGAGGATGACCCAGTGTACGGAGCCCTCGGCAAATCACCCCTCTGGATCACTCTGCAGCTCTCCTAACCTGCAAAGGATCTACAACCCGGTATAAAACCGTTAGCTAACCATACACATATATAAGAGATGCAAAGCACAAACACACATCAAAGAATACTAAACACGTCCACATGATATCACACATTTACCCGGTTCATTATCTTTATAAAATCCAACACTCAACTCGTATATATATCAATATAAACATATGTGACACGAGGAATATACAATCCTCGCCTCTGGGTCCAATAGCCAGCTGGAATGGTGCCTGGAACACCTCCCCGTGTACCCTAAGGGAATGGAGAGTGCCTGAACCGTTTACCAGGTCTGGCCTGCCTACAGAGAACCTCCCAAACTCCCTGCGAGATGAAGGGGCAAGTTATCACGGCCCTACAATGGGCAAGCAATATACCATAGATCGGTAATAAACCATAACGCATGCTATCAAGCATATACCACACATCACTCATGCATACATCCAATATAGGGATGGCAACTAAGTAAGTCCCACGGACTTACCTCAACCTCGAGGTCGTCTCAACTCGATCAACCCTCAAACACGGTCCACTCCAATCTGGAGGACAACACTAGCTGGCCAGCAACAAGGCATAACGAAACATACTCATCAACAATCTATCCTCAACATATACCTAGCATGCTACTACCGCTCATATTAGGAAAGGAAATGATCTACCTAATTCTAGGTAGACCCGAGACAAGACACACCTGCGTGACACAAGAGACGCAGGGGCGGAATAAGGCAACCTGCAGGCGTGGCAGAACTCAGCCGCGGGCGCGGTGACAAAGGCCGCAGGCACGGCGCGGGCACGGCACGGATTCCGCAGGGGCGGCGGCTTCCAGGCGCGGGGGCGGCGACGGTGCAGAACGTGACCCCGCGATTCCTCTTCGGCTCTTCTCGTGATCAAATCACGTCTTCATCATTCCAGATTCACACACATACATATACATACACATTCCAACATCAAACTATATCCAATTCATCTAATCCTAAGCTAAGGAAGGAAGAACAAGAAAGAAAGAAAGAAAGGAAGGAGAAGCAAGAAGCTCATCTCTACTGTTGTGATCACCCAAGGAAAGGACAAACACAATATCAGCTGGCATCACAAGCTCAACAAACATACACCAAAGCAACCCCAGCAAAACCACACCACAACTCTCTTGCAAACTTCAAGAGAACTCACACACAAGATCAAGGAGAAGAAAGGGTGAAGCAAGGAGGACATAGGACGGCTGAGAATGAAGTGATGAAGAAGCCCTTGATCAGCTAAGGGAAAGAATAAGAGGAGGAAAAAGTAAAGCACGGGTCAAAGGGTCAACAAAGCCGGCTGCAGCCGCCGGAAACCGCAGGGGCGGTTCCCTGAGCCGCAGGGGCGGCACCAAAGCCCGCGGGGGCGGCTAGGCCAAAAGTGGCTCCACGGCTAAGGCTCTTACACATCACCCCCCTAAAAACAAGTTTCGTCCCGAAACTTGTAACATCCTCAAACCTCTCGGACTCATAAGCCGAGTTATAACTCTCTCTATAACCTCATACACAAGCATGGAGCAAAACATCGACTCCAGCAACAGAACACTATCCAAGGCATAGAGGAAACCATCTCTAGCCAACCAACATCACAATAGCAGGGAGGAACGAACCATCTCCAGCTATAAACAATCGCACTAGCACAACAAGATCTAATAAGATCACACATCATATCAAGCTAGTACGAAAATAAACATAGCATGGCATATAAGCAAACACTCACCAAGATAGTACTAAGATCTACTCGTAGATCCTACAGGTATATCTATCTCGGCATAGAACTCTGGATAGTTCCTCTGAATACTATCCTCAGTCTCCCATGTAGCCTCATCAGGTCCTCATCTCGACCACTGTATCCTCAGCATAGGTATGTCCTTCGAACGCAGGCGTCTCATACCTCGTTCTAGGACTGCAATCGGATGCTCAACAAAAGTGTGGTCCGACTCAACCACCAAATCATCATAACTCACGATGTGTCTCGGATCTGGTATATACTCCCTCAGTTGAGACACGAGAAACACAGGGTGAACACCCTCTAATCTCGGCGGCAAAGCCAACTTGTAGCCTGTGCTCCCAACGCGATCCAAAATCTCGAACGGCCCGACATATCGGGGACTCAACTTCCCCTTAATTCCAAAACGCCCAACACCTCGTGTCGGGGACACTCTCAGCCACACATGAGCTCCAACTCTGAAATCTAGAGGTCTACGCCTCCTATCAGCATACGACTTTTGACGGCTCTGGGCAATCAGCATCTGCTCTCGAATCAGTGCTACTCGAGCCACATCATCCTGAATCTAATCAGGTGTCAAACCACTAACACTGCTCTGCTCATCCCAACATAACGGACTACGGCATCTCTGTCCATACAGTGCCTCATATGGGGTCATCCCAATAGATGCATGCTAGCTGTTGTTGTATGAGAACTCAACTAGTGGGAGATGATCCGTCCACACTTGTCCCCAATCCAACACACAAGCTCGCAACATATCCTCCAGGGTTCGAATGGTCATCTCTAACTGACCATCTGTCTGAGGATGGAATGCAGTAGTGAAGTGCAAACTCGTCCCCAAGGCAGTCTGAATCTGCGCGCTGCCAAAATCTCGAGGTAAATCGTCCATCTCTGTCTGAGACGATCGTCCTCAGTACCCCATGGAGTCTCACTATCTGCCTAGTGTACTCCTCTGCTAGTCTGCTCACCGGCCACCTGCTAGTCTGCTCACCGGCCACGTCTCTCTAATAGGAAGGAAACGTGCCTTCTTCGTCAATCTGTCCACTATGACCCAGATAGCATCAAAACTCCGGCTCAGCCTCAGTTCAGTCACAAAGTCCATGGTGACGTCCTCCCACTTCCTCTGTGGAACAGGAAGTGGATGGAGCTCACCTCCAGGTCTACAATGCTCTATCTTGACCTGCTGGCAGGTCGCACACTATGCCACAAATCTGGCCACATCGGGCTTCAGCCCTCCCCACCAATATAGACGTCTCAGATCCTGATACATCTTACTCGTACCTGGATGTACAGAGTAAGGTGTACAATGAGCCTCCTGTAAAATCCTCTGTCTCAGTTCTGTATCATCAGGGACACAGACGCGACCGCGGCGTCTCAAAACTCCATCTGCTCCTAGCAGGAACTGTGGTGCCTCATCCCGAGACATCCTATCTCGTATCCTCGTCAGTGTCGGGCAGGTCTCCTGCTTCTGTTGGATCTCACCCAACAGATCAGGAAGAACCTCTAATGTACGCTGTTGGGCATCCTCATTAGAAAACTGGATGTCCAACTCTAACTAGATCAGGTCTCTCTGTAACTGGTGCTGAACTGTCAATCTCGCTATCGCCTATTCTCGAGGCGTCTTCCTGCTCAGGGCGTTGGCGACAACGTTCGCCTTCCCCGGATGATACAGAATCTCCAGATCAAAATCCTTGATCAACTCAAGCCACCTACACTGGCGGTTATTCAATTCCCGTTGCGTGAAAATGTACTTCAGACTCTGATGGTCTGTGAAGATCTGACATGTAACACCATACAGGTAATGTCTCCAGATCTTCAATGCATGAACTACCGCTGCCAACTCCAGATCATGAGTCGGGTAGTTCTCCTCATACGTCTTCAGCTGTCTAGACGCATAGGCAATCACTCTGCCCCGCTGCATCAACACACATCCCAAGCCTAGCTTGAATGCATCACTATAAACCACAAAATCCTTTGTACCCTCTGGCTATGCCAAAACAGGAGCAGAAGTCAGACGTCTCTTCAGCTCCTCAAAACTCTGCATGCACTGATCAGACCACACAAATCTGGTAGTCTTCCTCAGCAGACTCGTCAGTGGACGGGCAATCACAAAAAATCCCTCCACAAAGCGTCGGTAATAACCGGCTAAGCCAAGAAAGCTACGTACTTTCTTGCCGTTCGTCGGTGTCGTCCATGCTGCTACTGTCTCTATCTTCGCCGGATCAACCTTGATCCCCTCGGCGGAAACAATGTGACCTAGGAAAGCTACCTCTGCCATCCAGAACTCACACTTAGAGGACTTAGCATAAAGTTCTCTATCCCGTAAAACCTGCAATACAGTCCTCAGTTGTCCTGCATGCTCCCCTCTACTGCGAGAGTACACCAGAATATCGTCTATGAAGACCACCACAAAATGATCCAGGAAGTCGATGAAGATGCTGTTCATCAACTCCATAAAAACTGTTGGAGCATTCGTAAGCCCAAATGGCATCACTACAAACTCGTAGTGTCCATATCTGGTCCTGAATGATGTCCTGTGCACATCCTGCTCTCTCACGCTCAACTGGTGATACCCGGAACGCAAATCAATCCTGGAGAACACTGTCGCTCCCTGAAGCTGATCTAACAAATCATCAATACGCGGAAATGGATACTTGTTCTTGATGGTCACCTTGTTCACCTCTGTAATCAATGCATAATCTCAGTGATTCGTCCTTCTTCCGTACGAAGAGGACAGGTGCTCCCCATGGAGATACACTAGGGCGAATGAAGCCCTTCTCAACCAGCTCTTCAAGTTGCTTCTTCAGCTCCAACATCTCTACAGGCGCCATCCGGTATGGGGCCTTCGAGATAGGTCTCGTACCAGGCTCTAACTCAATACTGAAGTCCACACTCCTTTGAGGCGGCAAACTGGACGGATCAGCAAACACATCTGCAAAATCACAGACAACTGGGATAACATCTGCAAAATCACAGACAACTGGGATGTCCTCTAATGCTGGACTGTCCCCCTCCTTCATGGCATAACACCAGAAGGCATCACACCCAGTGCAATCAGTCTAGCTGCCCGTATCGCACTGATAACTGTGTCTGTCTTTCCAAGGTCCCAACCTCGGAAAACCTCTATCTGACCTAATTCGGTAGAGAGGGTAACAGTCCTCCTACCTACATCTAAGACTGCAGAATGTCTATCCATCCAATCCATACCTAGTATGACTTCCTCATGTTCTAACGGCATGACAAAGAAGTCAACTAGTAACACACGAGTTCCTACAAAAAATGGGACAACTATGAATTCTCATGCGTACCTCTGACCCTACCACCATCGGTAAACCCTATATTAAAAGGGCATCCCCTCAACCGTATCTAGACTCAGACACTCTACACAGACATTAGAAATAAAAGAATGCGTAGCACTAGTATCAAATAAGACTCTAACAGGTAAACCATGAATCAGAATGGTACATGTAGCAGTCGGTGCAGTTGGCTCCTCTGCACTCCTCAGCTCAAAAACTCGACCCTGTGGTCTCTGGTATCAGTGGTGCTCCCACCACGACATCTGCCTCTACTCGGCCCAAGAGCAGATCCCTGAGTCGTAGGGAGATCTGGGACTCTCTATTGTCCTGCATCTGCTGCTGTTGAGGTGGCCTCTGCCCACCCCCTGCTGCACTAACAGGAGAAAAATCCTGTTGTGATGAAGCTCTCCCTCGTCTACAGAAGATAGCTCTGTGACCGGGTCTGCCACAAGTGAAGCAAGTCACATGTTGCCTCGTACACTCTGATCTCATATGCCCATATTCACTGCAAATGAAGCACTGTACTCCCTTATCTACACCTGGTGCAAATGAAGGATGACTCTGGCGACTTTGGCCTCGCCCTGAACCACAGCTCCACCAGTACCACTGGTCTGCCCAGTCCGATGTCTTTTCTCAGACCCTCCGGTCTGAGAAGCTCTCCTCTGGCTGGCCCTCTCTCTCTCATAATCAGAAGCCCGGTCCTGATAATCCATCAGAGACTCACAGTGGAAACCCTCCATATAAGTACGGTAGTATCCCTCAATCGTCGGAAAAACAAATACACATGTTGATCTGCCAGAAGGTGCAGCTGGACCCAACAATGCCAGCTCCTCCTGAAATCTCATGATGGCCTCTGAGATCGACACATTCTCGAACCCAGCCTCAACAAAGTCTCGCAGTTTCTCCCTCCTCAGCGAGGTAGGCAGAAACGCTCTCGGATCATAGTCCTCATCTGCTCATAACTGGTAACATGTACTCGTACAGACCTCCACCAGTGTTGTGCCAAATCTCTGAACAGAGTCTGCACCAACTCAAAATATGTCTGTCAGCTGGACAACTAATGGACTCCAGAGCTGCGTCTACATGTCCTATCCAGAGCTCAACCTCCAACCCCACCTTCCCAGAGAAAGGGTGTACTCCCATCTGATGAAAAACCTTCAACCAAGTGTCTGGTCGAGGCCCTCTATGCTCCTCTGTAGCTCGAGCAATCTCAGCAGTAGGTGCCGGTGCAGTTGGCACTGTGTAACTGCATGGGATCTCTCAGATGATCCCTCCTGTGCTGGCAGATCAGGGGCACGCCTACCTGCTCTAGCAGCCTCCTCAACACGTCTAATGTACTCGCGGAAGGCTGGTCCCTCCATGGAGACACGATCCGAGTCATCTGACTGGACTCGCTGTGGACCCTATCTCCCAGCTATGCCGTTCCCAGTCTCAGGTGTTTACTAGGTTAGGATCTCACAATGGATCCTGACCCTAGCCTGACAACAAGTTCACTGAATCTTACAACAAGGCACCAATAGATTAAATACAAAACATCAAACTATTATAAAAGTATCAAAAGGTTTATACAAGTACTGCTGAGTACACCAAAACATAACCATATACATAGTCAAAAAATCACATCCCACGAGGATGACCCAATGTACGGAGCCCTCAGCAGATCACCCCTCTGGATCACTCTGCAGTTCTCCTAACCTGCAAAGGATCTACAACACGGTATAAAACCGTTAGCTAACCATACACATATATAAGAGATGCAAAGCACAAACACACATCAAAGAATACTAAACACGTCCACATGATATCACACATTTACCCGGTTCATTATCTTTATAAAGTCCAACACTCAACTCGTATATATATCAATATAAACATATGTGACACGAGGAATATACAATCCTCGCCTCTAGGTCAATAGCCGCTGGAATGGTGCCTGGAACACCTCCCCGTGTACCCTAAAGGAATGGAGAGTGCCCGAACCATTTACCAGGTCTGACCTGCCTATAGAGAACCTCCAGACTCCCTGCGGGATGAAGGGGCAAGTTATCACGGCCCTACAATGGGCAAGCAATATACCATAGATCGGTAATAAACCATAACGCATGCTATCAAGCATATACCACACATCACTCATGCATACATCCAATATAGGGATGGCAACTAAGTAAGTCCACGGACTTACCTCAACCTCGAAGTCGTCTCAACTCGATCAACCCTCAAACACGGTCCACTCCAATCTGGAGGACAACACTAGCTGCCCAACAACAAGGCATAACGAAACATACTCATCAACAATCTATCCTCAACATATACCTAGCATGCTACTACCGCTCATACTAGGAAAGGAAAGGATCTACCTAACTCTAGGTAGACCCGGGACAAGACACACCTGCGTGACACAAGAGACGTAGGGGCGGAATAAGGCAACCCGCAAGCGCGGCAGAACTCAGCCGTGGCGTGGTGACAAAGGCCGCAGGCAACACAGGCACGGCGCAGGCACGGCGCGGGCGCTGCGGCTCGGATTCCGCAGGGGCGCGCGGCTTCCAGGCGCGAGGGCGGCGACGGTGCAGAACGTGACCCCGCGATTCCTCTTCGGCTCTTCTCGTGATCAAATCATGTCTTCATCATTCCAGATTAACACACATACATATACATACACATTCCAACATCAAACTATATCCAATTCATCAAATCCTAAGCTAAGGAAGGAAGAACAAGAAAGAAAGAAAGGAAGGAGAAGCAAGAAGCTCACCTCTACTACTGTGATCACCCAAGGAAAGAACAAACACACTCTCAGCTGGCATCACAAGCTCAGCAAACATACACCAAAGCAACCTCAACAAAACCACACCAACTCTCTTGCAAACTTCAAGAGAACTCACACACAAGATCAAGGAGAAGAAAGGGTGAAGCAAGGAGGACGTAGGAAGGCTGGGAATGAAGTGATGAAGAAGACTTTGATCAGCTAAGGGGAAGAATTGTAACACCCAAATCCGTAGGACTCGGAGTACTACTGGGCTAGGATCTCACAATGGATCCTGACCCTAGCCTGACAACAACTTCACTGAATCTTACAACAAGGCACTGATAGATGAAAACAAAACTGAAACTGATGTATATATATACCGATCAAAAGTGATACAAGGTACTGCTGAGTACAAAAGTCAAACATAAACCGTACAATATAAATATCCCAACACGATATCGTCCCCGTGTAAGGAACCCTCAGCAGATCACTCCTCGGATCACTCTGAAAAACCTAAAAAGGATCTACAACAGGTATAAAACCATTAGCTAACTATATACATATATAAGAAAGATGCTAGAGCACAAACACACGTCAATAATAATTAACACATCATCATGATTTACACATTTACCCGTTTTATTATCTTTAATAAGTCCAACACTCAATCGTATAATAAATGTATATAAATATATGTGACACGAGGAATGTATATATAACCTCGCCTCTGCGTGCAATAGCTATCTGGAGTGGTATCAGCGCACTTTCCCGTATACCATATGGAGTGGTAGGTGCCCTTCCCGTATACCAGAACTAACTAGCTTACAGAGAACTTCCAGACTCCACTACGGGATGAAAGGTAAGTTGTCACAGCCACTACAATGGGCGGTCAATATAACATAGGTCGGTGACCATAAATAACACATGCTATAAAGCACATAACACACACCACTCAAGCATACATCTAATATAAGGATAGTAGCTAAGTAAGTCCTATGGACTTACCTCGATCTCAGAAGTAACTCGCTACGAACAACTCTCAGAAACGTCCACTCCAACTGGAGGACAACACAGCCTATACAAGGCACACATACATATATATCACAATCCTATCACACAAAGGGTCACACCTAGACCCAAGGGATCCATAAGGATCAAGTCCAACTCGTAAACCTCAAAGCCGTAACCGGCATAACTATATCATACTCATCAACATCCGAATCCTAGCATGGTACTAGTTCCCTCATACTAGAAAGGAAAGGAACTACCTAACTATAGGTAGTCCCGGGACAAGAACGCACCCTGTGTGAACTAAGGACGCAGGGGCGGAACGCAGGCAACGCGGGGCGCGGCGACACTCAGCCGCGGGGGCGGTGACATGGGATGCAGGTAAGCAGGCAAGGCGCTGGCTGGCGCAGGGGCTGCGACACGTCTTCCGCAGGGGCGGTGACTTCTGGCCGCGGGGCGGCGACAGTGCAGAATGAAATCTCGCGGCTTCTCTTTAGCTCTTCACGTGATCAAATCACGTCTACTCTCTTCTATAGTCACACACATACATATACATACACAATTCCAACATCACCCTATGCCCAAGCATCAAATCCTAAGCTAAGGAAAGGAGGACAAGGAAGAAGAAAGAATGAAGAAGCAAGGAGGACATACCAAAAGTTGTGGCCTAGGCACGAAATTGCTCCAAGACAACACTTCCACTAGCTCTCAAGCAGCATATCAAACACTAGCATCAACATCAACATTCACCATCAAAACTCTTTATCAACTCAAGGAAAAACCAACACAAGCTCAAGAAGGATGAAGGAGAACAAGGAGGACGTGAAGGCTGGATGGAAAGTGAATAAGGAAACCCTTGCTCAGCAAGGAGAAGAAAGAAGTAAGCTAAGGGGTAAAGCACGGTCAAAAGAGTCAACAAAACCGGCTGCAGCCGCCGGAAACCGCAAGGGCGGTCCCATGAGCCGAGGGGAGGAGACCCGCAGGGGTGCCAAAATGCCCGCGGGTGCGGAAAAGTCTAAACTCGGCCAAAGCCAATCTCGGCCATGGTCCGATCTCGGTCCGGAAGAGTAGGGGTCTCACATCTCACCCCCTAAAAACAAGTTTCGTCCCGAAACTTGCAAAGTCTTAAAACCACTCGGACTCAGAAGCGGAGGTAACACTCTCTATAACCTCAAACATAAGCATGGAGGAAATCATCAACTCCAGCAGTAACTATACTATCCAGGGCCTAGAGGATAGTCCCCTAGCCATCTCTAAAACATAAACATATCACAAGGCATAGAGGAAGCACATCTCTAGCCGTAACATAACCATAACAGAAAGGCATGGAGGAAGTACATCTCCAGCACTACTATGTCCACAAAATAGCATGGAGGAAAGAACCATCTCCAGCTAAATCCTAAACATATCACAATAGCATGGAGGAAAGAGCCATCTCCAGCTATAAACAAGAATCATACTAGCACAACAAGATCTAAAAAGATCATAATCACATCCAAGCTAGTATGAAATAAACACATCATAACATATAAGCATATAAGCAGATAAGACTCACAAGCTAGTACTAAGATCTACTCGGTGATCCTACTAGGTGCACCTATCTCGGCATAGACTCTGGATAGTTCCTCTGATACTATCATCAGTCTCCCATGTAGCCTCCTCGGGTCCTCGTCTCAAACCACAGTATCCTCAACATAGGAATGTCTTTCGAACGCAGGCGTCTCATACCTCGCTCTAGGAATGCAATAGGATGCTCTACAAATGTGTGTGGTCCGGCTCAACACCAAATCCTCATAACTCACAATGTGCCTCGGATCTGGTATGTACTCCCTCAGCTGAGACACATGAAATACAGGGTGAACACCCTCTAATCTCGGAGGCAAAGCTAATCTGTAATCTGCGCTCCCAACCCGATCCAGAATCTCGAACGGTTTCGACATATCGGGGACTCAACTTCCCTTAATGCCAAAACGCCTAACACCTAGTGTCGGTGACACTCTCAGCCACACATGGGCTCCAACCCTGAACTCTAGAGGTCTAAGCCTCCTGTCAGCATAAGACTTCTGACGGCTCTGTGCAGTCAGCATACGCTCTCTGATCAATGCTACCCGAGTCATATCATCCTGAATCTGATCAGGTGTTAAACCACTGACACTGCTCTGCTCATCCCAGCATAACGGGGTACAACATCTCTGTCCATACAGTGCCTCATATGGGGCCATCCCAATAGATGCATGCCAACTGTTGTTGTAGGAGAACTCAACAAGTGGGAGATGATCCGTCCACACTTGCCCCCAATCCAACACACAAACTCGCAACATATCCTCCAGGGTCTGAATGGTCCTCTCTGACTGACCATCTGTTTGAGGATGAAACGCAGTCGTGAAGTGCAAACTCGTCCCCAGGGCAGTCTGAATCTGCTGCCAAAATCTCGAGGTAAATCGCCCATCTCTATCTGAGACGATCGTCCTAGGTACACCATGGAGTCTCACTATCTGCCTAGTGTACTCCTCAGCTAATCTGTTCACCGGCCACGTCTCCCTGATAGGAATGAAACGTGCCGTCTTCGTCAATCTGTCTACTATGACCCAGATAGCATCAAAACTCCGGCTCAGCCTCAGTCCAGTCACAAAATCCATGGTGACGTCCTCCCACTTCCTCTGTGGAACAGGAAGTGGATGGAGCTCACCTCCAGATCGGAAATGCTCGATTGACCTGCTGGCAGGTCGCACACTGAGCTACAGGGGATGGAGCTCACCTCCAGGTCGGAAATGCTCGATCTTGACCTGCTGGCAGGTCGCACACTGAGCTACAAATCTGGCTACATCGGGCTTCAGCCCTCCCCACCAATATATACGTCTCAAGTCCTGATACATCTTACTCGTACCTGGATGTACAAAGTAAGGTGTACAGTGAGCCTCCTGTAAAATCCTCTGCCTCAACTCTGTATCAGCAGGTACACAGACGCGACCGCGGCGCCTCAAAACTCCATCTGCTCCAAGCAGGAACTGTGGTGCCTCATCTCGAGACATCCTATCTCTAATCCTCTGTAAAGTCGGGCAGGTCTCCTGTTTCTGTCGGATCTCATCCAACAGATCAGGAAGAACCTCTAAAGTACGTAGCTGGGCATCCTCATCAGGAAACTGGATGTCCAACTCTAACCAGATCAGATCTCTCTGCAACTGATGCTGAACTGTCAGCCTCGCAATCGCCTGCTCTCGAGGCGTCTTCCTGCTCAGGGCGTCGGCGACAACGTTCGCCTTCCCCGGATGGTACAGGATCTCTAGATCAAAATCCTTGATCAGCTCGAGCCACCTACGCTGGCGGTTATTCAATTCCCGCTGCGTGAAAATATACTTCAGACTCTTATGGTCTGTGAAGATCTGACATGTAGCACCATACAGGTAATGTCTCCAGATCTTCAGTGCATGAACTACCGCTGCCAACTCCAGATCATGAGTCGGGTAGTTCTCCTCATACGTCTTCAACTGTCGAGACGCATAAGCAATAACTCTGCCTCGCTGCATCAAAACACATCCCAAGCCTAGCTTGGATGCATCACTGTAAACCACAAAATCCTCAGTACCCTCTGGCTGTGCCAAAATAGGAGCAGAAGTCAAACGCCTCTTCAACTCCTCAAAACTCTGCCTGCACTGATCAGACCACACAAATCTGGTAGTCTTCCTCAGCAAACTCGTCAGTGGACGGGCAATCACAGAAAAACCCTCCACGAAGCGTCTGTAATAACCGGCTAGGCCAAGGAAACTACGTACTTCCTTGACGTTCGTC
Organism: Fagopyrum tataricum; assembly: GCA_002319775.1. NCBI lineage: Eukaryota > Viridiplantae > Streptophyta > Magnoliopsida > Caryophyllales > Polygonaceae > Fagopyrum > Fagopyrum tataricum. The sequence continues at coordinate 63,056,164 of CM008279.1, forward strand.
GGTGTCGTCCATGCTGCTACTGCCTCAATCTTCGCTGGATCCACCTTGATCCCTCAGCTGATACTATATGACCCAGGAATGCTACCTCTGGCATCCAGAACTCACACTTAGAGAACTTAGCATAAAGTTCTCTATCCCGCAAAACCTGCAATACAGTCCTCAGATGTCCTGCATGCTCCTCTCCACTGACGAGAGTATACCAGAATGTCATCAATGAAGACCACTACAAACTGATCCAGGAAGTCGATGAAGATATTGTTCATCAACTCCATAAAGACGGTTGGGGCATTCGTAAGCCCAAATGGCATCACTACAAACTCGTAGTGGCCATATCTGGTCCGGAATGCTGTCCTGTGCACATCCTGCTCCCTCACCCTCAGCTGGTGATACCCGGAACGCAGGTCAATCCTGGAGAACACGGTCGCTCCCTGTAACTGATCTAACAAATCATCAATGCGCGGCAGTGGATACTTGTTCTTGATGGTCACCTTGTTCAGCTCTCTGTAATCAATACACAGTCTCAGCGATCCGTCCTTCTTCCGTACGAAGAGGACAGGTGCTCCCCAAGGGGACACGCTAGGGCGAATGAAGCCCTTCTCAGCCAACTCCTCGAGTTGCTTCTTCAGCTCCAGCATCTCGACAGGCGTCATCCGGTATGGGGCCTTCGAGATGGGTCTCGTACCAGGCTCTAACTCGATACTGAAATCCACACTCCTCTGAGGCGGCAAACTGGACGGCTCAGCAAAAACATCAGTAAACTCACAAACAACTGGAATGTCCTCTACAGCTGGACTCTCCCCCTCCTTCATGGCATAACACCAGAAGGCCTCGCAACCCTGTGCAATCAATCTAGCTGCCCGTATGGCGCTGATAACTGTGCCTATCTTTCCAAGGTCCCAACCTCGGAAAACCTCTATCTGGCCTAACTCGGTAGAGAGGGTAACAGTCCTCCTACCTACATCTAAAACCGCAGAGTGTCTATCCATCCAGTCCATACCTAGAATGACTTCTTCATGCTCTAATGGCATGACAAAGAAGTCAACTAGTAACACACGGGTCCCTACAGAAATGGGACAACCGTGAATCTCACGGGTACCTCTGACCCTACCACCATTGGGTAACCCTATAATAAAGGGCATCCCCTCAACTGTATCTAAACCAAGACGCTCTACACAGGCATCAGAAATAAAAGAGTGCGTAGCACCAGTATCAAATAAAACTCTAACAGGTAAACCATGAATCAGAATGGTACCTGTAGCAGTAAGTGCAGCTGGCTCCTCTGCACTCCTCAGCTCAAAAACACGACCGTGTGGGCCTCTGGTATCAGTGGTGTCCCCACCACGACCTCTGCCTCTACTCGGCCCAGGAGCAGATCCCTGAGTCGTAGGGCAATCTAGGACTCTCTGCTGTCCCTGAGTCTACTGCTGAGATGGCCTCTGCCCACCTCTCACTGCACTAGCAGGAGAAGAACCCTAGTGAGATGAAGTTCCGCCCTAGCGGCAGTAAACAGCTCGGTGACCTTGCCTACCACAGGTGTAGCAAGTCACCAATGGCCTCGTGCACTCTAGCCTCATATGCCCTGGATCTCCACAGTCAAAGCACTGACGTCCCTTCTCTGCAACCGGCGCAGATGAAGGTTGACTCTGGCGTCTCTGACCACGCCAACCACTAGCAGAACCACCAGTACCACTGGTCTGCCCTGTACGCTGCCTCTTCTCAGACCCTCCGGTCTGAGAAGCTCTCCTCTGACTCGCCCCCTCTCGCTCAGAGTCGGCGGCTCTATCTTGATAATCTGTGAGAGTCTCACAATGAAATCCCGCCATGTAGGTCCGGGTAGTATCCCTCAGTCGTCGGGAAAAGAGATAAACGTGCTGATCTGCAGCAGGTGCAGCTGGTCCCAGTAATGTCAGCTCCTCCTGAAACCTCCTAATGGCCTCAGAGACTGGTACATCCTCAAACCCAGCCTCCACAAAATCTCGCAGTTTCTCCCTCCTCACAGAGGCAGGGCAGAAACGCTCTCTAATCATCGTCTTCATCTGATCATAACTGGTAACCTGACCCCGACTGATCTCCACCAGTGATGTGCCAAGTCCCGGAATAAAGTCTGAACCAACTCGATCTGTCTGTCAGCTGGACATCGAATAAACTCCAGAGCTGAGTCTACATGCCCGATCCAGAGCTCAACTCCAACCCCACCTTCCTAGTGAAAGGAGGTACACCCATCTGATGGAATGCCTTCAACCAGGTATCTGGTCTAGGCCCTCTATGCTCCTCTGGTGCTCTGGCAATCTCAGCAGCAGGTACTTGTACAGCTGGTACCTGAGTAACGGTGTGGGACCTCTCAGATGGTCCCTCCTGTGCCTGTAAATCTGGGGCACGTCTACCGGCTCTGGCAGCCACCTCAACACGTCTGGTATAAGCATGAAACTCTGATCTACCCATGGAGACACAATCAGACTCGCCAGACTGGGCTCTTTGTGCCCCCTGTCTCTCAGCTGCCCCATTCCCAGTCTCAGGAACGGTGCTCTCAGCAACCTCCTCATGTATCTCTCCCGCATGTGAACCGTCAGCAGGAGTCCTACCCCTTCCTCTACCTAGAGGGGGTTTACCTCTACCTCGTCTTGCTGCAGGTAAGGCTCTAGTCTGAACCATCTGCAGAAGACGTAAACCTATCTTAGAAGGCTATATATATGCCATATGTATAGATATATCACAGATCAATCACAACAGAATATCTATATATATCTATACTGTCGAGATCTTCAGAGGGGCGATGCTTCACGTACACGATAACCCAAAACATTTGTACTTATTTTAAAACCAAAACCTTTTGAAAAGTCAGACCCCTTTCGGGTTCTTTTTATTTATCTATTCGAACTTTATTGCAGATTACTAGTGCCATTGTTGTCAACCTGGGCTCTGATACCAACTTTGTAACACCCCAAATCCGTAGGACTCGGAGTGCTACTGGACTAGGATCTCACAATGGATCCTGACCCTAGCCTGACAACAACTTCACTGAATCTTACAACAAGGCACTGATAGATGAAAACAAAACATGAAACTGATGTATATATATACCAATCAAAAGTGATACAAGGTACTGTTGAGTACAAAAGTCAAAACATAAACCCGTACAATATAAATATCTCAACCACGATATCGTCCCCGTGTACGGAACCCTCAGCAGATCACCCCTTCGGATCACTCTGTAGCTCTCCTAACCTGTAAAGGATCTACAACACGGTATAAAATCGTTAGCTAACAATACACATATATAAGAAGATGCTAGAGCACAAACACACGTCAATAATATTAACACATCATCATGATATTACACATTTACCCGGTTTATTATCTTTAATAAGTCCAACACTCAATCATATAATAAATGTATATGAATATACGTGACACGAGGAATGTATATATAACCCTCGCCTCTGCGTGCAATAGCTAGCTAGAGTGGTATCAGCGCACTTTCCCGTATACCATATGGAGTGGTAGGTACCCTTCCCGTATACCAGAACTAACTAGTTTACAGAGAACTTCCCAGACTCCACTACGGGATGAAAGGTAAGTTGTCACAGCCACTACAATGGGCGGTCAATATAACATAGGTCGGTGACCATAATAACACATGCTATAAAGCACATAACACACACCACTCAAGCATACATCCAATATAAGGATAGTTGTTAAGTAAGTCCTATGGACTTACCTCGATCTCAGAAGTAACTCGCTACGAACAACTCTCAGAAACGTCCACTCCAACTAGAGGACAGCACAACCTATACAAGGCACACATACATATATATCACAATCCTATCACACAAAGGGGTCACACCTAGACCCAAGGGATCCATAAGGATCAAGTCCAACTCGTAAACCTCAAAGCCGTAACCGGCATAACTATATCATACTCATCAACATCCGAATCCTAGCATGGTACTAGTTCCCTCATACTAGAAAGGAAAGGAACTACATAACTATAGGTAGTCCCGGGACAAGACGCACCTGTGTGAACTAAGGACGTAGGGGCGGAACGCAGGCAACCGCGGGCGCGGAGACACTCAGCCGCGGGGGCGGTGACACGGGATGCAGGTAACGCAAGCAAGGCGCTGACGTTGGCGCAGGCGTTGCGACACGTCTTCCGCAGGGGCGGTGACTTCTGGCCGCGGGGGCGACGACAGTGCAGAATGAAATCTCGCGGCTTCTCTTTAGCTATTCACGTGATCAAATCACGTCTACTCTCTTCTATAGTACAGAATTCCAACATCACAAGCATCAAATCCTAAGCTAAGGAAAGAAGGACAAGGAAGAAGAAAGAATGAAGAAGCAAGGAGGACTTACCAAAGTTGTGGCCTAGGCACGAAATTGATCCAAGACAACACTTCCACTAGCTCTCAAGCTCAGCATATCAAAAACTAGCATCAACATCAACATTCACCATCAAAACTCTCTTATCAACTCAAGGAAAAACCAACACAAGGAGGACGTGAAGGCTGGATGGAAAGTGAATAAGGAAACCCTTGCTCAGCAAGGAGAAGAAAGAAGTAAAGCTAAGGGGTAAAGCACGGTCAAAAGAGTCAACAAAACCAGCTGCAACCGCCGGAAACCGCAGGGGTGGTCCCATGAGCCGCAGGGGCGGCCAAAATGCCCGCGGGTGCGGAAAAGTCTAAACTTTGCCAAAGCCAATCTCCGCCATGGTCCGATATCGGTCCGGAAGAGTAGGGGTCTCACAAGAATAAGAGGAGGAAAGAGTAAAGCACGGGTCAAAGGGTCAACAAAGCCGGCTACAGCCGCCGGAAACCGCAGGGGCAGTTCTCTGAGCCGCAGGGGCGGCACCCAAGCCCGCGGGGGCGGCTAGGCCAAAAGTGGCTCCAAGGCTAAGGCTCTTACAACTCACTCCCTTCATGACTAATTTGGACACCAACCGTCTCCATATAATACATACTGCAATGGGATGAACCCAATTGCAACAACGGTGTAAGAGACGCTGAAGCAACAAACTCAGCCAAACTTAGTGGACACTTACCTCCCAACCACAAAGTGACCACTGATGAAAGTGCTCTCCAAGATATTCCCTTAAGGTTGATTACGTTTTCTCTATGCTCTTTTTATTAAGGAATCTTACCTATTTTGGTTACTAGTTTGAAACATACTTTCATGAGCATTATTTAATTCCTTTTTTTTCAAATTGTTTTTTTTTTCTTGCAAGAGCAAGCCTCTACTAATATGGGATAAAGAAAGTAAGAGCTCTACATTGGCTTTGGTGTTTATCTGCCTATTTTATGTTCATGCTTTACAAGGACGTTGATAAATTTTAAATGTATGTCATTACTTATCGTATATGTTGCTCAAATGAAGGCATGTCCTTTATTTTATAGACTATGGATCCCGAAGAGCCTAATAATGTCTTATAATTTGTTTTTTTGTATTATTTTCATGTCTAGATGACATGTTAAGCTACCTTCTGATTAGTTGATTAGCTTAAATTTTTATAAGTTCTTAATTATAAAGGTAAATGCATTCCTATGATCTGATTTCCTACATTTAAATAACTAGATGTATCATTGCATGTTGCATTCCAATTGAAATTTTCTTTTAGGTTTGGCTATAACTAATATGGTATTCATCTTTGGGATGAATAAAATCCTCAAGTTTTTGTATTAACACTATATAGATAGAACGAAACAGTCATAGCTCAATTGAGATTAAAAATAAACAAACGTAATTGTTATTATTTTGCTCCTTTATTCCAAATACTCAAATTGAACAAACTCGTTGGCGTAATTTCGCGTATTAATTCAGGTTGCGCACGCGCGACGCCCCTAGTACAAGGAAGCGGACGCAGTAAGGACAAAACCTGAAATCAGAGTCAAGGGAGCGCGCATAAGCCTTGCAACAAAGAAGTTACGGCAATAAAGATGGGGAAGGAGAGGCGGAGAAAGACTAAGGAAGAAGAATTTGCAGTTAGTGTAGTGTAATATAGGCCGTTGTCAAGCCATCGCCAAACGGAGACGAAGAAGAGCTTGAGAACATTTTCATATTGGACAAGATCAGCATTGGAGCCGCCAAACGGAGACGAAGAAGAGCTTGAGAACATTTTCATATTGGACAAGATCAGCATTGGAGCCGCAATTTATGCATATGAATTTCGCATGTAAGATTTTAGCTAGATATCCTGATCTTGCTATTGTAAGATTGCCATTTCATTCGGAACGACCAAACATTTGTTTGTTGCAAACCTTGATCCAGATACATTAGAGTCAGAATTAGAGAGACGTTTCGTAAATTTGGGAATGTTCAGTATATTCACATGAAGATATGTACGTTTCTTGCGTCTTTAAAAGCATTTCTTTTTTTTCATAATTGATTGAGAGAATTAATAGCGCTAGTCTAGTCCACTTTGTTCTCACGCTCCTTGCTCGCGGAGCGGCATGCCGGAAGTCTCTTGAATGAAATGGAAGAATAGGTTAGTTTTTGGCCAATCTTCTTCAACATCATGTGCATTGTATAATTGATATTTGTAGGATACGCTTTCAGGTTTTTTGAACTGCAGTTATTGGGCCGTTATGGGCGTCCTATGTGTGAAGTGGGCTACGGTATTGTATTCCATTATCCGCACCTTTTGTGGGTTTTGTTTAAAAAAAATTACATTATAATGTTTATGTATTGAATATCAATTCAAAAAAACATGATTTTTCTTATAAAACCATAATAAGATTTTTTATAAATAAAATCGTTATTAAAAATATTATATTTCAACTTAGCTAAAAGTATAATAAATGTATGATTTTGTTTAATTTTCAAACATTATATTTATACAAGTTCTCAACCTATCAAACTTTTTTGATATTCGATGTGGGATAGAAAAATCGTCTTACTTGATAATCGATGTGAGATAGCAAAATCACTAAAAATATTTAACAACCTACAAAACAGTATGTCAATGACCCATGTATATAATGTATGCCAATAAACCATATAATGGATAATAATATGTTATGAATATAAAAAAATACTTGAACTTACTCAAAATGCTTCAAAATTTTAATGACTAAAAAAACTAAAAGTGAAGAGTTAACGAGCAAAAAAATTGACTAAGAGACCTGAAAAGAAGACTATAGACATATTGAGGACTTAATTGTTGATCGGTTCGTGCTTCAATTTTTAAGAAATACAATATAATATTAATTAATACTTTTGAATCATTTTATAGAATGAAAAATGATCGAATTATATTTCAATTCGTAAGAAGTGGACATTAGAAGGGTAAACAAAATTCCTATGGTTTTCGGGGAAAAAGTCTACTTACTATCATCGTGATAATATTAAACAAATTAGTATATTGTTCGTGTTTTATGCGGGTTTATTTATTAAAAAATTTATAGTATTATATTTGCAAACCTCATATCAATATTTATTAGTTATTAAAATAAGTGTTATTCATTTTTTTTAGAAAAAATTGGTTAAGATACTAATTCATTTTGTTATAAATTATTAATTATTAAGATTAATTGTTATAAAAAAATCGGTTAAGATATTGATTCTCTAGTGAATACGTTTTTATTCTGTTTTGATAGAAATAATTTATGTTTTAGTTAAATTTAAGTAAAATTAATGTGGTATGTAAAATCAATGTGACACGGATGATTGTTTATTATTTTTAGTGAAAACTAGTTTAGTGTCCGTGTCTTGCACGGGTATTCTAAACGTATATATATATATATATATATATATATATATATATATATATATATATATATATATATATATATATATATATATATATATATATATATATATATATATATATATATATATATATATGATTTTATTTCAATATGTGAGTAACTTGTAATATGCATTTTCTTCTTAATTTTTGGTTTTTGAATGTTAAACAGTTAATTAAGGGATATAAGATTCGGTAGAATATACAGTGTATCCTCTTAATGAACTAATTAGCTTGTCAAACACAATCTATTCATATTAAATTCGAAGTTATGGGAAAATTATTAGGTTTTCATATCATAATTATTCAAAAAAAACTATTCGAGTTTGTTAGATAGAAGAATAAAGATTGGTAAAACTATTTATAATGAACAATCTAAAAAAAATTTAAAAAAACATAATAATCGAATTTGTTTGTTTTAAATTTTAATTGATTTTAGATGAAAAAAGATTAATAGTTAACTAAAAAAAGAAAACAAATTAATAATTAAAGATAAACCTTAAAAATCTACGTACCAAATCAACTAAATATACAAGCAAAATTAGTAATTAAAGAAAAGAGTTTTTCTCATAGTACCCCTCAAAGTTTGGACTTTTTCTCTTATTATCCACCAAATTTTAAAATTCCTCTTAATATCCTCAAAGTTTTACTTGTTTCCTCCATATACCCATTCTTAATATATTATATTATAAAATTATTATAAAATAATTAAAAAAATCATAAACATAAATTTAAAACTAATTTTAACTTCATTAAATTTTAAAACTAATAAATTTGTAATAGAATTAGTTTTATATATTATTTTTATTTTTTGAATTAAATATTTTTCTTTGAATTAAATTTAAAATATTTTTTTATTTTTCTATTTAAATAAAATATATAAATTTAAATTAAAAACAGTTTTTTAAAAAATTTTGTGAAGTTAATTTTTAACAATTTATTTTAATTCGAAAAAAATATATTATTTTTATGTTTAATTTTAATTTTTTTGTTTATAATATACTTTTCATACTCTTAAAAAATTTTTAAAAAACATATTTTTTTTTAAAAAGTTTCTAATTAAAATAAATTATATAAAATTAAATTTAAAAATAAATAAAAATTTACTATATTTTAAAATTCTAGACTCATAAAAGAAATTTTAAAAACTGTTTTTAATTTAAATTTATATATTTTATTTAAATCGAAAATTAAAAAAAAATTAATTCAAAAAATATTTATTTAATTCGAAAAATAAAAATTATATATAAAACTAATTCTATTATAAATTTATTAGTTTTAAAATTTATTGAAGTCATAATTAGTTTTAAATTTATTTTTATAATTTTTTTATTATTTTATAATGATTTTTTAATGTAATATATTAAGAATGGGTATAAGGAGGATACAAGTAAAACCTTGAGAGTAGCAAGAGAAATTTTAAAACTTGGTGGATACCAAGAGAAAAAGTTCAAACCTTGAGGGCACCAAGAGGAAAAATTCTAAATAAAAACTAAAAAACCTACTTACCAAATGAGAAAAAATCTATCATATGTCTCTCACGTCTACCCGCAACACTTCTTCCTGTCATCTTCTTGTTCCTCCTTGTTCTCCTCTTCTTCTTCTTCTTCTTCTTTTTCAGACCGGGACGATTCCGGCTTCTTTCCTTGCTGCCGCCGTAAACTCCATCTCGCAACAGGGCGGGACCTCTTCCGACCTAATCGCCTTGGACTAGATCTGGCCCACTAACTCTGACCCGAAAATCCAATCCATGTCTAGGACCTCTAGAAAACACAGGAAGCGACGATGTCCAATTCTCCAGCCCGAATTTCCGACTCTTGGGAGCAGAAACCGGCTGAGAACTCTCATTACTCCCCTTACAAACAGGATAATACGCAAACCAGAAGATATAATACTCAAACACATTCAACTGAACCTGGAAAGCGAACTTCCCTTTAACCTCCTTTCTCCTTCCGGCGTTTTAATCTCCTCAATTTCCGCCGTTTAGTGATAATTTGTGCTATTTAATAGAAAGCAAGCCCTTTTAATTGATCAATTGGTGCAGTTGTTGTGTATCATGTACACGAGCCTTTTTTGCTTACAACTATGTGATTAGTTTTAAGTTCAATGACCCCCAACGAGTGCCGCCTCTTCTGATTTCTGACTTTTCTTCTTCAACCCTATTGTGTTCTTCTCTTGTGCAGAAATTGATTTTGTTAAAAGTGAAGCTGTTAACTGAGATGAGTATTCTCTCCTTCATTTTCATTTTAATTATTGTCTTGTGTTCTTACATTTTTCTGCTGCAGAAATTGGCTTGAATCTAATTATGAGTTTAGAAATTATATGATGTTAAAGGAAAAAAATATTTGGACATGGAGATCCTGATTGGATAAAGACTATTGAAAAACAAGCCAATGCTCTTACAGATGTCACCAATATCTTTCATTCAATCCCTCGACTTTAAGTTATTCAACTTTCTTCTTCATCAGATTAAACCCTTTTTCATAACTTTTAATTTTGTAAAGAGCTGCACAATTAATTTCTCAAGTATATATTAACAAGTTTTTTTATGTTCTTCTAAACGTGTATGGCTTGACAACTATGAACGGATACCTATACGAGAGCTACATTACATGATATTAAATGTATTTACTATAAGCTTAATTCTAAGTGGGCTTGAGCTTGTGTAACTCGATTCCGCTTGAACTTGTGTATCTCGATTGTGCTTGAACTTGTGTAACTCGAATAGGCTTGTGTCACTCGATTGAGCTTGAGCTCTGTCCTATGCTTGAACTTGTGTAACTCGAATAGGCTTGTGTAACTCGATTGAGCTTGAGCTCTGTCCTATGCTTGAACTTGTGTAACTCGAATAGACTTGTGTAACTCGAATAGACTTGTGTAACTCGGTTGAGCTTGGGCTCTGTCCTATGCTTGAACTTGTGTAACTCGAATAGGCTTGTGTAACTCGATTGAGCTTAGACTTGTGTAATTTGACCTTGTGTAAACGACGGGCTTTTGTAAACGACGGAAGTTTGTATTTAAAGCTTAGACTTGTGTAACATGACCTTGTGTAAACGACATACTTTTGTAAAACGATGGAAGTGTTTTCTCTTTGCAATTGTGTATCAATATTGTGTATTAACATTCGGTTTTAAGCATAACATTACAAAAAACAATAATGGAATACACAAGTTCAACTAGTCAAATTGGTATAAGGGTGGGTGGGAGGGAGGGTATCTTATCCAGAGGTCGAAACCCAATAACTATAAGATTTATTAATATTGTGTATTAGGCCTTGGCGCGGGCTTGTTTATTTGGTCCTGGCGCGGGCTTGTGTATTAAAACACTTGAGCTTTTATTAAAACACTTGGACCTTCATTAAAACACTTGAGCTTGGGCTTGAGTAATTTCCTATTACCAATTTTCCCATTTAATTAATCTTTAAAGATAAGTAAGAGGGGACTAATGTGTCCCTTTAGATGAAAAGAGCCTACTTTTAGTGCTCATTTTTACAAAAAGGGCATACTCTCCCATTTCACCCGTACCAAATCAACTAAATATACAAAAAAATAGTTTTAAAAAAATCCCTTAATTTATGTAACTTTTTAAAAAATCTATAAATTTATAGTTAAAAAATCTATTAGCGGTTTAAAAAAAAGATATTGTGGCGTTAATTGTGGAGCTCCATTTCAAAATACTGCTCCCACAACGCGACACGTCAGCTTTAGATGTTTTCTACTTTAGTAGTATATATTGAGATTACCCTACCAATTTTTCCGCTAATTAACGTGATTTGTTTTACAAGTGGTTATTAGGACACTACTTTTTAAAACATGATCTTATATTATTAGTCCTAAACTAGTACAATTTCCGCACCTTGTGCGGGGTGACTTTAATTTTTTTTAATGTTTATTTTTTCAAATAATTAAAATTCATGCATCGAATATTATGATAGATGAGTTATTTGCAAGCTATTGAAACCCTTGTTCTTGCAAGTTGTTCAAACACCAGTTCTTGAACACAAATTACGGAAGTAGGAGAAGTTCAAGGAGATGGGAAAAATAAATGGGTTATTTGCTACAAATTTCACATATTTTCTCGAACTATAAATTACACACAACACATAAATCGTGAAACAGACTAGACAAAGAGAAGATCAGGATGCGAAAATAAATAAACGATAGCAAAACGAATGCGACGATTGAAAATCGGTATTAAAAAAAAGAAATGATAGTAAGGGGATAACGACGTAGAGAATAACCTGAAAAATATACGACGAAGCAACCTAGAAATATCTTCAAATTCTCAAAACCCTGAAAAAGATGAAAAAATATGTTCAATATTGAAAAACGGGAAATGGATGGAAGGCGATGGAATATGATTTGTATATATAGTGTGAGAAATAAAACGTACATGAAAAGTAGGTTTTATCGCCATATAATATAAATCGTGTAGTTGGTAGATATTATTAGATTTTGTTTTAACGTACCGAAGAAGATTAGATAGATATTTTTAGTTAGAAGGATTTTATGGTTTAATTAATATGTTGTAAAAGGAGATTTTATTGTTTAATTAATAATTTAATAAAAATATTTATTGGGAGAAAAATTTTGAAGCTGCCACATCAAGCTATTTTTGTAAAATATATAGATATATATTTAACTGGTTTAAACATTTTATATTTTTATAATAATAGTTTAAACATTGTATTTCATTTATGCTATTATTAACTTATATTTTTTATTAAATTATTTAATAACTATATTTGGTCAAAACTCTTATGATTGTATTTGTTGAACTTCTGTGAAAACATTGTATTTCATTAAATCAAAAATATTAGGTTTTATTAGTTCAAATATTATCTTATATTAGTTAAAACATATATAAAAAATAATATACAAAAATAATTAACAAATAGAATAAAATATGTATGAGCCAGTACAAAACTAGTGAAATAATAAGATTTTTTTAACGATTAATACAAAAATATTGTACTAGAATAGTAGCTACAATTTTTTTTATTGGTTTCTAAACGTACCGGTAGAAATTGCTATTTAACACCGTAACTACGCACTTGGGATGCGTAGTAGTAGTTAATATTTTTTTTAAATTTTTTTTTTAACTTAGGCCTAAAAAAAAAAAGAAGGTATTCAACGTGGTAAACTCTTCAAGGAAAGAGGGGAGTTGGCTGAGAAAGATGGACAGTAAGGATTGCGTAATCTAAATTTGTCGTCATCGAAAGCGGCTTCCAATTGCTCGGAAATTCTCAGTTATATGGGGGGCTTAGATAGTGAGCAAAAACAAGTGCGTAGTTGAATTTTTCAATTTTTTTTTCTCGGACTCAAACTACGCACCCCATATACGTAGTTGTAAACCAGTCAACAAAGTGCGTACTTACGGTGATAAATAGTGATTTTCGCCGGTACGTCTAATAATCCCTTTTTTAAATGTATGAAATATTTAAACTATAGTATACAAATTTTGATAAAGTTGTACAAAAAAATTGAACACAGGTAATATTTATTGATTGTTTTATAAAAAGTTGACATGTGTTTGTCGGACTTTACTCAGTCTATACCGCAAAAAGTTGACACTCTCGGAACAAGATTCTAATTTGTGTACAAATCATTTTAACAATTTATCTTATCTTATATTGATTTTGATAACGTTAGAGTTTGAGAATTCATACAAATAGTGGGAAGAACTATACATAGACATAGGAATGCTTTTATTTTGTAAAAATAATTTGTTCTACAAAATAATTGAAATATTAATTCAAATTAATTGATAGTTATTTTTTAATAAAATATTTTAATTTTGTAAAATAAAACAAGTGAGTATAAATGTATAATACTACCTTTATTTTATGGAATTAAGTTTTCCAAAAGTTAGAATGAGTCATTTTATGTAATCATTTTCATTTCAATTTAAACTCTTACTAGTATGTGTATTATAAATTCGTATTTCATAAGAATCATACCAAATAAGCCCAAGAGTTATGATGATGACGAAGTTATGGGATTTTACCTTTGTGATATGTTTTGTCTTATACATGTAAGGTAAGAAGACTTTGAGCAGTGATAGAAGACCTTAAAAGCATCACAAAGTTTCGGCTAGGTAATATGAAGGTGTATCCGGTGGACAAAGACTGAAGTCTACGCAGATCTTTGGAAAAGATTATGGTGATCCGATTTGTGTCAGATATGAACACACATAACAAGATCAAGAAGATCAACCTAGCCACAAAATCATATATTTTATACGAAAGATAAGATGTTTCCTTGTATGATATATATATCTTAGGAAATGATCAATGGATTGATCTTTATGAGATACATTATCCGGATGTAACCTAACACTATATAAGTGATTGTGAGACACAATTGAAAGCGGATTTTCTTTCACACTATAAGGAAGTCGAGTGTCTGGTATGTTACATAAGGGCGTACTAGGATATAAGATTGGGTCTTGGGTTGGGTTCAAGAGAGTCGAAATTTGTAATCTACACAAAGTAGTCCTATGATATAAACAGATTGGGTCTTATAGATTATTATAGTGGAGAGATATATGATGTCCTTAACTTGTGATCAGTTCAGGATCCATTTGTGATGATAAGGTTGCTTTGATTCCAGACATACATAAAACAAATATCTGTTTCACTAACCTGTCATTTCCTAATTTAATTTAATTTCAGTTCATCAAATGCCTCTGTATGCATAATATGGTTTCATTTAAGGGCTCACAAAGCATCAGATGCAATTCTGCATCCTGATTCATGAACTGGCAAATAAACTATTTTTTAAAAGTCTATACATGTACTTATACAAGTACTGATGACTGTTGTACGTAAAACATAAAATAGACTACTAATCAAATAAAAATGACATATCCTTGTAGTCATTAGTTGGACCAGAAAGAAGATCCAAACCCTTTAATTATTAATGACTCAACATATAATTGAACATTAATGGCTCAATTATTTTAGCTCATCCCATTCCAGGAAACTTCAGAATTTGTGTACAGCTGATATTAGCTATAACACTTTGCATCCAACCACCAATAGATTACTCTAATATAAATCTTGAATCTTGAAACTACTGTCTTTTGTATTCATTTGTGGGACAAAATTATTATCCCGTATTGTAAAAGATGAACAACTGAGCAGAGGTATATACTAAAGAATATAATCCTACAGCTAAACACCTTGTGTGTGTTTACAGTACAAAGAATGAAATAATAATCAAAATTTTGTGTTGAGTTATGATGAACTAACTTGAGACATTTCACTTAGTAGAGAAGACTTGGTTATGTAAGGAACTATGGTTGTTTCCGGGGTTGACACCTTTGGGCTAAGCTTACACTCGCGTCTTGGAGACAGATTGACTTGCTCCAATGCACGGAATTGGAGCTCTGAGGGATAATCTCGGACGCAGCTAATCCGTGGGCCTGCTCCTGATGTCCATTTGCACGAAAGCTGTTTTCCGAGTTGATAAGACTTGGTTTCCTTGTGGGAATTGATTCTTTTCAAGATTGATGCTTCTGGTACTTGTTCATCATTGTTGTCTTGCTCTTCGTTGTCAGAAACATCAAGCTGTTCTTGATCAGTATTTTTAGAGGTCAAATTCAATCTTGGTCGCTTTGATGATCTACAAGAAGTCTTCAAATGTTGAATTCGCGGACTTAGTCTTGATAAAGTATTTTCATTTTGCATTCTTCTGACTAAGTCATCTGTTTTCGGTATCAGGAGCTTTGACAATTGTGGCTTCTGTTGAGGTACTGGTACAGTCTTCTGCACAACTGCTTCTTCTTTTTCTGGTTGAATTTGAATCAAATCCTCTCCGGATGAGTTGGTTCTCAAGTGATTGCTAGATCTTGGCTTGCCTATGGAGTGTTCATCATCATCTACAGGATCCATCTGCATAAAACCCGAAACAAGAACTATAAGCACCTGACAAGCTGCAAGATCTCAAAGCGACAGTCATTTTAAGTTGTTTTCTTACCTTAACATCTGAGATATCAACATTGTTCTCCCTGAGGAATGAGAGGAAATCTTGAAAATTTTCCAGTGTTGGCCTATAGTGTCCGCTGTGAGGCCATACTGCCTGTTCAAAATTATAACAGAATTTTCATTAGCAATACAGCACTAATCTCACAATACTATAGGATCATGTTTGAATTTATGAGATTTATACCTTCAAGTTTCCATTTTCAACAACTAATCTCCCAGCTGCAGATGTGGCACCACCAGCCAAGAAGCTAGAATGCTGAAATGTTCCTTTCATCTTCTTGCCAACATACAATGTCTTTGATGTACTGAGCACAAAGATCCACTTGTCATGGGGTTCGGTTGTAGTATCAAGAACCTCGCCACTTTGTTTGTAGAAAAGTCTCCCATTCTCTACACCAACTTCATAAGCAAGCCTCTCAATCGGGCCAAGATACTTTATACACTGTTGTTGAAGCTTTGATCTAGGGCATTTCTCAAGGTTCACCTCTTTTCCTTCTCCTATATCAAGCCTGTGATACATATTCATCATAGATCTATTAAAATCAACACAGTTTTGATTTGGAATTAGAACTAGAATTAATATCCCTTGAAAGAAATTGTGCTTACCAGTAAAAGAAAGGCTCCCTGCTCTGAGATTGGAGCCATTTGACATAATAGAAATGAAGATTATGGCCGTAACGATGTCGTGGATCAATCTGGTTAAAGATAGAGTGATATACATCAATACAAGCCCAGAATTGAAGATTTGTAGAAAAACAGTGATGAGAAATTAATGAAGAACTTACTGCCTCTAGCCAGTGCTGCAAAGCCAGCTTCTGAGCTCTATCATTCTTTGACAAACCCTTACCGACCTGCCGTTACAAAAACTGGTCAACAAAGACAACTTGAAAGATATCATATACTGTATATGGGACAAGATAGATGCAATACCTTGGCTGCTCTTGTTTTGGCTCTAGACCAGCGAGAAATTGCAGTTTCATGATGTTCAATGTCAAAAAATGATATTGAACTGTGCTTGAGTTCAGCGAAATCCAATAGCTTCCACCTGGAATCAATTGAACCGAATCATTATTCACGATCCTCAGCAAGATAGAAGTAATTCAACTATTGATTAACTAACATACCAGCTTTGCTCAACAAGAACAGCACAATCGGCAAGCTTCCGTCTAGTTCGAAAACTTTTATAAACTTTCTGCAACTTAGTAGCAGCATTGTGCTTCGGACTAGCAAGATCCATATCCAAACTGTTACTGCTAACTGATCTAGAGATTATATCCTCTTTTACAGTCATGGAAGGCGGATTAACGGAGACGACAGTCTCGTTATCGCCTAGCTTAAAGCTAAGAGAGCCTTCAAGCACCATTTTCCCCGAACCAAACGATTTGAATATCTTAGGATCCGAATCGCGAGCGTTGAAACTGATGGATCTCTTGACAGTCTTGAGTTTATCATCTCCTAGGGTAATGGATTTCACAACGATGGATTCAAGGTCAGTCTCGACATCATTGTAGTCTGCTAAAGGACATGAAAGGGAAAGTCCCATTCGACAAAGAAAATTGTAATGAATGAGGATTGAAATATTGAATTGAAGAAGCTAAAGATGAATCTATGGATTGATTGTGAAAGAAAGAATGAGTATACGGAGAATCCGGAAGGGTTCTGGTCTGCTTATATATAGAATCAAACACAGACCCCATTTCAAGGTTCAAGGGTTGAGAGAGAGAGAGAGACGACCACGTGTTTTTGAATTGGACTTTGAGGTTGGTCGCTAAACTTTGGTACATTCCGTGCTATTTACACTCTTTTTGCTTCTTACTCTACCTCCTTTTCAAACTTCAAACTCTAAATAATTCTAAATCCACAATTTTACTCTTTTTTTTTTCTTTTTTTTTATCAAGGTAACATCCTTTATAAAAAAATATTAGATAAATTCATTTATATGGTGTATTTTTAAAATTAAATAAAATATTAGCAAAAAAAAGTTCATTTTTTGACAAATAATTTAATTACTATAATTGTCACCAACATAAACTTGATTCTTAGCCATGAAACAATTATAATGTTCGATTTGATTAATGTGTTTACTAAGCCTATTTACTTAATTTATAACAGTTCGGTGTATGTTTTTAATTTTTTTTCCCAATTAACGCTACTTATAAATATTAAAAAAAACTAATTGAAATTAATAGATTGATTTTATGACTAACAAACACCCATATTATTAATTACAAAATTTCCTAGATATATTGATTTAAATGTTTTAAATCATTATTATTTTAGATACATAAAATGAACAAATATATAACTTAGCAAATCATTTGATGATACAATATATAATTTTGATTATAAATTGTATGTTAGGTAGGAAACATAAAAATATAAGATTATATTGTAAAAGTATATTTAGGAGGAAAAAAAAAAAGAAAAACTAATTTTTTTTTGCTAATATTTTATTTAATTTTTTAAAATATATTTTTTATAATAAATCTTGGGTGAGAATGGTAAGGGTGTATTTTTTTTTATCAAGGAAACAAAGTGTGTAGGCAAAATTTTATAGAAACACTAACTATGCACTTTCTATTTGTGAAGGATTTACTATTTGTGGAGGGACCCAACGTTATACTCTGTTATCTAACCCTATTACCCAACCTTGTTACCCAACCTTGTTACCCAACTTTGTTACCCAACGTTATACTTTGTTACCCAACTTTGTTACCCAGATTCACTTATGTTACCCAACTTCGTTGTTACCGGTTTTAATACCCAACGTTCTACATCCAAATTCACTTATGTTACCCAACGTCGTCGTTGTTACCCGATTTTAATACCCAACGTTCTACATCCAAATTCACTTATGTTACCCAACTTTGTTGTTACCCAATTTTAATATCCAACGTTCTACATCCAAATTTACTTATGTTACCCAACTTCGTTGTTACCCGATTTTAATACCCAACGTTACATATCAACTTCACTTCGGTTACCCAACTTCGTGGTTACCCGATTTTAATACTCAACGTTACATATTCAACTTAACTTCGATTACCCAACTTCGTTGTTACCCGATTTTAATATCCAACGTTCTATATCCAACTTCACTTCGGTTACCCAACTTCGTTGTTACCCGATTTTAATACCCAACGTTCTATATTCAACTTCACTTCGGTTATCCCACTTCGGTTACCCGATTTTCATACACAAGTTACATATATCTAATAAAAGCAGCGGCAAGAATGCAGTAAAACGATTGAAAGAAGCATCCAAAAGCAACAACAAAAATTGACGAAGAAAGAGGTAGCGAAAAGTAGCAGAGTGACAAACTGAAAAAAGAAGCAAATAGTATACGAAGTCTTTGGTCAGACGTGTTCTTGGTACATCAGTCTATTCTCATGGCAACCTATTTTCAATCTTATATGGTCCTTATTCATATCCAAAAGTGAAGCACTTTATTCAAGTACTAAGATGTAATAAATTAACACTCTTAAGCACTAATTTTAGGCTATAGTATAGCAAATGTGGAGAATGTAACCAATCTAGACCTAACAATGAACGACAGTGAACAAGATCTCCTACAAGCAAGGAACAAAGGCCCCTTTCCAATGCAAAATCCATCTCTTGGTTTCTAGAATCAGCATATGCAGAAGCAGGCTCTGCTAGATTGGCCACTTTAGTTTGCTGAAGTTGCTGGAAAAGGTTGTCAACATCTTAGATGTTTTTTTCCGATAAAAGCTTGAGCCACAAGAGCAAGGGCCACTCCATAAATATCAAAGCTTTGTGCAGGAATATTACTAGGAGTGGCAGCAAACAAATCAACCTACAAAAATCCACAATCAATGATTTGGAATTAAGTAAAGATTCAGTATATTTATCCAAAGCATGCAATAAGAATAACATACTGGTAAAAAGATAAGTCTTTCGCATCACCTGTTCAGTTGTTGTCATGTGTACAAAAGCTTCATTCATGAACTTCTCCCGTGTAAATCCCCGGCAGTTGCAGTTGCACCTCCTCCTCCAACAGACCGCAGAATATTACGCACACCTTGAAGAAAAAAAAAGTGAAGGCTAAAGGTAACTAGACCAGTGACTACTAAAGCTGCACTCTTTAAAATGTCATACCAATCATCTTACTCTTATCTGACTTTTACTTTCTCTAGGAAATAAGGACTTTATTACATACTCTAGCAACTCCTTGAGCTTCTCAAAACAGGAAGCAGAGGTAGCTTGCATACTCAAATCTCAAATGAAACCTTACAAAACCTTTCAGAAATACATGTTCATAGTACGGTAGTTAGAAAAAATCATAAAAAAGTATCAACTGTCAAGACACTTGATCTTACTTGCATGCTCCCATTTTGCAATTGACAAACAATAAGTTAGTGATGATGCAACAACGAAAACATAATAGTAATTGGCATTTGATTTCCGTATACCTACCTATCGCAGCTAGTTACTCTTATGTAAAAGTTGCACATTGCATAAGTCTTATTTGATTGATCAACTACTTTTAGCTCTTATTCTAATCATAACCAACAAAAAGAACGGTTTCTATCAGCAATTATAAGCTTCAAGACACAGAGCCACTTTCTTCTACACTTTTCATCATCACTTATTTTGTTGAACAAATCACACTATTAATTTCCTTGAAGCACCTTCAAGCTTAAAAAAACTAGTAGCTCCCTATACTGGATAACTTATACCTAAATGCAGGGTTTATAGTATCAGAAAAAATAACGTTTCAACACCGTGAATTTTGTATCGTAATATTTAAATTCTCACCATCTAAATGCTCCCTCAAAGTACCATTTGACACAAATTCTGTAACAATGAGCCTTTTATTTCCATTGCCAACACAGCCGAGAAACCTCACCAGACTCTTGTGTTCGATTTTCAACAGAATGTCAAGATCAGTGTTGAACTCAGTCGAATGAAAATGCTCCTGCGCGTAGTAAAAAAAAAACTTATGATGAAATCACCGCTTTTTAGATCATAATGTGAAGTTAAAATTAGCACGACAAGCCTTCCTAGCTCGTTGTATAGCAATCTCTTGGCCATCAGGTAACCGGCCTTTGTAGATAGCACCAAAGCCTCCATCACCCATGTAGGTTGAGAAGTTATGTGTAGCTTTCACAACCAGATTAGAAGTGAGTTGTAAAGTACCAATTTAGTGGTGCCCTCAAAAGATCGAGGACTATATGCAGGGTATCTCTTTGGACTTTGCGGTGGGCGTCTCTTCGGACTTTGTTGTAGGCGTCTCTTTGGACTTTGTGGTGGTTGTCTCATTGGACTACGAGGTAGGTGCCTCAATGGACTACGAGGTGGATGTCTCAGTGGACTGGCCCGGGCTTTATCCTGAACTGTGTTTTCAAAGGAGGATGATGAATCCACTGTATCACGTAAAGCTTTAATCAATCAGGGTACGTTTGGATGTCATACATTATAAAGAAAGGAATCAAGTTCATCCAACACACGATGTGCTAAAATGCATCACAGTGCATAAAACTAATATTATGCATACAAACAAGGGCTAAATCATACATTATAGAACAAAATTTTATAAGAATTTGAATTCAATGAACAATCTCAAACCTTATAGGCAATGCTACACTGAAATGAGCTAGTGGCGAAAAGAATCAAGTTCATCCAATGACACGACGCATAAGTGATTAATCAATATTCCTGAAACAAAATAAAATTAGAGGCAATTAGAGGAACACGTACTGTTTAGGAAAGGAATAAGCTTGGAATTGGCGAATGAAGAGGCCTCGGGACCGCCATGACCATCGTAGATGCCAACGACGGTAGCGGAAGGAGAAGTAAACACCTGAGTTTGATCTTCAAGAGAGGAATTAGCTTGAACAACAACGATGGAGAAGTCACCGGAAGCGTGATGCTTCAAATCCATATGACACAACAATCCATCCCTACATGTCCTTCCAAAGCAGCGAGAACATGTCCTTAACATTCTCTAATAACTAACCACACAAATTTGAAGCCTCGATCTCGATTTGAAGAAATTGTCCGATCCAATTTCAAGAAACCAACACACCTTAGGGATTGAGAGAACAGTTTCAATCACGAAGGAGTAGAGAAGAGGGGATTGCAGAAGAAGAAGAGAAGATGAAGAGGTCGTGTTGTGTGGGAAGGGAAAGGAAGACGAACTCATCCCTTCTTCTTCGTTGACATCGGCATCGCGCAGAGATAGAAAACCCTAACCGAGGAATTGTCATTGTCGTCCGAGAAAGCGGAAGAGAGGAGGGAGAGGGGGAAAAAATTTAAAAAAAATCTACTTATACCTACACACTTAATACTCATATAAAATTTTGTCTACACACTTAATACACTCCATAAAAAAAACGCATTTATAGCTCATTTAACTCATAAATCTTACATTAAAATGAACACCAATTAAAATAAATCAAAACTCTAAAGATACTAAACAAAAAAATAAAATTTGGTGGAAATTGACCGAAAATTTCTCAAATTATAACTATAGCAGCCGGCCAGCAAAAGCAGCTCATCCTTTTTGTAATTATTGTACGCATTCATGGTAGATTGGTAGGTAGTAGATGCTTTATTACTTTTGTATCAATCTCCTTTAAAATTTGTATGTCTTAATATCAATTTGATGGTTATTTGATAATAAATCAATTGATTTAATGATTAATTTTCATGTAAAACTGTGGAAATTGGGTTAAAAAAAAAAATTAGGGCAGTTAGTAAATGGTATTGTTAAATTGAATGGGTGGAATGACTTTTTGGTATGATAAAATGTGGATAATGGTTTTATAGTAAGTGGTTATTATTATTGATAAAGTGGATTTGACCGCTCTAAGTATCGCCATTGCTTATGTCATTTCCTTGCTCTCCAATTTTGTACATATGCAATTACGTAGCCCCTCAACTAATCTACATTTTGACCCTTTCTATTTTATTTACTATCTACTTCTTTAACTATTAGCTATATACATACAACTCATGCATTAGATATGTATGGAAATATAAAAAAATAATCATAATTTAAATTCCTCAAAGGGATCTCTAGACTCAAATAATTAGGTTACAAGAAAAATAAAATCGAAAATTGAATTTTATGGATTTGATAAATAAACAAATTTGAGGGTATGACGTTCTTTTTAGTAGGTATATATTAGTCGGTACTTTTTATGTAGTGGGCCGGTTGTCTCGTTTTGGTATTTATCATACTGTTCAAGACTTCATTGTCTTGTTCAAAGTATTTTAACATGTTATTTTATTTTTATATGTTGTCAATATATTTTTCGGACTACTAGGTACGTTCGATACCCGAATTTCTTAACTTCTGAAGAAAATGTAAAAATATTGTAATTAATAATTAATTTAAAATGGATTATTGGCCTGTTCAGTGGTACCACTTGAGCATTACAAAAATTCTTTTTATATAACTTTTATTTCTATTATAGGTTTTTATTATTCTCATAATATATTCTTGTGGAGGTGACGAAACATGCATGTATAACTTCTTGTAATTTTCATCTTCATGAATCCCATAAACTCTTATGCTAAGTGCATCCGATGAATTAAGTGTTTGGGTCACAAGCCTAAACCAATTATACACAAATTAGTGTCGGTTTGATTTAAAAAATATAAAATAATAAAAATAGTCCGGTTTGCTAGTTCAATGCCCAAATCAACGGTTTGGGCAGATTTTTAAAAAAAATAATAAATAATTGTCTAAACCGTCGGTTTATGGGCGGTTCAAACTGCCGTTTAAGGTGTTTTTTTTAATAAAACTAAAACTAAAATTGTAAACCTCCCGAAAACTAAACTTACAAAGTTAAACTGACGGTTTGGGTTGGTTTGAAAAGCGTCAGTTCGACGATTTACTCCAACCGGACCCAACAGTACCGATAATTATCGTCGGAGTCCATAGACGTATTTTTGTGATGTTAGTTGATAGGAATTAGAAAGGTCAAAAGCGATGGTAATATTGGGAGCAGGCGGTGGGAGGCGTCATAGGAAAGGGGTGAAGTTTCATACCACTTTCGGTGTAGGTTGACTTGAGACTCTTGAGGGTACGTTGAAATTCACCTTTCTGCTCATTCCATTTCCAGCTCTTTGCATCCAAACTATCACACCGCACTACCTACTATTACTATGTTATCTTAATTCTACTCTTGTATATCCTAATGCTTCATAACCTAATTCATCTTACTTTCATAACAGACCGACCCTATAATCATTTTTTTTTTTAAATATGCAAGTTTAAACTAGTTTTCTTTCTTCTTGAAAATAGATTTGAGATTTTAGACACACCATGACCCCGAGAGGTCATAAAATTTACGGATAATTGTTACGAAACAAAAGAATAAAATTGAAGCATCATCAAATTTAGTACATTAATCACTAGTCAAAGGATTACAATTGACGAAATGTAGCTTCTCACATCGACTAGGATTCCTAACAGACTTAAAGCACAACTATATACCCTAACCTCAATTACAAAAAGACAAATCTAAAATCTAAGACTAGTGTAGAAATCGAATGAACCCTTAGATTTTAGACTATTTTAATGAATAAATAGTAAAAACGAATCTAATTCACTTAAATGTCTTTGTTCATTCATAATATTAATCTGTCGGTGTATACCTTTTCATTTTCAATGGAAAATGTATTTTCTTTCTCTCATTTTTTTATATAGTGTATCAAAATTAATAAAATTCTACTCCAACTACTTTAAGTCTCAATGAATAATTCTGAAACTTTTTATGAAATATATATATATATATATATGTGCGTGCGCATGTGTGTGCGTGTGTGGACTAATTTCATTTCCGTTTTTTGAGATGCAATCAAACAAGGAGTAAGGATGTTTAGTAAAATTAGATTTGTGGTTGTGGTCAAGGTTGTGATGTAGTTTTAAAATAGTTTTTTTTAGATGTAGGGTTTGAACAATAACTATGTTAAGTGTTTTTAAATTATGTTTGAAAGGAGTTCGGTCATGAAAAAGACAAAAACAATCCCTAATAAAATCTCTTCAAACATTACATTTTCATATATTCCTCCCTCCTCGTTCATCCATGTTCTATCCTTCTTTAGATTCGACAAAAGACAATTTGGTTCTTGGTGTTCTTTAATTTGTTGTTTGTAGACATGTGCAAACACAGGCCTACCCGTCCACTCAGTCCGAGAAAACGGACGGGTATGATAGATAAGATAGGTCCGTTTGGGCAACTGAGCACGGCCTAAAATCATGTATTATTATTTTTTTTTGCAATTTAAATATGTGTTAAAAATAAAAGTGAATGGTAGGAATTGAACGTGAGACCTCAAGGTAAGATTTAAATGTCCACGATTATTGGGCTAGCTACTTTGATTTATGTGTTATAATTTTATTTATTTTATATTCAATATGTATGATTCTTATTTTTTTTTCAAAAGAAAGATGTTAGTTTGTCCAGCAAAGCCTGAATTGGGTGGGTACGGACAAGATCCTAAGCCCGAATTCTGGGCTCTGCCCGAGTCTGGTCTAATTGTTTTTTATAAGTAAAAAAAGTTCAGTCCAAATCCGGATTTGCCTAGTCTAATTGTTTGCCAAAATGTTCTTTTGAGATTCAAAAAAGTCGCTTCAATTCAAAACTCTTTAACATCACCGTCAATATTAGCAATCCCAAATCACCCTCGGTTCTCTTTCAAACACTAATATTCCCCTCCCAACATAGTTCTCCCACTCTTCCTCCTCCCACCGACAACTATTCGCAACATTCTCATTGCCTTTTATCACTGGCTCTAGCAGTGGTATGCTAGCCGCGATGCATCGAATTGGATAGAAAGATGAAGAGGCATCGGAGGAAGGCGTGCTAGGATTGCTCCTCTGTTGAATCTTGTATTTTGCCAATTCAACACAGTTCATCGAATTCAGTCTAGAGAAGGAAGGAATTGAATTCCAATCCATAGAAGGGAGAAGGAACAAGTTGTAACGCCCGGAATTTTATTCCGGACTTAGAGCGCCTTGTAGATCTTCCCGTACGCCCGAGATGCCGAGCGCCGGGATTTATTCCTAAAAATCCCGAGCCGACTCGTCGTTTTTCCCTTTTTTTTCGCGTTCCGACCCTTCGTTCCGAGTCGAAGTGATAAGGGGTCAATTCCGACCCCTCGTTCCGAGCAAATGTGACAAGATGGCTGCAGTCCCCTCTCCCTCTTGGCAGCCTTGTCTCCTCTCTCTCTCCTCCCTTGCTCCTTTCACATCATTTCCCATCTCCACTCTTCCTCTTTTCTCTTCTGTTCTCTTCTCTTCTTCCATTGTTGTTTGAAGAGCTTGCATGTGTGGACTGCAGAAGGAGAAGTGCAAATCTGGTGTGGTAAGTCTCCTTCCTTCCTTCCTTCCTTCCTCTCCATGGTTGCTCACCCCTTTCTTCTGCCCTCCTTCATCCATGACCATGGATGAAGCTTTGAGAGGTTTTCACTCAAGTTCTTTGCATGCATAGGTTCTTAGCACGATTAGGTCGAGGAGAGGTGCCTAAGACCAGTGGTGGGTGTTGGGAGAAGATCCAGCAAGAAAAGAAGGACTTTGGAGCCAAGGATCCACGATCAAAAACGAAGAAGACGACGTTCTGCACAAACCCCGCGGGGGTGGATCTTCACGACCGCGGGAGCGGCCAGCCGCAGGGCGGCTCAGCACGGCCGCGGGTGCGGCTCAGCACGGCCGCGGGTGCGGCTCGGCACGGCCGCAGGGGCGGCGCCAGACACACGACTCCGGACCACCGCGGGTGCGGCTCCTGATTCCGCGTGGGCGGCTTCTGTATTCCGCAGGGGGCGCTAGCTGACTCCGCGGCTGCGGTTTCTGCAACAGTAGGCTTCTCCTCTCCTTTCCTCTCCGTTCCTTCCTTAGTATTTTTGTTGAATCATGTTAGTAGCATGCTTAGGATGGCCTAGAGTAGCTTGAGAATGCCACTTAGTGGTTGTGGACATAGGAGCCCTTAAGGCTCGATATAGTTGATGGACCTTCTAGGCTAGCTTGTTCCTCCTTGGTTGAGGATTAATATCTTGTGAGGTTATAAACTGTTGTGAGCTGCTTTCATGTGTGGAGAGTGTGGTGAGTACTTGGGACCTATGATGCATTCCTAGCTTGAGAGTTAGGTGATCTTGCTTAGATCACTAGAGTGAAGTCTAAGACTTCTTGAGAGTAAGTATGTATTGATATGCATATCTCTTGTGAGCAGGTTGTGGGCTTCCTCCTTAAGGAAGCAAGAGTGTGGTGATTTGAGTGCGGTGACGAGGTAAGTCTCCGGACTTACTTAGCTCGTATTTTATGCATTAGCATTGATGTGTGTTTGGTGGTGTGTGTTTATGTTCTTGTTATAACAACTAAACCGGTAAATAGGACCACCGACCTTATATATTTTGGCCCAAGTGTATGATAACGGGATGTGAAATCATCTGCCTAGCCCTGCGGGAAGTCTAGGAGGTTCTCGGCGACTATCCCGGCGGGTTAGATGGTCGGATGCATCCGTACCATTCTTTGCCGGTAAGTAGGGACCGAGGCGAGACCACGGTGGTCTCATGTCACAAACCGAAGTTGAATTAGAACGGGATATGACTTAATAATAAAAAGATAATAAACCGGACTTGCGTGTTTTATGTTGTGTGATATGTATGTGTTTGTGCCTTCACCTCTTTTCTAATGGTTCGAATATGAGCTAACGGTTTTAAACCGTGGTTGTAGATGCCTTGCAGGTTAGGGACGCCGCCGAGTGAGCTGGAGGAGTGGACAGCCGGGGTCTCCGTACATTATAGGACGGGGACGTTTTTGGGTTGTGTTACGTTTTGGGTTATGTGTTCGTATCTTTGGTTGTGGATGTTGTTGCACGATTTAGACTTTCGTATTGGGGTTATGTTGTTTTGAGGACTCGGCTGAGTTTCCACTTTGTAGTCTTTACATTCCGGTTTTCGCATACATTAAAAACGTTTTGAGTTTTGCCTTTATTTGTGCCTTGTTGGAAAGGTCCGGTGAAATTGTTGTCAAGCTAAGGGTCGGGACCCATTGTGAGGTCTCGCCCATAGCATCCCGAGTCCCGCGGATTTGGGGTGTTACACAAGTCGAATTCCTCAAACAGACGTCTCTCGATTTTAGTGTTTCGAATGAATGAAAGAGCAGGATTGGAATGAGATTTAATAAATCCCCATAAATGTTTGGATATCAAATTGTAGAATTATAGTTTTCACCCAAGTCTTGAAAACCATGACACCGAAACTCCTAAAAAACCATATTAAATGCACATTAAAAATATATTTGCATGTTTTTTTATTATTTTTTGCTTAATTATTGGAGAGCTTTGAGAACTTGAAAGCTAATAGGTGTTCGGTGGGGAGAGTTTTTTTTAGAGATTAGAGTTTTAGTAGCTTTTTCAATAGATTTTTGAAACCTTTGTGAGAAAGCTTTTGGGCCGGAGAAATGGGTAAGTAGGCTCTTTTTGTAAACTTGTGTATTAAGAAGGCTCCAAATTAACATCTTGTAATTAGTGAGTTTCGAACTCTGGATGAGTTGTCCTCCCTCCAACCCTTATACCAGCTAGACTAATTGAACTTGATAATCTATTGTTATTTTTAAAAGTTGTACTTAATGTGTACTTACACAAGCGCAAATCGAGTTACACAAGCCCAATCGAATTGGTTACACAAGCCCATCAATTTTTTTA
Organism: Fagopyrum tataricum; assembly: GCA_002319775.1. Classification (NCBI taxonomy): domain Eukaryota; kingdom Viridiplantae; phylum Streptophyta; class Magnoliopsida; order Caryophyllales; family Polygonaceae; genus Fagopyrum; species Fagopyrum tataricum. The sequence continues at coordinate 63,084,560 of CM008279.1, forward strand.
CACAAAGCCATTTTTTTACACAAAGTGATTTTTTACACAAGCCCATCGAATTGGTTGCACAAGCTACACAAACCCATCGACTTTATGTACACAAGCCCTATCGACTTTATGTACTAATGACTCTATCTACACAAGCCCTAACGAATTTATTTGCACAAGCCCTAACGAATTTATCTACACAAGCCAATCGAATTGCACAAGGAACGTCGAATCGAGCCAATAGAATTACACAAAACAACAAAGACGAGACAAAGGGAGGGATGAAATTGTAACATTACACAAACTACAACATTAGACAAAAAGATCTGACGAACTTCATTCCTCGCAAATCTAGAGATTTGGGCTCTCAGATTATCTCCTGGACGAAAACCACTTCATTCCTCCAATAGTTGGCGGATCCGAAGAGCTACCTCCGACGAGATCTGGGCTCTCCGACTACGGTTAAATCAGTTGCGGCAGTTTTGACTCAGGCTAGGGCTCTTCGTGGATCTAGAGATCGAAGGCAAAAAAGACGAGACGAAGGCTGAGAAACCCTACCTGTCAATCATCGTTAGACTAGGACCCTACGCTGGTTGCGAAGGGACTCCCAATTGCGGTGGTTGCGAGAGATTTGGCGGCGCGCGAGGAGATCTAGGCGGTGGTGCGATTTGGTGGTGCGAGGCGGACTGGGCGGTGGTGCGATTCGGCGATGTGAGGCGGACTGGGCGGTAGTGCGAGACGTCAACAAGGGTGGTGGTGTGAAAAAAAACCCTAATGGTTCCGGCGGCTGTGAGAAATGTGAACTGCTCCGGATGTGGAATATGATTTAATAGGGTTTATATTTTCATTTTCCCATTATGCCCCTCTAAATAATTAAAATTAGATTTAAAAATTTACCATAAAAGTGAATGGGCCTAGTTTGTATTTGGTTTTCCAAAATGGTCTTATTATCCCATTTTTCTCAAAGCTTTTTCATTAGCTTTCCATAATTTTGGTCCAATTAACCCTAAAATATATTTGCATTTTTTTTAATTATATTTAATACCTATCCTTTTTGGTAATTTCACCACAAAAATCTACCCATAAATCTCCACATATCAAACACTTTTTAGCTTTTTCGTTAGATTTCCATATGTTACAAAGTTACTCAATACTCTACTCAAAAATCTACCTAAAAAGCTTAAACTACCAGAAAAGCTTAAACTACCGAAAAAGCTCGATTCACTGAACAAGCCCTAACACAGCTTTACGGGGTGATTGGTAGAGCTCTTTATGGAGCTTTTTGTGTAGTTTTGAAATATTGAAAGCTATCTATTGTTTGGCAATGTTAGATTATTTAATAAATTGGAGCTTTTGTAGATTATTGAAGAGTTTTTTGAGAAGGTTTTTGTACACTCGTTCAACTATTTTTTTTGGATAACTTTTCATCATTTTAGTCCAATTTATTTGTTCTCGTTGAGTATCGCACGATCCTTAAGTATCACCTTATGATTCCTTTGTTCTCGTCTGGTATGTTTTGTCCTATGCCTAATTGTGGGAGGTCTTTGGATGTTTTTGGGGAGCATGCGGTTCATTGTAAAGAACTACCCGGCTTCAAATATAGGCATGATCTGGTTCGTGGTGTTTTATGTGACGTGTTTTAGAGAGCAGGGATTTCGGCCAAGAAAGAGGCGTCTGTATCCTTCTTGACTCAACGAGAGACATACGTTGAGACATGCATATGTGTTAGTTTTTGGATGGGTGGGTGGGAAACATGCTTGTATTGATTTGACAGAAGTCTCCCCTTTGATTGGTTTGGATAACGGGCCTTTTGTTGTGGGTAAAACGACTCTCAACGCGGCCTCTTTGAAGGTGACTAAGCATGAAAGAGCTTGTCTTAAAAACCAGCATGTGTTTCTTCCGTTCGCTTTCGATACGTTTGGTTTTCTTGCGCCTGATGCCGTCGAGATTCTCAAGAGGGTGCAACGGGTCTTGCATGGTAATTTTGTGTCACCTAGGTCTTCAAATGTAGTGTTCAAGAGGATCGGATTTGTTATTCAGAAAGGGTTGACGGCACAACTTGTTGCCCGTCTAACTTCTAACTCGATGTAATTTCCATTATATTTAAATAAACTATATTTATGTACATATTTTATTATTCTTTTTAATACTTATCCTTTTTTTTAATAGCTATTCACCATACAAATTTACCCATAAAACTTCACATACCAATTTTTTTCTTATTTTTATCAATAGATTTTCATGTCTTATAAAAAAATCTTATTAAGAAGATGAAAGGAACATGTCCGAGACCCTTAAAGCTGGCTCCTACCTTTTGATTTTCCAATTTTGCTACATTTAAAAACGTTAATGTGACATTATCGATGTGATAGAAGAATGGTACAGTCTTTGTCTAGTAATTTATAATTAAGAAGATGAAAGGAATGGCGTGGCAAATTAAATGACCAACAAGTATCGTTAAAATGATGTAAAATACACTTTTGTTTAGATTTTATGTATCCGATCGAATCGAATATTTTGTTTAGATATCGTAGACATTGTCTAGTAATAATATAATGTGTGTACCCCTTATCGGTAGACAATTAATAACAAGTAAAATAAATAAAAATAATTATTTATGAACAACAAATTACTTAAACTTTAATGATTTACAGTTTCAAAACGAACATGTATTCTTCTACTCTACCTCTTAATCTTACTGGAATATGTAAGATTTACGAACCGACATCACCGCTATTCTAAGAATATCCTTACAAGGTGAGGGATTATAATAGATAATTTTTAGAAAAAGGACTTTTCCTCTTTAAACCGGAGAAGATCACCAAATTTACGATCCTACCTTTACAATTTGAGCAATGTCAATTTGCGTAAGGTTCGTAGTGTTATTAATAGGATGACAATGAATCGGGTGATGGGTGGATGTACCATTTCCGTCATCCGATCCGTCACCTAAAATATTCACCCGATCCGTAGTTTTCGTCACCCTTATCCGTATTTATCGGGTGAACGTGTAGATCGGGTTTTTCTCAGGTGAAATTTAACCCGTCTTCTTATTATGTATTCAACCACAAATTTGAACCAAATAAGATTGTGTAAACTAAAATAAATTATAAATTTTAAACCGGACGGGTACTGGTAATTTTTAGATAATTTTTAGAAAAAAGGACTTTTCCTCTTTAAACCGGAGAAGATCACCAAATTTATGATCCTACCTTTACAATTTGAGCAATGTCGATTTGCGTAAGGTTCGTAGTGTTATTAATAGGGATGACAATGGGTTTTTACCAAAAAAAAAAAAAAAAAAAAAAAGGGATGACAATGGGTCGGGTGATGGGTGGATGTACCACTTCCGTCACCCGATCCGTCACCTAAAATCTTCACCCGATCCATCACCCGACCCGTAATTTTCGTTACCTTTACCCTTCTCCGTCGGGTGAACGGGTGGATCGGGTTTTTCTCGGGTGAAATTTAAACCGTCTTCTTATCATGCATTCAACCACAAATTTGAACCAAATAAGATTGTGTAAGCTAAAATAAACTATAGATTTTAATCCGATTTAAGGCTCAACTAACATGGTTGGAAAAAAAATATAAATCCGAAACATTTTACATGCCTTCACAACAAATGATGAACCAAAAGTGAAAAAATAACAAAGGAATATGAACACACTCTAGAGTTGTCACACTTTATTTGACTCGTCTTCTTTAGTAATAATATTTTTGTATGTAAGAAAAAAATATATTCCCTTATATGTCATTAAAATATAAAAATTGTTATAATAATATAGGCGATGAATGCGGGTGATGGGTACGGCTGGTGGGTCGGGTGATGGGTCTTGAGATGTTCACCCGTATCCGACCTGCCCCATCACCCGCTACACCCGAGTTTCACCCGTATGTTAGCGGGTTTTCACCCGTTTTTTCGGGACGGATTTTCGGACACCCATCGAATGCGGGTGTGATTGCTATCCTAAGTGTTATATAAGACATTGTTTATCGACATTTGAATTAAAGATCTTGGATGAATTACGGGTTGAAATCTATTGAAATAAGAAAATGGTTTGGAGTTCTCACATACGGGATGATAGGTGAAACATTTAAATCTGTAAATATTTCACCTAAAAATGTGTTGTTAACTTGTTATGTTGCAAGGAAATGAAAACGAAGGTGGGAAATGTACGTGTCGAGAAACGGAGAGGCGACAATTTTTAAAAATTGAAGTAAACAAGACCGAAGAAATATATATACTATAACAGTTTTAAAGTTTTTTTTAAGATAAATTTATGTATAATAAGAAGATACAAACGCAGATAAGTTTTTTTTTAAAAAAGACCCGTCCGCCCGGCCCGAAGCCCAACTCGGGCGGGTATGGACAAGACCTCATGCCCGAATTTTGGGATTGATCCGAGTCCAGCCCGAGAAAACGGATAAAATTTTCCAAAAAGTTTGGCCCGGGCCGGGGATACACAGGTTTACCGGTGATACATGAATGAATGTGTCATTAGTTGTATAATTATTGAGAAATAAGCATATAGGCTCTGATAAATGATATTAAAATAATAGTCATAATTGTCTTGTTCATCTTAAATAAAAAAGATAACAAAATGTAGCAGACAATAATTAATTGTTCATTTCTTTTGTATTTCACATTGGATTGTCATTCGTGACCATAATTTAGATGTATCCGGTTCATTTTCGATGTTAAAAAGATGAATTGATCATGTTTGATAAATTTTCAACACGAAAAACAACCTATTTAAAGGTTGAGCCTTTGACACGCGTTTCTTTTGAGAGAGGGAGAGGGGGGAAATGATAAATTTGACTTCTTTACTATCGGATTTTCTTGATGTGTTTTTTGTGTTTTTTTTTCTCCTGAAATTGTTTCTCATGACGGTTAGTCCGTCTGCCGATCTTTTTCGACCTTTCAATCCACTAGACGGCGTGTCGTCTGGTGCTTCGAATCGCTTTCCTTTATAAAAAAAATGAGTAGAGATAATTATTTTGATAAAGAGTAGAGATAATTAAGTAGAAGCTTACGTACTTGAGAAAAAAGAAAAGAAAAAAAATGATAATATTGTGTATTTGAATTTGTGAGAGAGAGATGAAAGCACAGATGGATGTAAAGCGGATAGGTACGTACTGTCCACCGTACCTCATTAACAAATAAGAATAATATAATAATGTTAGTTACAAGTTACGTAGAGATGGCCAGCCTGGGCCACGTTCTTCCTTGCTCCCTCTCATTGGATTCTATGAAACTTAAGCCTGTGTTAATGTGATAATAACCCATAGCACACAAAGCCAAACTTTTATTTTTCTTATTAATATACTATCATATATTAGATAGTATGACATATAAGGATACTTTAATAAAATATCGTAACCTAATTTATGACTAAGGAAAAATAAAAATAATATACATATGTAGTTATAGGAAGTTATAGGAAGTGAATTACTAAGATCTAGCGATATATCTTTCCTAACTTTCAAGTTGGAGGTTGATATCATAAATGTCTAACTTGGGAAGTAGATAGCGGAATTGATATTGTCCGAGTGTTTTGGTAAGGATATTGACAAGTTGATTTTCGGACTGGACATGGGTTGTTTGGATATTGCCTTATGTTTTAAACTTCATCTCGAATAACATGAATAACAATCTCATTATATTTGGTGCGTTCATGGAACACGGGATATATTGTAGGCAATGTACGTGGATTGCCGCTTGGTTGTCGCACCACAATTTCATAGGTTGAGTATGACGTATACTGAGAGGGCGAGAGACCGTAGGAGAATTTTTGAGTCATTTGAGTTCACATGTGGTGATGGTCGCCATTGCGTGGTATTAGACTTTTGTTGAGGAACGAGAGACAATGCTTTTTTTTATTTTTATTTTTTATTTTTTTAAAATCTTTTGAGTCATTTAAGTAGTCATCAAGCGGGGATATATTGCCCGACTCCTTACATCAGAATTCATAATGTTTATAACACCCTCGCAAGGTTCACACAATACATGAAAATCCGTAGAAAATTCAAAAGCAAAAGAAGATAAGAAATCCGCTGCGCAATTATAAGTGCATTCCTCCTACATAGCAAGAGAGTATACCTAGCTTGTTAAGCGTGGAAACACTTCCTTTAGGACGAGTCATGAATGAAGATGGGAGCAAATGTCATCGAGTCCATGGAGTAATTGATGTACTCGTTCCTCATTATGAGTGGACGAGAGGATCTTCGAGCAAGGATTGCAAATGTCCTTGTGGGAAGGAAGACAAGACCCGAGTTCGTCCTATAAGCATCATAATAAGTATTTATGCTTTGTCCTTATTGAGAAAAATGAGCAATATTGAATCGAAGTTTGAGTACACGAAGGTCCGTTCCCAATAAAGAAAAAACCGTTGCTTAATATCGATATATAAGTCACGAATTATGTCAAAGTATGTGAGCGAAGATGGAGTGTTGGATTGACGGCCTAGATAATCCACCCAACGATCATAAAGTTGATCGTATAACAATGGATATGATCGCCATAATCTTCATCGGTTTCAGTAAATGTACCTTCAATGAACCCTAATTTTCATTTTGCACGAAACACATGGCCATATCACGTTTCAATTCCGAATAGTTTTCACTTTTGAGAAGTACCGAGAAGATTGAGAGGTCCAGATGATCTCGGTCAGGATCTTCTGTATCACTTTCTTATATGTATCCTTATATTCCTATCACGTGATTTGTAAAATTTATATTGTTTATTATATTTCTCGTAAAACAGTAAAACTTTAATCTTTATGTATTTAACCTCTACCAATCACATGATATGAATACATGTATCGCTGATATAGAGATTCCAATTGAATCGCTGATACAGAGATTCCAATTGAGATGAGCCGAAGTAGCATGGATTTATAATACCAAGTGTTGTGTTTAGTGGCATGTTCGAAACTTGACTAAAAAAATAGTTGACTACAGAAAATAAAATAATACAAGCACATAATTATAGGAAGTAAATAACTTAGATCTAGAAATTTTACCATTTACCATGCAGAATCATAATCTATTTAAAATAAAAATGCATTGAAAAGAAAAAGTTAGACGCGGTTTCTTGAAATGCAGCACCGACCGATGATGAATGCAAATTAACTTTTACATATTCAAAGATATAGAGATTGGAAAAGCGAGTTAGCCAACGAAGGTAAACACATCATTTCTGGCTGGCAATTTTGGGTCTACAATCTGCACACACACACATATATATATATATGCATGTGTTTGTTTGTTAGTCATTTAACACGTAGGCACACCATGCAAATGTGCTTTTGAGTCATGAATTTGTTTAAGTACCGACTCGTACATTTCTAGAAGAACAGCCAATCAAATACGTCATGCAACATGCCGCTTTCTCCAATCCAGCTTGCCTAGCTACTTTTGATACGTACCTTTAAATCTAATACGTACCTATACGGCTAAACATAATACGGAGTACATAAGAGTAATCACCTTTTTAAAACTATATTTATTAAATATGTTTTCTTTTAAAACTCTACTTATCAATCGCAATGTTAAACAAACCGAAATATAAACGGACGGGTAAACCATATATATATATATCACGAATGGTTAATCCTGAGAAGAGTTCACCTAGCTGATAAACGGACGGGAAATTAAAAATGGACATCGGTTCAGGTCTATCTAGGCCGAAAAATCTATTTATTTTTATAATTAAATAGTAGGATTCAAGCATGAGACCTTAAGGTAAGTTCTAGTGTCAACATATATGTAAAAATTAAATACTTTTTTTTTTTCAAATAAGATGAATATTTTTCTTCGTTTATTAAAAATGTAAAAAGTTTGGGACCCGTCCGATCAGAAGCTCGACTCAGTTAGATATTGGCAAGGCCTTACGTCGAAACTGTACTCAAACCGAATCCAGTCCGGGAAAACAATCAACCACGTTTTTCCATATGATCAAGTTAAAGTAATTTTTTCTTACGACAAAGGGTGAAAACTTTTTAAAGTCGCACATATAAACATATGAGTGATTAAGATTAAAGGAGCAAGTATTATAGGGATCAATCACATAATTGTAATATTATAAGTGAAACGTGATGATTTATTTTTATTTTTTTTGTGTGGAAGATAGCGGACACATGCAAGCATGTCAACTAATTTATTAAAAACAAAGAAAGACCTACAAACGCACCAACCTAGGAGTCGTAATTCCTTGAGCATCCTTGTTCAAAAAATCACCCAACCCCTCTATCGGATCTTTAATGACAAAGTACCCGACAAGTAAACCAAAAGTAAAATTACATAAAAAATCCGCAGCGGAATTCGCTTTGCGGTAGATGTGTCGAAATTGAACGCTCCAATTTCTACGCAAGAAGCCTTGACAGCGCGCTACCAGGCTAAATAAGGGATGTCCCCGGTGGATCTCATTCCTGACTAACCTTACAATCAACTCTGAACCAGATTCAATCTCCAACCTTTGAATCTTCAAATCCCAAGCCATATGAAGCCCCATGCATAATCCCCATAGTTCGGCCATTGAGACCGAGCACATCCCTATATTAAATGCAAGCCCTAGATTCAACGTCCGAGCTCATCCCTTATCAGACCTCCAGTAACAACTTGCTCCGTGGAAAGTTTCACCGCCCCATCAACATTCAACTTGAACCAACCCTACCTAGGCATACACCAACTAACCATGAACTCCTACTTTTTCTCTATGTTTCGAAACATACTCTTTCTCTTGAACGCTCGATCTATTTCCTTCGCCCTTTCTTTCACAAACAGCACACATCCATGGGGGCTAATTTCATTCCTAAAGATCCCGTTATTCCTCCATTTTCATAACCAAAAAATGACAATAGAAAACTGGACATTCCAATCCCCTCCATTGTTGAGTACATACCTTGTGCTAATGTTTTCAAGAACCCAATCTTCAGCATCATCAATAAAGAAGTCAAATCGAAGATCACTCGGGAAGAAATCGTTCCAGATCGACCTATCCGTAGAGCAGTCTCTAAGAACATGTAAAGATCTCAGGCCCTCGTTTGCATAGAGAGCAAGTAGCATCCTCAACAATATGTCTCCTTACCCTTTCAGCGTTAGTCATCAACCTTTGTTTGATAATGATCGAGATGAAACATTTGACCCTTTCTGGAATTACAAGTTTCCAAATAATACCATAAATAGGATCGGTCGTAGTCCCATTACACGTGATAAGTCTATATGCCGATTGAGAGGAATACATACCCTCAGCTTCAAACATCCATGAGAATCTGTCCAGAGCTTCCGCCCCATTAGACAATTGGACCCCAACAATTTTAATCAGAGCAGTAGCCGATAGAATAGGATTCAAAGCATTCCAATCCCAACCAACTGTATTGGACCAAAAATCACACACTTTGCTAGTCAGATCCACTCCATTGATCGTATTAAGCATGATTTCCGCAAGCGGTTGATTGGAAACCCAACAATCCGTCCAAAACCTAGTCATCTCCCCATCTTCGACATACCATCTGATACCATGTTTAATCACTTCATCTCTAGCCCAAAGAAGACATATCAGTAAAGGGGAGCTTGCCCTAAAAGACTCCATATCCATGAAACTCCTTGGAGTTGTAACATTGTATTTTGATTTCAGTACAACCACCCAAGGGCTTTCGCTGTCACATGTAAACCTCCATACTAACTTGGCCATAGAAACTAGGTTAGATTCCCTACAACTTCTAATTCCCAATCTACCTTCTTTTCTCGGTTTACAAACCGTTTTCCAATCTACCAGGTGTAGACGCCTCTTATCCGCTTCATCATTCCAAATGAAACATCTAGCCTTCGAATCAATATCTTTCCATACCGACCCGGGTAATTTCATCAATCTCATGGAATATGAAGATAGCGAGGAAATTACCGATCTAGTCAGAGTAATCCTTCCGGCAAAACTGAGCACTCTACCACGCCAGGCAGTTAACCTATGGTCCAGCTTCCCTAAAATAGTTTCGACATCAGATCTTACACGTCTACCATTTAAGATCTCAATCCCAAGGTACCTACCGGAGTCAGTGATAACCGGGAAGCCCGCCTCATTCTGTAACCAATTCCTCAGCCTCGTACCAACATTAGGAGAAACATAAATATGAGATTTAGAAACAGTAACCTTCAACCCTGAGCATTCACATAACAAAGCCAAGAAATCTCAGATCATTTTAATTTGTGAAACCGACGCCTCAACGAACAAGACGATGTCGTCCGCAAAGAACACGTGAGAAATTTTAGGGCTACCTCTTTTCAGGGTTACGGGCTTCCACGTGTCAGCACCAGATTGCCACGTGTCAGCACCAGATTTAACGCAGATTTAACGCAGCATATTGCCACGTGTCAGCACCAGATTGCCACGTGTCAGCACCAGATCTTAGGGCTACCTCTTTTCAGGGTTACCGATCTAGTCACAGTAACCTTCAACCCTGAGCCCTTCTTTGCCACGTGTCAGCACCAGATTTAACGCAACATAAAAAATATTTTAAAAAGTTTATTATTTTAAGTTGTTAATATAAATTATTATCAAAGCCCAACAAAATCTTTTCAAAAAGTTATTTATCTAGATTATTAAAAAATGGGTTTACATAATCGGATTTTTTTAAATAAAAATTATTTTATTATTATTATTATTATTATTATTATTATTATTATTTTAAGTTGTTAATATCTTATATATATATATATATATATATATATATATTAAAGGAGAGACCCTTATTGTCACGTGTCAGCGCCAAAATTCCCGAAGCTCATTTTTTTTATAAATAAAGTAATTTAAATAAATAATTTTAAATCAGAACTTTTTTTATAAATAATTCATATCATCTAACCGAATCTTAAGATTTAAGAAAATTTTAATTTGATTATGGATTTTTTTACAAATAAATCCGAAAAGTAATTTTAGTCTTTTACATATTATCGGTCTAAAATTTATATGTGTAATTTAACCTCATTATTTTGTTAATAAAATATAAAAAAACGTTTGCTAACACAATTAATTATAACAGAAAAAAAACAAAAAAAGATTAAAATATTGATTAACATTTACAAACAAAAATTGTAAGAAAATATTTTTATAAAAAGAATAAAACAAACGTAGTCTTACTCATATAATCATATCACAACATCGTTTACAAGGATCGATTGTATGCTACGAGAAATACACTTGAAAAGTATAATAAATAAGTGATTTTATTTTCCGCATCCTTATATATTAAATTATTTATAATAATGTATACATATTAAAATTCAATCCCGCACAATGTGCGGGTATTATACTAGTCTTGTGATTAAGTCTCTCAAGACACAAAACGAACAATTAGGGCGAAAGTGGATCCCCTTGTCTAACACCTCGTGTTAGAGCAAATAGTTCAGACATCTCACCATTCCAGAGTATCCTCATTACAGATGATTAGTAACAAGCCATTAACCTTGTTAACCACTACTCAGGAAGACCAAGCAAAGTGACAGTTTCATCAATGAAATCCTAACTTAACCGATCATAAGTTTTCTCTAGGTCTAGCTTGATCGTCATCCACCTCTTGCCTTGCTTCTTTCTCGCCATGGAATGTATGATTTCTTGGACAATAACCACGTTATCATCAATGACCCTTCCTGAAATGAAGCTACTTTGGTACGGTCCAACAACTCTCTTCATAATTGGTTGCAACTTTCCAACCATCAGCTTGACGACTAACTTGTACAGGACATTACATACAACAATTGGACGAAAATGCGCCATTTGTTTTGGATTCCCAGATTTTGAAATAAGTGACATGAATGTTTTATTGGTGCCTTCAGGGAAAGAACTTGATCTTAGAAAATCCCTAACATCACGAATGATAGAACTACCCACATTCTCCCAACAATGTTGAAAGAAAATAGCATGAAATCCATCAGGGCTAGAGCTTTATAAGCGCCCATTGAATTGAGACAACTAAGTATCTCCCTATTAGAAATTCACTACATAAACCTGAGACCTCCAACTCTGATAAATGTGAAAAATTGCACAACCACTCTATCCTATTATTGTCAGAAGTCGCCGGATTAGAGAATAGCAGTCTAAAGTAATCAACCACATGTGCCTCCAATTCTTCCGGATCTGAGATCCAGTTCCCAACATCACTCTTTTAGATTCAACCCGATTATGTCTCCGTCGAACTATAACACTAGTGTGGAAGAAAGCGGTGTTTCTGTCTCCTTCTGTGATCCACTTCTCGCCCGATTTTTGGAACCACAAAAGCTCCTCTTGGTGAAGTATCTCCTCGAGTTCCCGTTGTAGAGAAAAATTGTAGTCAAGCAAGCTTTGATCCAGTCTCTCCTCCAATTGCGCCTGAATTTCGTTTATCAAATCTACCACACGTGCTTTATGATCTTAGATACGCCCAAAGACCTCCGTATTCCACTTAGCCAACCTATTCTTTAACAAAAAAATAGCCTGAATAGCAGGGACGTTGTCATTCCATTCGGGTTTGACTTTCTCCTTAAAATCTGGGTGCATTAACCAAGCAGCAAGGAATCTGAATGGTCTTCTGCCTACTCTGACACTCCTTACTGGATTAAGATCCAGTAACAACAGGTTTATGGTCTGAAGAAAGACAAGGTAGATGACGAACAAAGGCCTCTTTCCACCGGACCCGAGCATCAATGTTCATGAAAACCCTATCAAGCCTTCTGGACTGTCTTTTACCAACTTCTCTACCTCTATTCCAAGTGAATTTGGGCTCAGAAAAACCCAAGTCCACAAGCTGAGTATGATTAACCCATTCCTTGAATTTCCTGGTATCCTTGGACAAAGAAGGACTTACCCCCCCCCCCCCCCCCCCCCCCGGGCTTCAGAAATGTCGAGTATGCTATTGAAATCACCACCAGCTATAACATGTCCTTGACACCCAACAACAACATTCGACACCTTATCCCACTCTTCCCTTCGTCTACCTGGCGTAAGAGGATTATAAATCGCAAAAAGATCAAAAACATTTCCTCCATCATCAACGGATACATGGATGAAACTGACATCCTTGCGCTTCAAAGTTACTGAACAATCCGCAGCATTCCACAACAACAAAATTCCTCCTCCGAAACCATTAGCTTCGACTCTTACATTATTCGTAAATCTACTTCTTCTACATACCTCATCAGCTACCCCATTCGAAATTTTAGTTTCAAACAACGCAAAAATATCTGCTTTATGGCGATTGCACATATAGTTTAGGGCTTTGCGGAATCGCCTATTTCCGGCACCCCTACAATTCCAAAAGATGACTTTCATTGAGACCTTGGGACGAGTTGAGCCATGCTGTCATAACTGTGTCACTGGCTTCAACAAGTACCTCGGTAGGGACCATTTCCTCATCAACTTCTTTATCCGGCGTGATACGGGGTTAGCCGTCAGTTGGTCCAATCTTTCAACACCAAGACTCGAAATGAAGAAAATGAATAAAAAGGTGAAAACTTGAAATAAAAAATGGAGGAATGATCCAATGATGGTGAAGGATCGATAGATGGATAGATTTGGTCGAACCCTTAAGGCAACCAAGAGCACGATAGGGAAACAAAGGCCCTAGCACACAAGTTGGAATGACTTGAAGAAGCCCTTCCGCTATAATCTCACACAGAGGGGAAAGCGATTGTCCCCAAAGCACGAGAAGTCACCCGGAGATGATTGAGAACACCAACTTGCCAATCCAAGTGACAAAACTCAAACCAGCGCCAAAGTTGTTGGGCGAACGGATTCCACTATTCGCATAGTAAGGTGTCTCGATTCCACGAGAAGAATATGAGATAGAAGAGAAAAATACTCGAAAGTACTTGTGTTTAATTTCAATCAAATCTCAGAGAGGAGGACATCCACCCTAAGCCTTATATAGGCTAGAGGTGCGTCATCTAGGGTTTCTTACGGGCTATGGGCTTGATCCAAGATTGAGCTCAATCTAGCTACAGATATAAGATTTGTGATCAAATCTTTAAGAGATAAGATCAAACTAAAATGAATTAAAAATAAAATAAACTAATTAAAAAGCAAGCCTATCTTTTATTTAAAAGATGTCCAAGAATGGGCTTTAAAATAAGAAGCAAGATGGGCCTAATTTAGCCACTTAAATTAGCCCGAATTCTTCCTTCTTCCAATGCAATCCAACGTGCTTCTTCCTCTTGCATTCCACGTGAATTTTGGTCATTTCTCTTCTTCACATCTTGTCTTCTCTTGCTCATGCGTCCATCTTCAAAAGGAGGTGAAGTTGAGTTGCTAGATGCTCTTGCATCACGGCGGGACCTCTAAGCGAATCCTAGTTCCGTTTTCTTCGACCTCCATCTCTGATGAACTTCTTCTGACTTTCTCCATTGACACCTTGAAACTAGATGGGCTCGGGGGACCGGAAACTTTTGACATCTCTTTGTCCGTAAAAATAACATCCTCACTTTGCAATACCCTAATTCCCCTCTTGTTACTACTAAGTCCATTATTGGGCTATTGAACATTAGAATGGGCTATAGTCTCCCCATCTGGGCCCAAAACCTTTGCCCTTTTTGCCTGATTACCTCCCCTTATGTCAGGAACCCTTGGTTCAACTTCCTCTTTATTAATAACGACCGTTTCAATTCCTTCGGGATTAGCATTCAATGCACTTGGAATTGTAACGTCCGCCTCTTCCGCCGCCTTCTCCAAACTACTAAACATGTTATTGACCTCCGGAGGTACAACGGAATCTTCACCGCCGATAATCTTGTTCGATCTCCTTCTGTTGTTGTGCACTACTGTCATCCAAGGGCCATAGTGTTCCGATGTCGCTTTGTCTCTCACCATGTGAACAAAAGTTTCCTCACATGATGCATTATGCGTATTCAATTGTTGTGCACTTGTCTCCTCTATCTTCTTGGGGCATCTATCTCTTAGATGTCCAATCCTTCCGCGATGATGACAAATGGTACTCAAGCCCTCATATTCCACTAAGACTCGTTTGCCCCTCACCATAACTGCCCCTATTAACGGCTTCTCTAGGTCGATTTCAACACATACCCTTGCAAATTTGCCTCTTGTGACATACAATTTGTTTAAGTCGACTTTTAGAGGTGTGCTTAATGCCGAAGCTAACCCGTAGAGGACAACCTCGTCATACAATTTGACTGGTAACTCAGAAAGTCTAGCCCAAACAAACATGGTTCTCACCACATCCTTGTAGGGGTTGAAGTCCGAACACCATGGACACACTATAATGTAGTTACCGTAGATCTCCCAAGGTCCCTCCGTTAGAGCTTTAATAAAATCCTCCTCTCTAATGAAGTGAACAACATAGTAATGATTAGGAAGGTCTAGGATAGTAAGTGTAACGCCCCAAAATTGGGAAAACACTACAGCGCCATGAACCCGAACAAGGATTCCCTAAGGCTAAATGAAACAAGATAAAGGCGGAAAGATAAATTGAAACTCATAAACAGATATCCATAATCCTGCATCATAAAGGTATAACAATCCAAAGTCATCCCATGCACGGGGTAAAACGACAACTAGTCAAATCCATGGCCAAGAATAAAACAAGGTTTGGGAATAAAAGTCCCAACCCAACTAGCATAAAACAAAAAACGAGGAATAAATCCCGAGAGACACAAGACCACCGAACATGACCTCTCACAAGCTAACTAGACTGCCCGACCTCCATGCTCCTGAACTGATCTTGTACCTGATTATGTCAAAAACATAACTAGCCCCACCGTGGTGGGGTTAGTCTTCCAAATAAACTAAGCCGATACATAATCAATTTAATATATGAACTACACAAGCATAAGATCATAAATAATATCACATAATGGTTAAAAACAAAACACGAGTATAAAAGTACGCTTGCTTCACATTTGCAAATGACAACTTTAAACCGATTCATAAATAACTCCGAATCTGTAGCTTCAAATATGCCTTTACAAATCATTGTAAAAATGCTTTATATATGCATATTCCAATATCAAAATCATATGTAGTAAACTCAAATATGTCACCTCAAATGACATGTAATAAACATAATGAAATCATGCTTCAAATGCGCTTAAGACAATATCCTCAAACAACATATCCAAATTTAAAACTGTCAACTCGAAAGACATTTATAAACCAGGGTAAAACATGCTCACATACGCATAAGATGATATCATATCAAAACGGTAGTAATAACCAAATCTGTAACAAATTACATTTATAACACATGCTCAAAGTCGTATCATATGACGGATATAAATCATTGTCAAAGTCGTGTTTTAAGACGTATATAAATCATGCTCAAAGTCATATCATATGACATGTATATATATTGCTCAAAGTCGTTTCATACGACATGTATAATTCATGCACAATAGTCACCTCAAAAGACATATAAATACCATACGAAAACATACTCGAGTATTCTTTATTTCAAAAACTGTACTTCAAATACCATTTTATGTTAGTATTTAAAACATGTCCAAGTACGTATTGAACACGAAGGTACCTCCTTTCCCCATATGGGTTGGGGTTTCGGAAGTCACGGATTAGATGACTCCTTGCCCAACAAACGCATAATCAGGCGCAAACCTCAGCCCGCACAAACCACTCACTCCGGGTGAAAATGGCCCGCCTTCACTCGAGGCGCGTAAAAACAAATGCTCAAAACAAATCATATTGACCGGTGCCATTTCCTCGCCCACACAAACCATGACCATAGGTAACATGGCCCGCGTAATTCGAGGGTTTGAAATCAATGTCCTCCAATGGATAATATTGGCAAATTTGCCGCTCAAGCTCAACCAAATCATATCAATGCTTCCAAAATCAACACTTGCAAGCCTCTTTAAAGTAACACAATGAGTTAGCTCACAAATGCAATGCAACTATGCAATAAACAACATTGGACAAAAATCCGCTCAAGTCAAAGACACTTTCATTATTAACGATAACTCATGCTTTCAATATCAACAATAATTCATGCTTTTAACATCATCAAAACAACTCATGCTTTTAAACAACATCAATTTATGGCTTATTAAATGCTTATTTCATAAATAGCAAAATAACATGTGGGAACCTCATAATCATCATGAAAACATATAAATGATATTTAGCTTAAATCATGCTCATATAAACGCTCACAAGTACTTGCCTTAGCAAAGCTTACTCAAACGTCACACAAATTACTCACAAGCACCAAACTCGACAATCTCACAATCAACCTAAAACAAGTAAAGTTTCACAAATCAATTCATGAATTGAAACCGGACAATAAAACTCAAACGTCTTAGGGACACCATGCAATCTCACTATCTCTTCAACGAACACATCTATTCTCTACACTCCAAGTAACCTTAATAGCTATGAACTGCGCAAAATTCGTGAACCGATATATCACAACCCATATAACATCTATTCCCCTTTGAGTACGGGACAATCTAGTCACAAAATCCATGGAGATATCTTACCATTTCCACTTCGGGATAGTAAGCGGTTGTAACAACCCTATAGGTCTTTGATGCTCGATCTTAACTTGTTGACATGTCAAACACTTAGCCACATACTCAGCTACTTATCGCTTCATGTTCACCCACCGATAATTCCTTTTAAGACCCTTATACATTTTATGAGTTCCGGGGTGTACATAATAACTAGAGGAATGAGCCTCTTTAAAAATAGAATGCGCGGAGCGCATTATAGGTAGGCACACATGACGATTATTGCATCTAAGAATCCCATTATCATCAATCTTGAAATCTGGAGCTTTTCCTTTCTTAAAATATTCCCGAATCTTTCTCAAAATTGGGTCATCAACTTGTTTCTCTTTGATAGTCTCCAACAAAGATGGTCGAATTTCCAAGATACACAGTTGACCTTGGTTTTTTCCAAACCAAACCTCAATGCCAAGCTTCATCAAATCTTGGTGCAACTTAGGTTGCGCAGTCAAACACGCTATCATCTTCTCTTGCGTCGACTTCCTACTAAGAGCATCTGCAACAACATTAGCCTTTCCAGGATAATATAAAATCTCAATATCATAGTCCTTTAATAACTCTAACCATCTTCTCTGTCTCATATTTAACTCCTTCTGAGTAAAAATATACTTCAAACTCTTGTGGTCCGTGAAAATCTGACAACTAATCCCATAAAGGTAGTGTCTCCAAATCTTGAGTCCAAAAACTACAGCTACAAGTTCCAAGTCATGAGTGGGATTACCTCATACAGCTTCAATTGGCGAGATGCATATGTTATCAACTTATCACCTTGTCATCTTGCATCAATACACAACCAAGTCCTTGTCCTAAAGCATCGCTATAACTGTAAACCCATCAGTACCGTGAGGTAATGCCAAAACTGGTGCACTCGTAAGCCTTTTCTTAAGCTCCTTAAAGCTCTTTTGACACTTCTCATCTCACTCAAACTTCTTTGTCTTCCGAAGTAAGTTAGTAATCGGTTGGGCTACTTATGATAATCCTTCCACAATTCTCCGATACTAACCTACAAGACCAAGAAAACTTCTAACTTCTTTCACAGTCTTAGGCAGATGCAATTCTGAGACTGCTACAATCTTTTGTTGATCAACCATCACACCTTCTGCTGAAATTACATGACTAAGGAATGCTACTTCTTGTAGCCAAAATTCACATTTTGACAACTTAGCATATAACTTCTCTTTTCTCAGAGCTTCAAGGACATCTCGAAGATGACTTGTATGTTCCTCTCAACTTCGAGAGTATATCAGAATATCATCAATAAACACCACAACAAAACGGTCTAAGTACTCCCTGAAAACTCGATTCATCAAGTCCATGAACAACTGGTGCATTAGTGAGCCCAAAAGGCATCACCACAAACTCATAATGGCCATACCTTGTCCTGAACGCCGTTTTGACAACATCCTCATCTCAGACCCTCAACTGATGGTAACCAGATCTCAAATCAATCTTTGAAAACACAACAGATCCTTACAACTGGTCTAGAAGATCATCTATCTTGAGCAAATGATACTTATTCTTCATTGTTACCTTGTTCAACTCTTTGTATTCAATGCACAAGCGAAGAGAACCATCTTTCTTTTTCACAAATAAAACTGGCAATCCCCATGGTGATGCACTTGGTCTAATAAATCCTTATTCAGCAAGTTTCTGCAATTGTTTTTTTTCAATTCATGTATCGCTATGAGTGTCATTTTGAACGGCGCTTTGGAAATTGGAGTTGAGCCTATCTCGAGCTCAATTGTGAAGTCCACTTCTCGTTGTGCAGGAAGTCCTGGTAAGTTATCTGGAAAGACATCTGGATACTCATTAACAATAGGAATCGGTGATAACTCGGGTTTCTCTTTTTCCTTACCCATCACATAATACACATAACCAATACAACCTTGACTTAGCAATTGGCAGGTGATCATAACACTAATGATCTGCTCCGATCTGTTTGACTGACGAACTTCAAACGCATGTATTCATTCATCCTTAGCCACTACAATGACCGTTCTCTTTCAAAGATCCATAACTGCTCCATGATGTATCCAAAATCAAATCATAGTGGTGTATGTCAACCACAATCAAGTTAGTTAACCAATCCAACAACTGGAGGTTTAGCATCAACATTTCGTATGCATGCATGTCTTGTCCACTACCTTGCCTCATAAACTTCTACCTGGCATAACTCTTGTGATCCGCGGATATATCTTAGATAGAATAATACTAAACAGTTCATTAAAACAAGTACAGGAAAGAGCAATGGAGATCTTAGGCGCTAGCAATGGAAACACTAAAACCATACCCGACTCAACCCGAAAACAAACCATAGCTCTGATACCAACTTCTGTAACGCCCCAAAATTTTGTAACACCCCGAATCCGCGGGACTCGGGGCGCTACGGGCGAGACCTCACAATGGGTCCCGACCCTTAGCTTGACAACAATTTCGCCGGACCTTCCAACATGACACAAATAAAGGTCGAAAACTCAAATATGTTTTTAAAGTATGCGGAAACGAAAAGTACGAAACTACAACTTGGAAACTCAGCCGAGTCCTCAAAACAACGTAAATAAATCCGAATTCTAACATACGACAATATCCATAAATAACAACATGAAAAGACTCAAAACATCCCCGTCCTATAATGTACGGAGACCCCGGCTGTCCACTCCTCCGCCTCACTCGGCGGCATCCCTAACCTACAAGTCATCTACACAATCGGTTTAAAACCGTTAGCTAATATTCTAGGCATTAGAAAAGCGGTGAAGGCACAAACACACTCATACACAAAACATAAATCACACAATTCCGGTTCCTTATCTTTATTATTATTAAGTCGTATTCCAATCTAGGTCAACTTCCTTTGTGACACTAGACCCCAATGGTCTCGCCTCGGTCCCTACTTACCGGCAAGGAATGGTACGGATGCATCCGTCCATCTAACCCGCCGGGCTAGTCGCCGAGAATCCCCTAGACCTCACTATGGGCTAGGCAGTATTGTCACCGCCCGTTCTCATACACTTGGGCCAATATAAACATATATATAAAGTCGGTGGTCCTAATTACCGGTTTCATCGTTATAACATAAAATAACACACCACCCAACACACAGCAATACTAATACATAAAATACGAGCTAAGTAAGTCCGAAGACTTACTTCGTCCCAAATGCTATCTCACAAAACGCTCACGCTTCCCTTGGGAAGAAATACTCAACCTGTTCACAACAAGGTATCATAAAAACCCGCTACTTGGCATTTCCACTAA
This sequence comes from Fagopyrum tataricum, assembly GCA_002319775.1. NCBI lineage: Eukaryota > Viridiplantae > Streptophyta > Magnoliopsida > Caryophyllales > Polygonaceae > Fagopyrum > Fagopyrum tataricum. The sequence continues at coordinate 63,105,296 of CM008279.1, forward strand.
GTTATGCAAATTCCGACCTATCATGATACTACACAATTTAGCCCATACGCTAAATTGCTCATCAAATATTATATATCGACCTAATATAGATTCGTTCCTAAATTCCGAGGTTAAAACTCGATAACGTATTATCCGGGGCAAATATACATTTCTTAAGTCGTAAGGGTCAAAACCGTAATTAAACCTTGGGGCAATTTCCGACAAAAATCCAACAAAGGGTATAAATGCAACAATTTCAGAAATCTGGGTCAAAACTGCAATAACTCAAAACTCTGGGCATATTCTGTAATTATCATAAAACTGAGGTTCGGAATCGTAATTATACCAAAAGAGAGGGGGCCGACTGTAATTATTGGGAAGCTTGGCCGGCCGGTTTCTGCGCTTTTTCCCGGCGACTCCAGCGGCGGCGGGGCTGTGATGACCTCCCTCGACGGCCCAAGGCGAGGGCGTCCCGATGGCAGCGGCTCTTCTCCGGCTGTGGTGGCTCCTTGTGGCGGTAGAAAAGAGAGAGAGTTGGCGAGGAGATCGCCGGGCGTGGGAGAACGAAGGCGTGGCTCCCGGCTGCGGTTTCTTCACGGTGGCGACTGCAGAAGCTCAGGCGCTCCCCCGACGTCACTAGGCAGGCGGCAGGCTCCGGTGGTGGTGGTCTCCGGCAACTTCGATCCAAAACAGAGGAGGATGACGAGGAAGGCTGCAGGAGGAAGGGGAGGTGGTTCCGGCAGGGGCAAGGCAGCAACGGCGGCTCGCTCCAGTGGCGGGGCAGCTCCGAGGAGAGGAAGAGCGGGGAAAGAGAAGGGAAGGTGCAGGCGGGCGTGGGGTGAGGGAGGGGAACCACGGGGAGAGGAGGAAGAGAAGAGGGGAGTGAGGGAGAGGCAAGGGCAAGGCCGAGGGGTGCTGTTGTAGGGGAGCGGGGACGGGCGAGGGGTCGGGTGCTGCAGGCCCTGCAGGCCTAGGCGGGCGGCTAGCTTGCGTGGAGAAGGGGCCCTGTAGGCTAGGCGCTAGGGACGGCCGGCTGGAGCGGGAAGAAGCAGCTTCCCAAAAAAAAAAAAAAAAAGGAACGGGAATCAAAACTCGTTAAACTAGTTCCGTAACGGATGTTACGGGTCGGAATATTATCCGACATTCTCGTAAAAATTTATTTATGGGTTACGGGTCGGAAATAAAAGTCGGATATTCCCGTAGAAATAATTTACGGAAATAGGAATAGCACGGTAATTCGTTTTCTAAAATTTCCGGGCGTTACATCTAACCCCCCTAAAAACAAGTTTCGTCCCGAAACTTGCTAAACCCAATACTCTCCAATATATCCGCCTCGTAATCCCGTACAACTCATAAAAGGTATACTGTTATCTCTAAATCAAGCTTATGTATAGAAACACAACATAACTTCGTAAGGTCCACATAACTCCACTAAACACATATCATAAAAAGCAAACAAGAAAGATCTCGGGACTAACCCGACGGTCCTATCGATGTGGCTAGGTCTGCATAAAACTCGGGATATTTCCTCCGGATACTATCTTCCGTCTCCCATGTAGCCTCGTCGGCTCCTCGCCTCGATCACTGGATCCTAAGCATCGGTATCTCCTTCGATCGAAGGCGTCTCGTACTCCGCCCTAAGACCGCTATCGGGTGCTCTGCGAATGTGTGGTCCGGCTCGACCACTAGGTCCTCATGACTAATGACGTGTCTCGGGTCATGTATGTACTCTCTCAGCTGAGAGACATGAAATACCGGTTGTATACCCTCCAACCGCGGTGGCAATGCTAACCGGTATGCCACCTCACCGACTCTCTCCAAGATCTCAAATGGTCCGACATATCGGGGGCTTAATTTCCCCTTAATGCCGAATCGCCTAACGCCCCGTGTCGGTGACACCCTCAACCAGACCTGAGCTCCTACCCTGAACTCGAGAGGTCTACGCCTCCTATCCGCATACGACTTCTGACGGCTCTGCGCAGCCAACATCCTCTCCCGAATCAAAGCGACTCTCGCCATGTCTGTTGTACCTGATCCGGTGCTACAATGCTAGAGCTCCCGGGCTCGAACCAACACAAGGGAGTACGGCATCTCCGTCCATACAATGCCTCATACGGTGCCATCCCAATCGAAGCGTGCCAGCTGTTATTATACGAAAACTCGACCAACGGGAGATGATCTGGCCGTACCTGGCCCCAGTCTAGTACACACGCTCGAAGCATATCCTCTAAAGTCTGAATAGTCCTCTCAGACTGGCCGTCGGTCTGGGGATGGTATGCGGTGGTGAAATGGAGACTCGAACCTAGGGCGGATTGTACCTGCTGCCAGAACCTCGAGGTAAAACGCCCGTCCCTGTCCGAGATGATGGTCCTTGGGACTCCGTGTAGTCTCACAATCTGACGGGTAAACTCCTCGGCTAAACGACTCACCGGCCACGTTTCCCGTATAGGAATGAAACGTGCGGTCTTCGTTAGCCGGTCTACTACCATCCATATCGCGTCAAAGCTCCTACTAGGTCTCAGGCCGGTCACGAAGTCCATAGATATGTCCTCCCACTTCCACTGCAGCACGGGCAGTGGGTGAAGCTCTCCTCCGGGTCTATGGTGGTCAATCTTGACCTGCTGGCAGGTCGCGCATCGGGCCACATATCTAGCTACATCGGGCTTGAGCCCGCCCTACCAATAGGATCTCCTAAGGTCCTGGTACATCTTACTCGCGCCTGGGTGCACTGAGTAAGGTGTGGAATGGGCCTCCTGCAATATCCGCTCTCTCAGCTCCTGATCCGACGGTACACAATTACGTCCGTGACGTCTCAACAACCCATCTGCTCCCGTGACAAACTGTGGTGCCTCTCCTCGGGACATCCTGTCCCGGATCCTCATCAAAATAGGACAACCTCTCCTGCTTCTGCAGGATCTCTCCGGACAGGTCAAGTAACACCTCCAACTCGGACAAACGACCGTCCGTACCCTGAAATCGGATATCCAACTCTAAGCCCATCAAATCCCTCTGTAGCTGAGGCTGAACTGTAAAGCCGAGCTATCACCCCTTCCCGAGGTGTCCTCCTACTCAAAAGCATCGGCGACTACGTTCGCCTTCCCGGGATGGTATAAAATCTCCAAGTTAAAGTCCTTGATGAGCTCCAGCCATCTCCTCTGGCGGTTATTCAACTCCCGCTGAGTGAATATATACTTCAGACTCTTATGGTCTGTGAAGATCTGGCACGTAGCCCCGTACAAGTAGTGTCGCCAGATCTTCAGGGCGTGAACCACTGCCGCTAGCTCGAGATCATGGGTAGGGTAGTTCTCCTCGTACGGCTTCAGCTGCCGAGACGCGTACGCAATAACCCTACCTCTCTGCATCAAGACACACCCCAAGCCTAGCTTGGAGGCGTCACTATATACCACAAAGTCCTCTATGCCCTCAAGCTGGGCTAACACAGGAGCGGAGGTCAACCTGCTCTTCAGCTCCTCAAAGCTGCGCTGGCAAGGCTCGGACCAGACGAACCTGGTAGACTTCCTCAGCAAGGAAGTGAGCGGTCGTGCAATCACGGAGAAACCCTCAACAAAACGGCGGTAGTAACCCGCTAAGCCCAAGAAACTGCGCACCTCCTTGACCGTCCTAGGAGGCGGCCACGAGGAAACAAACTCTATCTTCGCCGGGTCGACCATGACACCCTCGGCGGAAACTATATGTCCCAAAAATGCCACCTCGGACATCCAAAACTCACACTTAGAGAGCTTAGCGTAAAGCTCTCTATCCTGGAGGACTCGAAGTACCGTCCTCAGGTGTCCCTCATGCTCCTCTCTACTCCTGGAGTAGACTAAGATGTCATCAATAAATACCACCACGAACTGGTCCAGGAAGTCGATGAAGATGCCGTTCATCAACTCCATGAAGACGGCAGGTGCATTCGTGAGCCCGAATGGCATCACGACAAACTCATAGTGGCCGTATCTCGTCCTGAATGCCGTCTTCGGTATGTCCTCATCCCTCACCCTAAGTTGGTGGTATCCCGATCTCAAATCGATACGTGAAAATACGGAGGCTCCCTGCAACTGGTCCAGCAAATCGTCAATGCGCGGTAATGGGTACTTGTTCTTGACGGTGACTTTGTTCAACTCCCGGTAATCGATACATAGTCTCAAAGATCTGTCTTTCTTCTTAACGAAGAGGACCGGTGCACCCCAAGGGGAAACGCTCGGGCGTATGAAACCCCTATCGGCTAACTCCTCGAGCTGTTTCTTCAGCTCCAGCAACTCGATCGGCGCCATGCGGTATGGAGCCTTGGAGATCGGCCTAGTGCCGGGCTCCAACTCAATAGTGAAGTCAACGCTCCTCTGCGGTGGTAGCCCAGGTGGCTCCCCGAATACCTCCTCGAACTTGCATGCCACAGGGATCTCCTCCAGTGATGGTCCCGTCTCCTCCTCCTTCATGGCATAACACCAGAAGGTCTCACATCCCTGCCCGATAAGTTTAGCAGCTCGAACGGCGCTAATGACCGTACCGGCTTTCCCGAGGTCCCAACCTCGGAAAATCACCTCCTGCCCCGTCTCTGTGGAAATCGTCACGGTCCTCCGGCTGATGTCCAAAACGGCATGATGGCGGTCCATCCAATCCATCCCCAGGATGACTTCTTCATGCACTAAGTGCATGACAAAGAAGTCGGCTAACCAATCTCGGTTCCCCAAACGAATGGGGCAACCGCGTACCTCTCGGGTACCACTAACCCTACCTCCATCGGGTAACCCTATAGTAAAGGGTCTCCCCTCTATCGTAGCTAAGGACAACCTAGCTACACAATCATCGGATATAAACGAGTGTGTAGCACCCGTATCAAATAAAACTCGGACCAAAAAACCGTGAATCTGAATAGTACATGGGGTTGCCGGCGCCGGAGGATCAACAACACTCCTCAGCTCGAATACCTTGGCATGTGTGCCCTGGTCTCCTGAGTACCTCCACCTCGGCCTCTACCTCGGCCCTGTCCCTGGGCGGATCCCTGAGTGCGGGTCTGACCCTGACCCTGGCTCCTCTGCTGAGATCCCTGTGCCTGATACTGGGGTGACCTCTGACTGCTCCCTGCTATGCCAGCAGGCGAAGAACCTTGCTATGACTGGGACTTGCCCTGATGGCAAAAAGCGGCTCGGTGACCCATCTAGCCACAAGTGAAACAAGCCACAGACGGCTTCCTGCATGTCTTCTTCGTATGTCCATAACCTCCACAACCGTAGCACTGAGGTCCTCCATCGGATTCCGGTCTCGACGGCTGAGGACCAGAACGTCCCTGACCTGTAGCTCCAGCCCCTGACCCAGCTGGTGCCGTCCTCTGTCTCTTGTCCGGTCTCCCGGACTGTGTTGATCTCCTAGACCCAAGGCGGTCTCTCTCATAGGCCGAAGCCCGGTCCTGGTACTCCGCTAGTGAGGTACAACGGAATCCCGCCAGGTAAGCACGGGTAGACTCCCTCAGTCTCCGGGAAAAGAGGTAGACATGTTGGTCCGCTGGGGGTGCGGAAGGTCCCAACAAGGCTAACTCTGCTCGAAAACGCCTGATCGCCTCAATGACTAGGACGTCCTCAAATCCTGCCTCCAGGAAATCCTAGACTCTATCACTCCTCAGTGAAGCTGGGCAGAAGGTCTCTCTGACGAGGCTCAACAGCTGCTCCATCCTGGTCACACTGCCTCTAACTGTCCTCCACCAGTACTGGACCTGCTCTCGAAACAGTGTCTGAACTATCTCCACCTGCCTCTCCTCTGGGCAGCGGATCGCCTCTAGGGCAGACTCAACGTGCCCAATCCAGTGCTCCACCTCTAACCCTACCTTCCCGTCGAAGTAGGGTACATGCTGCTGGTTGAAAGCCTTCAACCATGAATCAGGTCTCGGAGACCTCAGCTCGTCTCTCGGCCTAGCCCGAACCTGGGTCACCTCTGTGTGACCTCAGCTGATCTCGCTCGTGCAGGTGCAGGCACTGGTGGTGCGGGAGGTGGTGCTCCAGTCCTAAATGCCTCCTCTACCCGACGTACGTAATCTCAAATACAGTAGCTGCCACGGACGCTCCCCCTCCTGGTAGATGAAGAACCCTGAACTCCGGACCTAACCACGGTCCCATCCCTAGCCTCGGGAACGATGCTCTCAGCTACCTCCTCTACTGGGGCCTCTGCTGCTGGTGCCCCCACAACTGGTGGTCCGCAATGGGGACACGTCCCCGACCTCTACCTCTCGTACCTGGAGGTCTTCCTACTCGTCCCCGTCCTCTTGGGCGGTAGGGGGAAGTGGTGGTCTACCCCTATCGGGTCCTACGTATGTTGTCGCTCTCGTACGTGCCATCTGATTTCGTATTGCGTTTACTTAATTATAAATACATGGTACTATTTATAATCCGATATAATAACTTAAAGCGTAAATATAACATGTTCATAATACATATCCAAGGCATGCAAGCCCAAACATCCTAAGGTCACATAGTATCTAGATACATACAATTCCACAATCACCCTAAGGTCATATGTTATATATAACTATATAACTATGTACTTAAAATAATATAAGTACCTAATTCTAATCCAGAGATCTATGTCGCGAGGTTTGCGGAAGGAGCGGTGGTCCCGTACATTCTAACCCAATCCCGACTCATGCATATGATTTTGAAAACGAAAGGTCAGAACCCGTGGGGGTTCTGTTTTATACCTCATTCGGCCTTTAGAAAGATTGCGAGTGCCATTGTTGTCAACCTAGGGCTCTGATACCACTTTTGTAACACCCCAAATCCGCGGGACTCGGGGCGCTACGGGCGAGACCTCACAATGGGTCCCGACCCTTAGCTTGACAACAATTTCACCGGACCTTCCAACATGGCACAAATAAAGGTCGAAAACTCAAATATGTTTTTAATGTATGCGGAAACGAAAAGTACGAAACTACAACTTGGAAACTCAGCCGAGTCCTCAAAAAACGTAAATAAATCCGAATTCTAACAACGACAATATCCATAAAAGACGACATGAAAAGACTCAAAACATCCCCGTCCTATAATGTACGGAGACCCCGGCTGTCCACTCCTCCGCCTCACTCGGCGGCATCCCTAACCTGCAAGTCATCTACACAATCGGTTCACAATCGGTTTAAAACCGTTAGCTAATATTCTAGGCATTAGAAAAGCGGTGAAGGCACAAACACACTCATACACAAAACATAAATCACACAATTCCGGTTCCTTATCTTTATTATTATTAAGTCGTATTCCAATCTAGGTCAACTTCCTTTGTGACACTAGACCCCAATGGTCTCGCCTCGGTCCCTACTTACCGGCAAGGAATGGTACGGATGCATCCGTCCATCTAACCCGCCGGGCTAGTCGCCGAGAATCCCCTAGACCTCACTATGGGCTAGGCAGTATTGTCACCGCCCGTTCTCATACACTTGGGCCAATATAAACATATATATAAAGTCGGTGGTCCTAATTACCGGTTTCATCGTTATAACATAAAATAACACACCACCCAACACACAGCAATACTAATACATAAAATACGAGCTAAGTAAGTCCGAAGACTTACTTCGTCCCAAATGCTATCTCACAAAACGCTCACGCTTCCCTTGGGAAGAAATACTCAACCTGTTCACAACAAGGTATCATAAAAACCCGCTACTTGGCATTTCCACTAAGTTATGCAAATTCCGACCTATCATGATACTACACAATTTAGCCCATACGCTAAATTGCTCATCAAATATTATATATCGACCTAATATAGATTCGTTCCTAAATTCCGAGGTTAAAACTCGATAACGTATTATCCGGGGCAAATATACATTTCTTAAGTCGTAAGGGTCAAAACCGTAATTAAACCTTGGGGCAATTTCCGACAAAAATCCAACAAAGGGTATAAATGCAACAATTTCAGAAATCTGGGTCAAAACTGCAATAACTCAAAACTCTGGGCATATTCTGTAATTATCATAAAACTGAGGTTCGGAATCGTAATTATACCAAAAGAGAGGGGGCCGACTGTAATTATTGGGAAGCTTGGCCGGCCGGTTTCTGCGCTTTTTCCCGGCGACTCCAGCGGCGGCGGGGCTGTGATGACCTCCCTCGACGGCCCAAGGCGAGGGCGTCCCGATGGCAGCGGCTCTTCTCCGGCTGTGGTGGCTCCTTGTGGCGGTAGAAAAGAGAGAGAGTTGGCGAGGAGATCGCCGGGCGTGGGAGAACGAAGGCGTGGCTCCGGCTGCGGTTTCTTCACGGTGGCGACTGCAGAAGCTCAGGCGCTCCCCCGACGTCACTAGGCAGGCGGCAGGCTCCGGTGGTGGTGGTCTCCGGCAACTTCGATCCAAAACAGAGGAGGATGACGAGGGAAGGCTGCAGGAGGAAGGGGAGGTGGTTCCGGCAGGGCAAGGCAGCAACGGCGGCTCGCTCCAGTGGCGGGGCAGCTCCGAGGAGAGGAAGAGCGGGGAAAGAGAAGGGAAGGTGCAGGCGGGCGTGGGGTGAGGGAGGGGAACCACGGGGAGAGGAGGAAGAGAAGAGGGGAGTGAGGGAGAGGCCAGGGCAAGGCCGAGGGGTGCTGTTGTAGGGGAGTGGGGACGGGCGAGGGGTCGGGTGCTGCAGGCCCTGCAGGCCTAGGCGGGCGGCTAGCTTGCGTAGAGAAGGGGCCTTGCAGGCTAGGCACTAGGGGGGGCCGGCTGGGGCGGGAAGAAGCAGCTTCCCAAAAAAAAAAAAGGAACGGGAATCAAAACTCGTTAAACTAGTTCCGTAACAGATGTTACGGGTCGGAATATTTTCCGACATTCTCGTAAAAAATTATTTACGGGTTATGGGTCGGAAATAAAAGTCGGATATTCCCGTAGAAATAATTTACGGAAATAGGAATAGCACGGTAATTCGTTTTTTAAATTTCCGGGCGTTACAGGGAAAACACTACAGCGCCAAGAACCCGAACAAGGATTTCCTAAGGCTAAATGAAACAAGATAAATGCGGAAAGATAAACTGAAACTCATAAATTGATATCCATAATCCGGCATCATAAAGGTATAACAATCCAAAGTCATCCCATGCACGGGGTAAAACGACAACTAGTCAAATCCATGGCCAAGAACAAAACAAGGTTTGGGAATAAACAATCCCAACCCAACTGGCATAAAACAAAAAACGAGGAACAAATCCCGAGAGACACAAGACCACTGAACATGACCTCTCACAACCTAACTAGACTGCCCGACCTCCATGCTCCTGGACTGATCTTGTACCTAATTATGTCAAAAACATAACCAGCCCCACCGTGGTGGGATTAGTCTTCCAAATAAACTAAGCCGATACATAAGCAATTTAATATATGAACTACTCAAGCATAAGATCATAAAAAAAATCACATAATGCTTAAAAACAAAACACGAGTATAAAAGTACGCTTGCTTCACACTTGCAAATGACAACTTTAAACCGATTCATAAATAACTCAAAATCTGTAGCTTCAAATATGCCTTTACAAATCATTGTAAAAATGCTTTATATATGCACATTCCAATATCAAAATCATATGTAGTAAACTCAAATATGTTACCTCAAATGACATGTAATAAACATAATGAAATCATGCTTCAAATGCGCTTAAGACAATATCCACAAACAACATATCCAAATTTAAAACTGTCAACTCGAAAGACATTTATAAACCATGGTAAAACATGCTCACATACGCATAAGATGATATCATATCAAAACGGTAGTAATAACCAAATCTGTAACAAATTACATTTATAACACATGCTCAAAGTCATTTCAAGACGTATACAGATCATGCTGAAAGTCGTATCATATGACGGATATAAATCATTGTCAAAGTCGTGTTTTAAGACGTATATAAATCATGCTCAAAATCATATCATATGACATGTATATATATTGCTCAAAGTCGTTTCATACGACATGTATAATTCATGCACAATAGTCACCTCAAAAGACACATATAAATACCATACGAAAACATACTCGAGTATTCTTTATTTCAAAAACTGTACTTCAAATACCATTTTATGTTAGTATGTAAAACATGTCCAAGTACGTATTGAACACGAAGGTACCTCCTTTCCCGATATGGGTTGGGGTTTCGGAAGTCACGGATCAGATGACTCCTTGCCCAACAAACGCATAATCAGACGCAAACCTCGGCCCGCACAAACCACTCAATCCGGGTGAAAATGGCCCGCGTAAAAACAGATGCTCAAAACAAATCATATTGGCCGGTGTCACTTCCTCGCCAACACAAACCATGACCATAGGTAACATGGCCCGCGTAATTCGAGGGTTTGAAATCAATGTCCTCCAATGTATAATATTGGCAAATTTGCCGCTCAAGCTCAACCAAATCGTATCAATGCTTCCAAAATCAACACTTGCAAGCCTCTTCAAAGTACCACAATGAGTTAGCTCACAAATGCAATGCAACTATGCAATAAACAACATTGGACAAAAATCCGCTCAAGTCAAAGACACTTTCATCATTAACGATAACTCATGCTTTCAATATCATCAATAATTCATGCTTTTAACATCATCAAAACAACTCATGCTTTTAAACAACATCAATGTATGGCTTATTAAATGCTTATTTCATAAATAGCATAATAACATGTGGGAACCTCATAATCATCATGCAAACATATAAATGATATTTAGCTTAAATCATGCTCATATAAACGCTCACAAGTACTTGCCTTAGCAAAGCTTACTCAAACGTCACACAAATTACCCACAAGCACCAAACTCGACAATCTCACAATCAACCTAAAACAAGTAAAGTTTCACAAATCAATTCATGAACTGAAACCGGATAATGAAACGCACATGTCGTTCGAAAAGGTACAAGTCGAGTTACCGAAATCCCAACTCTAGTGGGTAGTAGACAAAAGGTTAGGTTTCGGAATTTCTTTCGATCCACAACAAATCACCAACCATAAAATTAGTGGCGTTTCAGTAAGATCCCCAGTTGGTCTCCATAATTGATAGATGCGATTTTCCAACGCATAAAAAGGAACATTCCTTCCTATCACGTTGATGATGATCGCATTCTTCAACTTGCTTTCTAATTCATTAATAACATCATCATCAATCTTTGCAACTGCTAAGCCTGGTTTAGTTTCTGGAAAGAAAATTGTCATTCTCCTTGCCTCCACCATCGAATCACAAGTTAGGGGTGCCGCAACTGCCTTCCTTTCCCCTCCAACGGCGCTTGCATAAGTTCTGCAAACATCTGGTGGCTTATCCGGTTGCTTCTCAGTAGAGGGTGAGGGCCTTGCACGAAGAGTTTCTGCGACTTGGAACGTCATTGGGGGAAATCCGTTCTACAAAAATGTTGTATATCTATCCGGTTCAATCTAGCCAACAAGTGTGCAACCGTATATCTTGACGAGTAACATGAATAAAAGAGCATGACTCAAAATAAGTAGAGAAGCTAACTATATCGACTTAGCCACCAAACTATCTTCGAACGGAGCCCTCGGAATCTCTCGCAACCACACCTAAACGGCTGAACCCGTCCACTGCACGCTAACTACGACGTCCGCACCTAAACTTGTCTCCTTAAAGTTCAGTCACTATGTAATCTACCGCAATAAGTAGGGACACTATATATTATACCTGTTAAATACAAACAAAATAAACGAGAGATATATTTTTTTAGTGATAGAGCTAGAATAGGTACACAATCTTCATATATGAAAATTTAACTAGATCGAGTTGATGACGCTTTTTTTATATGGAGCTGGTTATGGTAGATTCACTTCATATAACGCGGTTTTACGGAGTGATATGGGCCGTTCATTGACATGATTCAACGATTTAAAACAATTTAAGTCATTCAATGATTTATAAGATGTACAGTGATATTTTTTGTAATTATAGGAAGTTCCGACGGTATTTTTGTCCTTTTCAAAATTTGTTTATAAAAGGTTCTAACGAGGTGATATATATATATATATATATATATATATATATATATATATATATATATATATATATATATATATATATATATATATATATATATATATATATATTAATGAGAAAACTTTGAAACATATATCTCAATTCATAGTTTTAGTTTATTTCTTTCAAAATTATACACTTATTTAGTTCACATATTTTTTGAAATTAGTTCACGTATTATTTTGTCACTTGTACATGTTTAAACCGATAAACCACAATGTTTGAATTAACATTATACACTATTCAAATTAATATACTCAAAATTTGAACTAATATTATAAAAGTTCATAATTTTAGTTCAATTCGTTCAAAAAATATACACTATCAGTTATGATATTTTTTTTTATAATTAGTTCACTTATAACTTTGTTATTTTTGTAGTTATGTTTTTATGCACTTTATTACTTATACATGTTTGAACTAATGAAACACAATGTTTGAACGAACAGTACACAATTTTCCAAATTGTTGATATCCAAATTTTGAACTAATATTATAAATAGTTTGAACTACGTGTTTAAAATAAGAACTACTCTAACAAATCGTTTGAACTAATTGAACAAAAATATGAACCATTAGACCAAACAGTTTGAACTAAGAGAAGGAGGGAGGCCGGGGAGGGACTAGAATAAAAAGGTTCAAAATTTATAATATTAGTCTAAAAATGTTTGAACCAAATCGTATCAAAATTTTGAACCAAAAAGTGTTAAAAAAAAAAGAATTACTAGAACAAACAGTTTGAACTAATTGAACAAAAATATGAACCATTAGAACAACAAGTTGAACTAAGAGAATAAAGGAAAAATATTGGAATAAAAGTGTTCAAAATTTTGTACTATTACTTAAAATATTTTTGAACGAAAATAGTGTTAAAAAATAAGAACAAACATTTTGAAAGCATTGAATTAAACTCGTAAAATGAGATAATAATTGTTAAAGTTTTCTCATGAAAATTATAAATTTGCCACCACATCCCCTCTTTTTAAAAAACAAATTTTCAAAAGAATAAAATGTCGCATGAACTTGATATGATTACAAAAAATACCACCCTAATGCCTAGTAAATCACTAAATGATGTTGACATACTAACCTGGATCGTACGTTGAATCAAGTGCATCAACGGTGAAAAATACTTCGTAACTCTATTCCCGTATTTTTGCTCCGTACTTGAACCGGATCCTTTTTATATCTATTTTTCAAATTAGTTTAAGATTTTGCTAATCAGTTTTTAATACTTTTTTAAAAATATTTTGTTATTTAATCTATTTTTTCGTTAGTTGAACCTTATTTGATTATAAAACAGAAATTTTTTTTATTATAAAAACATAGTTTGATTTTTCATTGATGTTTATTATACAAGTTTATCGATTTAGTTGAACCATTTGTTAATTAATTGTGTCCTATACGAGTAATTGTAATATGTATATGAAATAAATAATAATTGAAGAAAATTAATTATATATAATTTAACTATTTTATACATAAACTTTTATTGAATGCAATAAATTTGAGTAATGTTATCTAATAAATTATTTATCAATATCTACAATTGATTGCTTACGCCTTACAGAAATTTGAAATACATTAAATAAAAGCACCCAATACTTTAAATTAATTATATGAAGATAAATATAAGTATATGTATTAAAAATAATAATAAAAGGTTAAATCATACCATTGTTAAAATATAAAATGATGTAAGGGAAGCACACATACTTCTCTAGTATGATTGTTCATAAGAAAAAAAAACTCATTAAGATTACGGTATTGTTAAAATATAAATGATGTAAGTGAAGCACAAATACTTCTCTAGTATGATTGTTCATAATAAAAAAAAAAACTCATTAGGATTATGGTATTTAGATGGGTATGAAATATAACAAAAATATAGATTATATAAAGTGTACACAAACTTGTAGAGATAATAAGCTAAAATATAATAAACATATATATGATATAGATAGAGAAAATCCACTAAAGTAATATATTTTGAACGTGAAAAATGCCTTCTTCCACGACAACCTCCAAGAGACAAGTTTATGGTTTCGAGACACTGAAAGGTAGGAATACAACGTGGAAACTCAGCCGAGTCTTCAAAACAACATAACCTTATACGAAGTCTAAACGTACGACAACATCCATGAACAACAATATGAAACATGACTAAAAAACGTCCCCGTGTTATAATGTACGGAGACCCCGGCTGTCCACTCATCCACCTCACTCGGCGGCATCCCTAACCTGCAAGTCATCTACACAAACGGTTTTAAACCGTTAGCTCATATTATAGGCATTAGAAAAACGGTGAAGGCACAAACACATACATAACACAAAACATAAATCACACAAGTCGGTTTATTATCTTCTTATTATTAAGTCGTATCCTATTCTAATTCAACTTCTGTTGTGACACGAGAACCACCGTGGTCTCGCCCAGGTCCCCACTTACCGGCAAAGAATGGTACGGATGCATCCGACCATCTGACCCATCGGGCTAGTCGCCGAGAACCTCCTAGACTCACTCGGTCGTAGGCAGTGATGTCACCGCCCGTTATCATACACTTGGGCCAACATATACATATAAGGTCGGTGGTCCTAATTACCGGTTTAATTGTTATAACATAACATAAACATACACCACCAAGCACACATCAATGCTAATACATAAAATACGAGCTAAGTAAGTCCGGAGACTTACCTCGTCACCAAACCCAAGTCACCACACTCTTGCTTTCCTTAAGGAGGAAGCCCACAACCTGCTCACAAGAGATATGCATATCAATACATACTCACTCTAAGTCTTAGACTTCACTCTTAGTGATCTATGCAAGATCACCTAACCCTCAAACTAGGAATGCATCCTAGGTCCCAAGTACTCACCACACACTCTCCACACATGAAACAACCCACAACAGTTCATAATTCCACAACATATTAATCCTCAACCAAGGAGGCACAAGCTAGCCTAGAAGATCCATCATGCTCACATGCTCATATCCAACAATTCCATCGAGCCTTAAGGGCTCCTAGGTTCACAACCACTAAGTGGCATTCTCAAACTACTCTAGGCCATCCTAAGCATGCTATTACATGATTCAACACAAATCTAAGAAAGGAACGAAGAGTGAAGGAGAGGAGGGACCTACTGTTGCCGAAACCGCAGCCGCGGGAGCGGCAAGGCAAGGTCGTGGGTGCGGGGTGACAAGGGCGCGGGTGCGGCTCGGCTCTGCCGCGGGTGCGGCGCGGCACAAGGTGCGGGCGCGGCTCGGCACGGCCACGGGTGCGGTTCGGCATAGGCGCACCCGTGGTTTGCAACTCACATCGACTATCTTGGTTTTGTGAGCTCCAAAACTAATACATATTTTTCCGTGTTCAAACAAGGTGCCGTCATTGCCTATCTTCTTCTATATGTTGACGATATTATTTTATAATTCTAGCTCCAATACTCTACGCCAATCTATCATCACTCAACTATCTTCTAAGTTTTCCATAATCGATATATATCGGCCCTCTTCACTATTTTTTGAGTATTTCATCCGCTACCACCCTGATTGGTTCGTTCCTTTCCCAAGAAAAATATGCTCGTGATATAGTTCTCCATGCACGTATTGAAAATTGCAAACCTATAACGACGCCCATCGTTACCGACACCTAACTCAACGCCAAATCTTGTCCTCCCACCATCGACTCAACGCTCTACCGAAGCCTGATCGGGCACCCATCAAATATGACATCATAATTCTAATTTCGTGTATCGGCTTAAGTCGTCTTGTATATGTCTTATGTTTTAATATTTCATATTTAATTTATATATTTTCAAAAAAGAAAAAACAACACAATTAAGTCCCTATTGAATCTGAATTCAATTCAATTGACCATCACCCCCTACTCCTATCCTACATATTAGAGTCGGTCTTCCTTCCAATGTATGTAGAGGTAATAGAGAAACTATGATCGACAATCCACAATCATGAGATACATGCAAAGTACACAATTAAGTATTCACGATAATTAGACTACCCTCAAGTCTTTCTTAAGTGAGTCAAAACTCGTGTCATGGTATGGGTAATGCCATGAGCATTGACTACTTAACGTTACGTCTACTTGACAACGTCAAACTCAAATACAAATTCCATTCCTTTGAAAGTTACATGTCTCGACTTTGACGACCAAGTCCAAGTTATAGTTCCCCTTCTTTCAAGTTAACACCACGCGTACGTTCTGCATTTATTTTCTTCCTTGCCACCAAAGAAACCTAATCCATTATCTCCTGTTGCATCACTCAAATGTCAAATCCTAACCACACTTTTGAACTGCAAATTACAATTACAAAAATCTTAAGACTAACCATGCAAGTTATTTATGATCGTAGTATGTTATTTGTATTAAGTAAAGCTTATAGACAATTATATTACATGGACTATATAAAGTGATTTGATTAAGTAAAGTCTATAAATTTTTTTTAGTAGTGGACTATATAAAGTGATTCGATTAAGTAAAGCCTATAAATTTTAATTAAGCGGTATGAGCTTAATGGGTAGATCCCAAATTTTAACTCATAGGCTTAATAAGGTTCTATTAGGTTAATCTATAAAGAATATTATTTTATGTTCCCCAATACTCAATTCAACGAGCCGTTTTCAATTACCTATATATCAAAGACAAAACCTAAAAAAACCCTAACAAAATTTGGTTGAGAAAGACAATATACATGTGACGCTCATTTGGATCGTAGATTCATCACTAAAGATTGATCTGATTGTACGTTGCGCTACGAAACCATGTATGTATATTTCGATTTCTTAATAACTCTAGGATGATTTAGACCCTTAGTTTTATGGTTCATGAGATTAAATTATTCCTACAAGTAGTATGCGTAATCATGTTAATTTATTAGTATACAATTTATAGCCGATGTTCTATGCAATTCGGTTTTACACGCAGATTTGTGTAAACAGACCATGCTTTTCTAATTCGTCACATGCATGTGGGCTATCTCGTTTTGGGCTTCTATATTGTTATCATTAATGATTAATATGTTACTTATTTTTTGCTTAATAGGTACATGTAGTGTTTTTCAAATTTTTGTAATATGTATAAATTAAAGGTGAACTTGAATCGGTGCTCTAAAGTGTCCAGCAGGTTCATGTTGTGTGTTAAGAATTTGTCATCATCCAGTCTGATGCACATTATAGTTCCTTTAACTTGTGTATATGGACTCTTTTGAATTTCTTCTAACTTGTGTGTATGAATTCTTTTGGATTTTGGGCTTCTGTAAATATTATTATTAATTATGGACGTATTGATGCACATTTTTGGATTTGAAATACGACAATGCTTCTAGTTACATGCCCTTCATTTTGCATGTTTTGAAGACAATACATAATTGTTTTGTTTGTGTTCTATATTGATTTCAACTTATATTATTGGATGTATGTTATGTACATTAATTTGGAATATATATATATATATATATATGATTTGAATCATATAGAAAGGGATCTTAGGATAAAAAGTGAGAAGGATTCTCAACCCTTAAATCAAAATTGTAGGTTCATTCTCTCTATTGATAATTCTAATCATCTTTTAGTAATTCTAATAACCTTTTAGATGGTAATTCTGATCACCTTTTATGGACGCATTGATGCACATTTTTGGATTTCCTTTGTTACTTTGGTAATTCTAATCACCTTTTAGTTGTAGATTCATTCTCTCTCTTGATCTCATGGATTTCTTGATCGTTTGCATGATTGTTGTGATTTTTTCACTCAACATGAGTGAGTAGTTCCATACTAGGCATTGAAGTGAAAAATCTCAATCCAAAGCTATGCAGTATTGTATTGTTATAATGCCTAGAATTTATGTGAGTCTCAAAGCATAATAGTAAGCATATAGGAGGTTAGAAACGATTAGAACACTAGGATTCATGCTAAGAATAATTTGAAAGTTAGATGCTAAGCTTGCCTAGATTGTTTCTTTATGCACTTTGTTTAGCTTCTAAGCATGATCTTATGTGTTGATAATTGGCCGGCTAGTATGAATGAGACTCATAAATAATTTCATAATCTAGTGATGCATATTTGGAGACGTCTATATTTCTAGAATCGGTACTTCAATTATTCCAATAGCAAACACCATGTGACGAATAGTTAAATGCTAGTTTATGAAGTGCTAGTCCACTCTAGGTCCTTATGATTTAATCAAATCAACAGCGAACATCATGTGAAGTTTGATTACTTTGTATTGACCACTATTTGGAGACCGTAGTTGACTGATATTTTACCAATAACAAACATCTTGGTACTATGTTGGATTGACTAGCATGCTTAGGCTTGCATTCATCTATCACATGTATACAACCGTCTAGTATCATTCTCATGATTACTTGAGCAAATAGTTCTCACTCTTTGACATTATAACATATATAGTTTCTTCATTAGCAAGGATTGAGAGAATTAATCCCAACCCCTAGTCGTTTTCATACTTGGTTTTATATTTCTCTATTCCTATGTTTTTTACTCGACTAATTAAAAGCTACAAGAATTTCCACTCGATCTACGTTATCAGAGTGACTCGACCGGAGTTGCCCGGGTGACTCGATTAAGGGTACTTGGCACCTTTCACTCTTGAAGTGTTTTTAAGTCGACCACTTGGTCTCAAATTTTGATTTTTTTACAACACTTACACTTTCTCTTATACGTCTTCCTAAATTAAGGAGAGGATAACATAGTCCTCAGGGAGACGACTTGACCGGGATTGCTATATATTTACGTGTACGGAACCCTTATCTTGGGGTTATATAGTATTCATCTAAGTGGATACACATGTTATTCATGTATAATGACTAAGTTGAGACCGGACATACAACACTCGTAATAAATACCGGAAAACTACTAGCGAACCCACATTGTATGGGTCGTTACGTAGTATGGTAAGTATTCCGAGGTCGAACACAAAGACTATGGTGAGATTGATTTGCACAAATGATCAAGAGATAGTAGAGATCTAGAGTAAGAAATAAGAAGGGAGAAGAAGGGTTTGAAGTTCCATATTTTTGTTGGTTTTAAGTTGTTCTTGATCAATGATTAATTTCAATAAAAACCAGTAAATAAAGCTAAGACAAACAATAGTTGATATCAAATGATAGGAAGAGAGATTCTAAGGTTTCAAGATAGGTATCTATGGTGTTGGACTTAAGTTAACTTGCAATTGTTTTGGTAAGATTGCTACAAGGATGGATGTTACCTCAACGACGATCTATTATGGGGAAGGTCTCAAGATCATCTAATTTCAATCCAAACTACCTATTACCGGGTAAGTCTTAGGGTAACTAGGATGGAAATTCAACACAAATTGGCTTCTCTACCTAAGGACCAAGCAACTCTTTACCGGATAAGTCTCAAAAATTCCTAACTTATATAGTAATCCAACACATCACAATCCAATAGAGGGTTTTTCACCTCTACTCCCTAATGTTCATCATCGTCCATATCCAAGGTGAGAACTCTGGATGTCACTGACTAGGACCTCACAGTGGGTCCTGACCATAGTTTGACATCAATGAGACACGAACTTACAAGACACAAATATTAAAAGGCAAATATCTTTTAAAATAACTATGTTTGGAAACAATACTGACGGTAATAGTGTTCAACGTCCATACTTAACAAAAGAAAGACATGCGAAATCTACTAAATTTATTACTGAAATAAAAAAAATACTCCCAAATGACTTCCCAGTACAGAAACCCAGTTGGCCACTCAACTCCCGATTTCTCGGTAGAAACCTAACCTGCAAGATATATCCACACGGTATAAACCGTTAGCTAACAGTTCTAATAATAAGGGAACTAAAGCGCGCACACATATAAAGAAAGCGGTATACACCTCAACATGCGCAAACAAAGTCCCGATTATTATCTTTTTATTTGGTGATTTGGTTATTCTAAATTGTTCAACTTTTGAGGGTAGCACGGATCTCAAACCCTCACCCCCGTAACCCAACAGGACTGGTTTTAATGCATTTCTCCCGTATACATGATACACCCTACCCTAGTTAGTTCAATTATTTAACAATAAAAAGTATGTTGGTCTAGTTAGTTCAATTATTTAACACATGATACACCCTACCCTAGTACGTACTTAAGATTTTTATTGAAGTTAAGTGAGTCCGATGAACTCACCTTATCCGTATTGGTCTCAATAACTATTCTCGATCCGCTAGTCGATGATCTCGAATCCTGATTAAGATGTAGCGATATATTAGTATTCTCGTTTCACTATCTCGTTACTTCTAGAGTAAGATATCTAACATCATTACTCTTCTCAATCATTAACTCCTAGGTTCCGAAAACCTAGACAACCATTCCAATATTTTCGTATCATCTCATCATTCATCCATCATAAATCATAAATCCACTTACCGTCTAATTTCCATTCCGAACTACTCAACTTCTAGATCATTCCAATTCTCTACTATCCTCTACTAACTTATTCCGTTGGATAAATTCCCCTCAATTCACACTTGTATCCATTTTCTAAAAGTTATAATCCACTAACAACCTTAACCTAGCGATCACAAGACATACTCATTATCCTTAGTTTCAACTCAAGTCTTACTTTTATTCCATCCATAATCTCATCTAAATATAACACTATTTTACTTTAAGAATTCTACCTATTGTTCATAATAATTATGATACGGGGATAAGCCGTGAGGATTCCCGATCTTTCAACACCAAGGACGAAGGCCAATGAGAGAAGATGATAAACGTGGAGATGGGGGAATAGACGTGTGAAATGGATGGAGGTAGGATCCGATGGTTGGGAATGGACCGTGTTGGATAGTAGATGAGCCTTCCTCTCGTAGTAGCGACTCTTCCTTTAATCTTAAACTCCGGGGAAGAACGAAATCCGGGAAGTAAAAGAAGTTGTTTGGAGATCGAATAGCGTTCAACCCAAGCCTCTCACCGGGGATGGACATTTCTCCTATCCTCCAAACGAGACTGGACACGCCTCTCACCCGTCCAGGGTTTTGAAAAGGCCTCTCACCTAATCAAGACTCGAATCACTCGAGGAGGAATACTGAAAAGTATCAATTTGTATAATAATCTGAATGAATGAAACTGACGTCCAGCTTGGCCTTATATAGGCAAGGATAGACGTCCAAATGTACTTACATGGGCTGCGGGCTTGATCCAAGATCGAGCCCGGAATGAATAAAAGAAATGAAATAAAATGCAAAGCGATAAGATCGAATCTTTATGAGATAAGATCTACTAGTCAACGGATAAGGTCAAATCTGTAGGAGATATTGACCTTCTAGAAGAAAGATAAATGACAATAAAATAAATGCAAAAACCCAATTTAAAAATGTCTCAAAGTGGGCTGAAAATATAATAGCAGTTGGGCCTAACTCAGCCACTTAAATCAGCCCGGATTCCTCTTCTCTCCACGTCTGGATTGTATGCTTCCACGTTTGAACTGTGTGCTTCTTCCACTTCATATTCCTTCATTCCGTCTCTCGTACCACGTCTCTTCTTAGACAGTCTCGTCATTGCTAGTATTGAGGTTTGGTTCCTAGATAAGATCTACTAGTCAACGGATAAGGTCAAATCTGTAGGAGATATTGACCTTCTAGAAGAAAGATAAATGACAATAAAATAAATGCAAAAACCCAATTTAAAAATGTCTCAAAATGAGCTGAAAATATAATAGCAGCTGGGCTTAACTCAACCACTTAAATCAGCCCGGATTCCTCTTCTCTCCACGTTTGGATATATTGTATGCTTCCACGTTTGAACTGTGTGCTTCTTCCACTTCATATTCCTGCGTTTCGTCTCTCGTACCACATCTCTTCTTAGACAGTCTCGTCATTGCTAGTATTGAGGTTCGGTTCCTAGATGCTCCCGCATCATCCTCCCTTTCTTGAGAAGGATTCGACCCCGAATCCATGATGTTTTGTCTTGGTCCTGTTTCCTCGAATACAATTCCTCCAACGGTACAAACACGGATTGATAAGTCACAACTACCACTTGGATAAGGCGTGAAAGTAACGTTGATTACCCCCAATGGCTTATCTCGAAGAGAAGAAAACATTTCCATGTTATAATTGCAATGTCTGTAGGACGTGGGAATGATATTCAAGAGGTCAACTTCCGCAATCAACTTCAAGTGGAGGTCCTCAAATAGAGTAACAATACTCAAAGAGGGGTATTTAGTCGCCAAATAACTCCAATTGTATACTGCGATCAACCTGTTAATGTCTTTAATACCCCCAAGGAGATTCTCAAACATACCTATTTCGAATATTGAGGATATGAACTCCTTGCACACATGACTGTAAACAGGACATAAGAATGGGTATGTACGTCGTGGTTCCGTCCTCTCTACGTTCGGCATCATCAATATCTTTTTCCCGACATCGTCTTTGTTCTTCTTCTTCTTCTCATAATACTCAGTGACTTCCGTGGGTGTCATGGGTTTGAGTATGAAATATTTTCCCTGAAAAGAAAAACAAAAACGATTTGTCTTCCCTTTATGTGTGACATCCCGATCATACTCCCAAGGTCGCCCAAGAAGAATGTGACATGCGTGCATAGGAGCGATATCACATAGCACTGTGTCCTCATACGTCCCGATTTTGAAGGTGATGTTGGCCTGCTTATCGATCCTGATTTCTCCACAATCGTTCATCCAACCCAGTTTGTAAGGACGGGGATGCTGAACGATTCCCAACTGTAATTTCTCAATAACCTCATTACTCACTAAGTTGCTGCAAATTCCACTATCGATGATCATATTGCATACTCTCCCTTTGACCAAACATCTTGTATGGAACAAATTTTCCCTTTGATTGTCCTCGCTTTTAGAAGGTAAGATGCTAAGTGCCCTTCTAATAACGAAACAGTCAAATAACTCAGGAGATAAGTCCTTTCTTGCCACTTCTTTGGCCATCTCATCCATGGCTAAACTAACCGGTTGCTCAACAACGTCAATGCTCATGTAATCATCTAGGTACTTTTCTTATTTCTGGATCATGACTAGGAATTTCAGCAATTATCTCAAGGTCATGTTCATCAATATCCATTTCGTTTAGAGTACCTACAACAAGTTGAGATTTAGGGACGATCTTACTAGCATGGAGACTTAATCCCTCAGCGAAAGGTAGCACGTCCACATCCTTCTTAGTCTCTTTATCCGCTGCGAGTGCCGATTTTTCTTCTTCAAATTCCTTCGTGTCGGAATCTGATTCATAGAGACCCTTGTCGTTGATGAATAATGTCCGTGTGTTGGGAAAATCACTAGCGTAATGTCCTCTCCCGTGACACTTAAAGCATGTGATGTCTCTAGCTCGAGTTGAACTAGAACTACTTCCTTGAGGTGTCGAGGTAGGGATCTTATTTGGAGTAGATGCAGCTCCAAGACTTGTAGAATCTTTGCTATTGCCGCTCGGATCTCGGGTGTTGTTGGCTTGATCTCGACTCGAACTTCCTCTCCATGACTGAGGGGTTCGTCTGTCCTGGTTGCGCAACTTCAGTTTCTTCTCCACTCTCACAGCGAGATGTAGTAAATCTGTCAAGTTAGCATATGCATACAACTCTATCTCGTGTGCTAGGGTAGGATGCAAAATCTTGAGGTACCTTGCCATCGTAGCAGCTGGGCCTAACTCAGCCACTTAAATCAGCCCGGATTCCTCTTCTCTCCATGTCTGGATTGTATGCTTCCACGTTTGAATTGTGTGCTTCTTCCACTTAATATTCCTGCATTCTGTCTCTCGTACCACGTCTCTTCTTAGACAGTCTCGTCATTGCTAGTATTGAGGTTCGGTTCCTAGATGCTCCCGCGTCAAATTATTTAAATGTTACGTGCTTGACTAAATAACTATTACGATTCCAGAAGTATAAAGATGCATTTTGTCAAGGGTTCGTGCTTGATTCTCGCCTAGATCCACATCAAGAACGAAGGCGACGACACCAAATGACACCAAGCGCAAGGCGGGGCGGTACTGGAGGTGCCAGGTTCGAAACTCACAACCTCAATTGGCTGGTCCAAGGAGGGACAATAGATCCCCGGATTGAGCTCCCCTGACGGCTAAGACGAGAAGGTTGTTGACAAATGAGTGTGGAACAAAAGGTCACAGTATCGAGACCTGCTGGACACAAAAAAAGAAGAGACTCAACATTCATCCCATAATCCCAAGTTCGATTTACTAGGGCGGCAATTTAATTAGTAGCAGAGACCTACATGTTTTGAGTTCGAAACTCCCCAAGTGCAAAGGGCTAAACAATGATCAAAGCAGACTGGATCGTCTAGAGTTCGAGCCTTTTCCGCTACAACTATTGCATAACTATTTTTAGTTTACTTATTCATGAATTCACGCATCGACAACAAGGACATACGAGGAAACAAAACTAGAGGAGGAACTTACCAAGCTATCGCCGGTGCCGGGAGTCCCGATCTACTCGCCGGTACGGTTCGTTCCCCCATAAAAAAATGGTCCGCCACAGTGGAAGGCAAGAGGATTGTCGACGTTCCCTAAATTCGCCGGCGTCTCTTGTAAGACCTGCGGTCTTTAGGGACACTATCCCCATGCCAACAATGCACGCGCATAAACTTCCCAGGAGGTCACCCTTCCCAAAATTGCTCCCGTACGAGCACGCTTAACTCTAGAGTTATTTGTCCTCACTCTACCACTAGAAAAGAAGAATTCTTGTTGACATGGATAACAACCCATCTTGATAGGTCAATCACAAATCCTCATTCAAATGATGCGGGATGACAATTTTACCGGGTGTTACACTCTCTCCCACTTAAACTCCTGATGTCCATGTCAGGCCAAGGACCGTCCCCCGAGCCGAGTGACCGCCTACTAGGACGAGCACATTCGTAACTCAAGGTTAGCTCTGATACCATCTGTAAGACCCAAATAGCATCAAATCTCCTGTTGGGTCTCAACCCGGTGACAAAATCCATGGAGATGTCATCCCACTTCCACCGCAGAACAGGCAGTGGGTGGAGCTCTCCTATGGGTTGGTGATGCTCAATCTTGACCTACTAATAGGTCGCACACTAGGCCAAAATTTTGGTAACATCTGGCTTCAAACCATTTCACCAGTAGGAACGGCTGACGTCTCGGTACATCTTACTAGCACCTAGGTGTACCAAATAAGGGGTAGAGTGTGGTATCCTCTGTCTAAGCTCATCATCATGAGGTACACAAACACGCCCCTAGCATCTCATCACTCCATCAACACCTATCACAAACTACGGTGCGTTACCATGGGGCATCCTCTCCCGAATCCTGGATATAGTGGGGCAGTTGTCCTGCTTCCGTCGAACCCTCGTCCAACAAATCCGGCACAAGCTCCAAAGCGCCTAAGTGCCGGTCGGTGTCCGGAAACTAGATCTCTACCTCCAGCCGGGCTAGATCCCTCTGTAACTCTAGTTGAACAATAAATCAGGCTATAGCCTTCTCCGGAGGCGTCTTTCTACTCAATGCATCGGCGACTACATTCGCCTTTCCCGGGTGATACAAAACTTCCAGGTCGAAATCCTTGATCAGCTTAAGGCATCTCCTCTATCGGTTATTCAACTCCCGTTGAGTGAATATGTATTTCAGACTCTTATGGTCCATGAAGATCTGACAAGACATCCCACACAGGTAGTGGTGCCAGATCTTAAGGGCATGCACCACTACAAATAACTCAAGATCATGTGTCGGGTAGTTCTCCTCGTATGTCTTCAACTAACGAGACGCATACACAATAACCTTACCCCTCTGCATCAATATACATCCCAAGCCCAACTTGGATGCATCACTATACACCACAAAGTCCTTTGTGCCCTCTAGCTGAGCTAAGATCGTAGCGGAAGTCAACCTCCTCTTCAGCTCCTCAAAACTCTTACGGCAAGGCTTAGACCACACATAGTTGGTGGTCTTCCTCAATATACTATTGAGTGCTCGGGAAATTACTGAGAACCCTTCCACAAATTGTGTGTAGTAATCATCCAGTCCTAAGAAACTGCGCACCTCCTTGACATTTCTTTGAGGTTGCCTTGAAGAGACGGACTCAATCTTGCTTAGGTCGACCTTAATCCCCCCAGACGTGACTACATGACCTAGAAAAGCTACCTCAGAGTTCCAGAACTCGCACTTGGACAACTTAGCGTATAACTCGTTGTCCAGTAGTACTCGTTATACCGTCCTGAAGTGTCTTGCATGCTCATCTCTGCTCAGTGAATAGACTAAGATATGGTCAATGAACGCCACCACAAATTGGTCCAGGTAGTCGATGAATACCGCATTAATTCATCAACTCCATGAACACGGCCGGCGCGTTAATGAGCTCGAATTGTATCACAACGAACTCATAGTGATCATATCTGGTCCGGAAGGCCGTCTTGGGAATGTCCTGATCCCTCACCCCCAGCTGGTGATATCCCGATCTCAAGTCTATCCGGGAAAAGACGGAGGGCCCCTGCATCTGATCTAGCAACTCGTCAATGCGGGGCAACAAATACTTATTCTTGATCATCACTCGATTCAGCTCTCGATAATCTATGCAGAGCCGCATAGATCCATCCTTCTTCCTCACAAACAATACCGGGACACCCCAATGAGAGACACTCAGTCTGATGAACCCTTTCTCCGCCAACTCCTCTAACTGCTTCTTCAACACCGCCATCTCAATGGGTGTCATGCGGTAGGGAGCCTTCGAGATCGGTCTCGTGCCTGGCTCCAACTCTATGCTAAAGTCAACGGTCTCGTGAGGATATAGGCCGGGGAAGTCATTATGGAACACCTCTGTGAACTCACCCACCACTGGATTTTGGGAGGGGTTGACCAGCCCACGAAAGGAAAAGAAGAGGCCGATCGGTTTAATAATTGTGCCGGTCTGGCTTGGTTCTCATATTGGTTCGTTTTAACGTGTGAATTATTTGGGTTTGGTGTGGTTTATCTCTCGTTTCCACTGGAGTTATACCTATTACTCCTCGTCAAGACAGCGTTGGGTACTTTATACTTTTATATTTATTGTTTCTGTATTGACAATTTTAACAGTAATTAGCAGAAGCTAAAATATATTTCGATCTGAATGGAACATGCCTATGTGTAGAACTGTAGCAGATTGTTGTGTTATAATGCAATGATGTAGGTATTTGCTTGAATTTGATGATGATGAAAGCGAGGATGAATCAAGGCCCCAAAGGACAGTTCCATTCTACAACGTGGTTGCCTTACCAGAAGTACATCGCCAGTTCGGTTAATAAGTGTTCGGTTAGTGGGCTGCTAAGATCATCCCGTAATTAAGGATTATATTTATATAATGCGATACCTTTTACATATTATGGTTGTCAATCTACGATGGTTTTCGGCAGGCGAGTAGTATTATATAGTGCTTTAGAGGAATGCTTGTGCGTGGTTGCGCATGTATTATCTTCCTCACATCATCATGAGCAATTTCATTTAAACCTTCTTTAGATGTTATACTTGTTGAGATGTCTACTGGGTGGGTGGACTAATCAAGTATAATTATTTTGAGATGGAAATTTCATTGAGTTTGTGTTTTAGATGCTATACTTGTTGAGATGTATATTACTAGTTGAAACGTATTTCACGTTGATAATACAATGATAACGAGTTTAGTATATTAGGTTGGCGGACTAATTATACCTATATTATTATTTTGAGATGGAAAATTTTATTGGGCTTGCTTGTGTTGTTCTCGGACCTAATTATGAGTCTCATCTACTATATAATCCCAAAACAGAAGTAGATTTTGCCACATGCTATCACCAAATTAAGACACCTAGGATTTTATCACATGTCATTACCACATTAAGCCACCTAGGATTTTACCACATGTCACAACCACAAGAAGCCACATCGGATTTTATATATCTTTTATTTATATTTAGTCAATTGTTTCTATTTTTATATTATTTAGTTTCTTAATTACAAGAATGATATGAGATATGAGATATAAGAAATATTATGACATAAATAAATAATACTTTCTATATTAACAAATATTATACTATTTGTGTTTTAGAAAATTACACTATATAGATTTTTTTTAAGTCAAGTTAGTTTTAAACCAAATATATATATTGAATAGTCATTTAATTTTTACATTTTAAATAATAAGATGTTTTGAATATAGGATACTTAATTTGATATTTATTAAGTAACACTTTTATTTAACTATTTATTTATTTTAATAATCAATTTCTTTTATTTTCTTAAAAATACATTTTTATAAAAATTGACATAGTCAATTATTACATAAAATAGAAATGATGAGCAAATCTATTATAACAAATAAAGATATTATATTATTACTTATATATCTTATTTAGGACAATTTTATAATAGGGTAATCCTATACAATTTTCTTATAGAATTTTTTTTTTACATTTTAACAATTATTTTGTAATTAATATATAATAAATTTTTGCTTAAAATATAAGAAAATAGGTTAGCCGATTATTTCAGTAGAATATCTTATATGTATGTTAAATTTTATCTTTTATTTTAAATGAGATGTATGTGCTATATTATTGTTATATATGAATACTATTACAATAGGTTTTATTTATGGAAAGTCCTATATATTCTAAAATCGAATATAGGCAAAGATTGATACTAACCTATTATATCGCTACCAATATATAATATGACACAAGTTTTAAGGAAAATTGATATACTGTTTTACTCTTACTAATATATTATATGACACATATTTAATCATTCTTTATTTTACATTAAATTGATTGAGATGGTGCAAGATGAAAAACTTTTTATAAAGAAGAACCATGATGAAGAGGCACCGTTTGAGTTTAGAGTTGACTAAGGTAGGCCGTAGACACAATTTCACTATTTTTTTTTGCTTGATGAGGATTATTAATGTAATATTTACTTCTTTTATGATCCTTCAGTTGGGTCTCTTTCTCAAAACAAGTCATTGTTGATCCTTAGTTGTGCTTCTTGCGCTTGCTACCTAAGATTGCCACAAATCTATAATATATTACCCTTTCAACCCACTAGCAATATTAGTTGAAGAAACCTAACTCTTAATGCATGTATCATTAGTCAATCAGATAACACATGTTTTTTTTGCCTGCGAACTTCATAACAGTTTAAGTCAATGACAATTTATTCCAATTTTATTTCATCCATCGACTTTGGCTTAACCAGATGTGAAGTGACAAATTAGTCAATGTTGTAACACCCCAAATCCACGGGACTCGGAGTGCTACGGGCGAGACCTCACAATGGGTCCCGGCCCTTAGCTTGACAACAATTTCACCGGACCTTCCAACAAGGAACAAATAAAGGCGAAATCTCAAAACATTTTTCATGTACGCGAAAACCCGAAAGTAAAGACTACAAAGTGGAAACTCAGTCGAGTCCTCAAAACAACGTAACTCCGATACGGAAATCTAAAACATACAACAGCATCCACAACTAATGATATGATTACATAACCCAAAAACTTCCCCGTCCTATAATGTACGGAGACCCCGGTTGTCCACTCATCCACCTCACTCGGCGGCGTCCCTAACCTGCAAGTCATCTACAACACGGTTTAAAACCGTTAACTCATATTCGAAGCATTAGAAAAGCGGTGAAGGCACAAACACATACATATCACAAAACATAAAACACACAATTCCGGTTTATTATCTTTTTATTATTACGTCATATCCCGTTCTAATTCAACTTCGGTTTGTGACACGAGAACCACCGTGGTCTCGCCCCGGTCCCTACTTACCGGCAAAGAATGGTACGGATGCACCCGACCATATCACCCGCCGGGCTAGTCGCCGAGATCCTCCTAAACTTCACGCAGAGCCAGGCAGAATGTCACCGCCCGTTATCATACACTTGGGCCAAAATATACATATAAGGTCGGTGGTCCTATTTACCGGTTTGGTTGTTACAACAAGAACATAAACACACACATCAATGCTAATACAGAGAATACGAGCTAAGTAAGTCCGGAGACTTACCTCGTCCCAATACTAAATCACAAAACGCTCTCGCTTCCCTTGGGAAGAAGCACACAACCTGCTTACAACAAGATAACCATCAAAACCCGCTCAACTCAAGAAGTCTAGGACTTCCACACAAATGATCTACGCAAGATCATTTGACTCTCATTCTAGGACCGCATCCTAGAATCTCTCATACTCACATCTCACTCAACACATGAGGAGTTATCTCAACAACCTACTAACTCTCATATGATCATACTCAAAATCCAAGAACGAGTAAAAGCCTATTAGGTCTATCATGCTCATCACACTCTCCACACATGAAAGTAACACCCAACAGTTCTTAACCTCAAAGATATTAGTCCTCAACACAAGAGGCACAAGCTAGCCTAGAAGATCCATCATGCTCACATGCTCATATCCAACAATTACATCGAGCCTTAAGGGCTCTTAGGTTCACAGCCACTAAATGGTATTTCAAGCTACTCTAGATCCATCTTAGGCATGTTACTTAGATGATTCAACAACAATACTAAGGAATGAACGAAGGGGAAGGGAGAGGAGGAACCTACTGTCGAAGAAACGCAACCGCGGAGTCAAGTTGGCTCCCCGGCGGAGCAGACGCCGCCCCTGCAGCCTTCTGGCGGAGCAGGCACCGCCCCTGCGGTGGCAGGAGCCGCACCTGCGGCGGTCTGGGCCGCCCCCGCGGCTGTGGTCAGCCGCACCTGCGGCGGTCCGGCGTCGTGGAGCCGCCCTTGCGGCGTGTCAAGCCGCCCCTACGGCGGTGCTGGCCGCCCTTGCGGCGGTGCTGGCCGCCCCTGCGGCTGTGCTGGGCCGCCCCTGCGGCTGTGCTGAGCCGCCCCCGAGGGTTCTGTGCAGAACGTCGTCTCCGATCGTGGATCCTTGGCTCCAAAGTCCTTCTTCTCTTGCTGGATCTTCTCCAAACACCCACCACTGGTCTTAGGCACCTCTCCTCGACCTAATCGAGCTAAGAACACAAGCATGAAAAGGACTTGAGTGAAAAACCTCTCAAAGCTTCATCCATGGCCATGGATGAAGGAGGGAAGAAGAAAGGGGTGAGCAGCCATGAAGAGGAAGGAAGGAAGGGAGGAAAGGGACTTACCACACCAGATCTTGAGTTCTCCTACTGCAGTCCACACATGCAGCTCCTCAATCAACCATGGAAGAAGAGAAGAGAAGAGAGTGATGGAGGAAAATAATGTGAAAGAGAAGAGAGGAGAGAGAGAGAGAGTGAGAGAGAGGACAAGGGCTGCAATGTGGGGAGGGGAGCTGACCCCTTGTCACATCACCATGGAACGAGGGGTCGGAAATGACCCCTTGTCACTTCGACCCGGAACGAAGGGTCGGAAAGAGGGAAAAAGGGAAAGACGACGAGTCGGCTCGGGATTTTAGGAATAAATCCCCGGGGATCGGCATGTCGTGCCTATGGGAAGATCTACAAGACGCTCTAAGTCCGGAATAAAATTTCCGGGCATTACAAATGTAAAAGTAGCAACATTCTTTTTTGGGCACAAAAATGATCAAATTTCTTCTTGAAAAATACTTTTGGCCAACATTACATTGTTAATCTTTTTCAACACTGAACAAATTATCTTCATGAACTAAATAAAAATCATTGCATTTGATATAAACGCCGATTTCTCATGCATATATTTGATTTATATTGGGATTCAAGACATTACTTATTTGCCGATTTATTATGTAAATATATATTGGGATTCAAGACATTACTTATTTGCCGATTTATTATGTAAATATATATTGGGATTCAAGACATTACTTATGTGCAGATTTTTTTATGCTAATATTTAATTTATTTTGGGATTCAATATATTACTTGTGCGTATGATCTCTATTTGTTTAAAATTATAAACAAATCCCGTGCAAGACATGGGTACTAAGCTAGTTTCTATTTTATTTGAGATGGAAAATTCAACCAATGTATATAACCTTGCCTTCTTTATATATTTTTTTGTGCTAGTTTTTATAGGAAGTTCAAGTCAACTTAGCTAATACATGTGGTGCATCATTGCATTATCAAATACAAGCTACTAACAACAGGGCCGGCCACTATATAGGTCCATACGGTCCCACTGTACAGGCCCCCCAATTTATTGGGGCCCAATAATATATATAGCCATTAGTTATATATGTATATTTAAAAGAAAATTGAAATTAAAAAGGTGATTCGTAGAAGACTTGACATATATATTTATAGGCTTTGACATTTCAAAAGTAGCTGTCATTGCTACCATGTACTTCTTGATAGATAAAAAATAAAAACAAAAATCAAATTTTACAAACCATTGGATCCTACGGTTGTTTTTGTGGATTTTAGTTTCATTCTTCACTCTTCAGCTTCTATTTTCATCCTCTCCGATCCAAGCACTCATATTTGTCAAACAGCCAACACAAAGAACTCGTTTTTACATTTTTTTCCCTCTAATCTATTTTTATCTTTCATCTTTATTCATTTATCCTCAAATATTTATCTTTTAATTTTCATATTTCATCATCCTTATCTAGTTATTGTGATAAAAAAAATCCACAAAAAGAAGAAATTAAATAGGAGGAAGCACACCACCAAATTCGCTAAGACCTTTCCAACTCCGATCCAATGCAGCTTTGGTGCTCCAAGGATTGATAACGGTGAGAATTTATAGTTTTTTTTTCTTATGTTCTATTTTTTAAAATTTGGTAGTTAGTAAGTTGAATTATTTTTTTTTCTTTTGATCGCCTAATATAATTTCAAATTAATATGTATTATAGATTGATTATGATTATTGAATATTTCATCTCTAACTTTTATTTTCTCCATTTTTATGAAAGAATGAAGGATTGTTGGTGATTTGGGGTGGAATTTGAAGATAAATTTCAATTCAACAAGCATCAATTATTCAGGTTGTTTTGTTCTTTCTCAATTTTTTAGATTATTGTCCTTTTTCTATCTAAGGTTTTGTTTAGTAGTTATGTCTTCTAAAACTAGAAAATATGATTCCGGATATGAAAAGCGTAAAAACAAAAAAAGACTAGAAGAGCTAACACAATCTCAAAGAGGTTCTCTTGATAAATTTGTTATAAAAGAACCACAAGTTTCCCTTGAAATTAAAAATATTGAAGTTAACGTTGATGAATTTGAAAATCAAAATGTTGTGGATAACGTCGATGTTGAAAATCAAAATATTAATGTTGATGGTGATGAGGATTCAAATGTTGATGTTAGGGTTGATAGTCCGCTTAATAACACAATTAAGGGGCATGGTAATTTCAATGATGGTAATGGAGATTTTGTTAGACTTGGTATATTTGACCCAAGAAATTGGAGTGATCTTGATTCTAAATTGATTGATGTTCTAGTTGTAAAAGGTCCTAAAAGAGATTTGTCTTTTCAAAAAGGTCCTAAAGATAAATACTCTAAACGATTTTCTAGTTCATATTATACTCGAATTTTACCAAATGGTGAGAAGTATGATAGAGATTGTTGGCTTGTGTATTCAAAAGAGATTGATAAAATCTTTTGCTTTTGTTGTAAAATATTCAAAACATCATATTTAAGAAGTCAATTAGCAAATGCCGAATTTGGAGATTGGACCCATCTTAACATTAGAATTAAAGAGCATGAAACAAGTATGGAATATGTTAAGAATATGACCACTTGGTATGATTTGCGCTTAAGACTTCAAAAAAATCAAACCATTGATAAAATGGCTCAAAAACAAATAGAAAGGAAAAAGATCATTGGAAAAAAGTATTGATAATAATCATTTCAATTGTGAAATTTCTTGGAAAACATAATCTAGCAGTTCGTGGTAATAATGAGAAATTGTATCAAACTAATAATTGAAATTTCTTAGGCTTGATTGAAATGTTGGCCACATTTGATCCAATTATACAAGAGCATGTTCAACGTATCACAAATGATGATATTCATTCTCACTATCTAGGTCATAATATTCCAAATGAGTTGATATTATTGCTTGGTTCTACTATTAAATGTGAAATTATTAAGAAAGTAAAAGATACAAAGTATTTTTCGGTCATTCTTGATTGTACTCCCGATGCAAGTCATCAAGAACACATGTCTTTGATACCAAGATATGTTGATGTCTCTTCAAAAAATGTTTTGATTGAAGAGTCATTTTTGGGATTTTTCATTGTGAACGGTACAACAGGACAGGACAAGGTTTGTTTGATGTTTTGCAAGATGAGTTAAAGTCTCTTGATCTTGATATAGATGATGTGAGAGGACAAGGTTATGATAATGGATCAAACATGAAAGGAAAACATGAAGGAGTACAAAAAATACTTTTAAATATAAATCCTAGGGCTTTTTATACGTCTTGTGCTTCTCATAGTCTAAACTTGACATTATGTGATATGACCAATACTTGTGTTAAAGCTAGAGATTTTTTTGGAGTCATACAACGTATATATACAATATTTGCCAATTCAACTAAAAGATGGGAAATTTTGAAAAAAAAATATAAAGAAAGGATTGACGGTAAAACCACTATCATCTACTCGTTGGGAGAGTCGTGTTGATAGCGTTAAAGCTTTAAGACTTCATGCTATAGATGTACGTGAAGCTTTACTTGAATTATCAGATATCGATAATGATTCAAAAATTAGAAGTGAAGTTAAGTCTATAGCACAAAATGAGCTTGGTGATTTTGAGTTTTTAGTTGCATTAGTCATTTGGTTTGAAATATTAAATGCCATTAATTTGGTTAGCAAAAAATTGCAATCAAAAAACATGTTTATTGATGTTGCCATTAAGGAAATAAAAAACTTGTTAGTTTTTTTTTGAAAAATATAGAGAAATTGGATTCTTAAATGCCTTGGAAACGGCCAAAGGAATTGCGGATGAAATGAGTATTGATCCAATATTTCCTCGAAGACGTGAAATTCGAAGAAAAAAACAATTTGATGAAAATTCAAGTGATATATCCGTGGTAGCATTACAATCTGAAGAAGAGTCATTTAGAGTACATTATTTTTTTATATTGTTGATCAAGCAATTGGATCACTAACTAGGAGATTTGAACAATTTGAAGAATATGAAAATATTTTTGGTTTTTTATTTAATTCTAATAATTTACGTTCATTAGATGATGTGTGTTTAAGATCTTCTTGTGATCATTTTGAAACTATGCTAAAGAAAGATGAACAATCTGATGTTAATGGAAATGAATTATTCGTAGAGTTAAAATTGCTTCAAGGCCTTTTGCCTAATGAAAATATGGGACCTATTGATATTTTGAAGTTTCTTAAACAAAATAATTACTTGCCTAATGCAATGATTGCTTATAAAATTTTGTTGACTATTCCTGTAACAGTTGCATCT
The DNA here is from genome assembly GCA_002319775.1 of Fagopyrum tataricum. Taxonomy (NCBI): domain Eukaryota; kingdom Viridiplantae; phylum Streptophyta; class Magnoliopsida; order Caryophyllales; family Polygonaceae; genus Fagopyrum; species Fagopyrum tataricum. Next base: position 63,140,614 of record CM008279.1, read on the forward strand.
GCAGAGAGAAGTTTTTCAAAATTGAAGTTGTTGAAGTCTTATTTGCGTTCTACAATGTCACAAGAAAGACTTAATGGATTGACCATGATATCGATTGAGAATGATATTTTAGAGAAAGTCGATTATGAAGAGCTTATTGAAGATTTTGCTTCAAAAAATGTTAGAAGGGTGAAACTTTTCATGTAAACATTATTCATGATAAATTTTTATAATATATGTAATAACATATAATATATTTTGAGTTATTAACTTATTAAAAGGGCATATTTTTAATAATCGTACAGAGCCCCTCAAACTATTGAGACGGCCCTGACTAACAAAGTCGATGGAATGTTGGCTAATAAGCTTGTATATTAATATTTCCCATCAAAGTTTAACTTTTCTTTAATTTACCGAGCTTTTGATATGCATATAGGCCACCTTATGTAGTTTTATCTTTGGTTTTGGGTAAGCATTAATCAAAAGAAATATATGAACACCCTGGAGCATAATAGACTCACACTGTGCATTATTGCGTCTATAATTACCATTTACCAGGTACAATGACATGGTCTTTGAAGCACTTTTAACCACACGAGCCAAATGGATTGGACTTCAATTCACTTGCGTGCTTTATTGAGGTTAGTTTGCAACTAAACTTGGAATTCCTTCTTTCATATTGTGCTACTTACAATTGCTTACTAGTAAACCTAGTTTATCGGATCCTATAGTTGCTGATGTCCCCGTACAATTCAGGCATGAATAACTTAGTTTAAGGCTTCTTGCATTTTTATTCAAACAGATGATGGCTGATTGCATCTTTACATGTACTTATATATTTACTTTTTACGACAAAATTTGCAGCAAAGGGTAAATGTGCCCCAGAATTTTAGGAAACAGTTCAGTTCGAGGCTAGGGAGACTAGTTGCACAAAAAAAATTGAAAAGATAAATTTCATGGATGTTTGCAGCTCTCTAATGTAATCAATATGTAATCATGATATGTGATAACCTCTATAGAGGCTTAAGAATATATATTCTGAGAAATTGCAGATAGGGAATAGCGTCTGTCAGAAGAAAGAAGCAGGAGCAGAAGATGAAGCCCAACATATTGCAGATATGGAAATGATGCTAGAAGAAATTAATGAGGATGAGGAGGAGGAGGAGAGCTTGGAAGCAGCAACAGAAGCAACCAAGTGTGCAGCCGAGGCCGAGGATTTGTCCTGGCAAGCAGCCGAAGCTGTTAGGCAAGTCGAGAAGATACATCAAATGGCTCAAGAGGGAGCTCAAATTGTTCAGTTAGCCATGAAATCTTTGACCGATCTTCTCTAGGGGAGGTTGTAAAACTGGCTTAAGCCTTAAATGGAGTCAACAACAATATATAAAAACAAAACAAGATATCTTGTGAGTTGGGATACTTAAGGCAAGACATATGCAAAATTATATAGTTTGTTGGAAGCATGACTTTCAACTAACAAAGAAAGCATAAAAAAACAGCTCTTTAGTGTATTGTTATGTACAAAATTTATGACTAACCAAAATTCCGCTAAGAAAAGTCAGCTGGACTTTTTCAAATCTTTCCGGCTAAAATCATGTTCGTAGTTCACATTATCAATGAAAAGGCAATTCATACTATTTTCAAGCAATGAATGTCCAAATAATATGGAAAAATCCACACCTCTTGCTCGACTTTTACCAGAGCCAAATGTGTAACAGCCTTAGTTTTAAGAGCTAGTTTTGGCCTTAGCCGCCCCCGCGGGTCTGTGAGGCCGCCCCTGCGGCTCCCCTGTTGTTCCGCCCCTGCGGTTTCCGGCGGCTGCAGCCGGTTTTGTTGACTCTTTTGACTTGTGCTTTACCTTTCTTTACCTCCTTCGTTCCACCTTGCTGAGCAAGGGTTTCCTCACATTTCCAATCCAGTTTCACGTCCTTCTTGCTTCTTCTTCTTTCTCCTTGAGCTTGAGTTGGTTTTTCCCTTGAGTTGGTAGAGTTGTGTGTGGTTGTGTGGCTATTGATGCTAGTTGTGGTTGTTGAGCTTGTGAAGCCAGCTGAGTAGTGCTTATGCTTTTGCCTGCCTAGACCTTCAGCAGTGGTAAGTCTTCTTGTCCTTCTTCTCTTCCTTCTTCTTTTGCTTCTTCCTTCCCCTGCTTAGGATTAGATGTTTTGAGCATAGGATGATGTTGAAATGTGTATGTTTATGCTTGTGTATGAATCTGGAAGAGAGTAGACGTGATTTGATCACGTGAAGAGCTAAAGAGAAGCCGCGAGATTTCATTCTGCACTGTCGCCGCCCCCGCGGCCAAAAGTCACTGCCCCTGCGGAGACCGTGCCATCACACCCGCGCCAGCGCCTGCGCCGTGCCTGCGTTAGCCTGCAGTCTTGTCACCGCCCCTGCAGATTCTACCTGCCGCGCCTGCGGGTGATCTTTTCCGCCCCTGCGTCCTTAGTTTACGCAGGTGCGTCTTGTTCCGGGACTACCTATAATTAGGTAGTTCCTTTCCTTTCTAGTATGAGGAACTTAGTACCATGCTAGGATTCGGATGTTGTCGAGTATGATATAGATATGCCGGTTAGGGCTTTGAGGTTTACGAGTTGGATATGATCCCTTATGGATCCCTTGGGTCTAGGTGTGACCCTTTGTGTGATAGGAGTTTGATATATATGTATGCCTTGTATAGGCCGTGTTATCCTCCAGTTTGGAGTGGACTGAGTTGAGGGTTGATCTAGTGAGACGACTACGAGGTTGAGGTAAGTCTGTGGGACTTACTTAGTTGTCATTCCTTTATAGGATGTTGTGCTTGAGTGGTGTTTGTTATATGTTTATAGTATGCGTTATGATGGTCACCGACCTATGATGTATTGATTGCACATTGTAGGGCTGTGACAACTTTTCCATTCATCCCGCTGGGAGTTGGGGGTTCTCTGTGGTCAGGCCAGACCTGGTAAAGGGTTCGGGCACTCTCCATTCCCTTAGGGTACACGGGGAGGTGTTCCAGGCACCATTTCAGCGGGTTATAGTACCCAGAGGCGAGGGTTATATTCCTCGTGTCACTTATGTTTATATGGATGTTTATATACGAGTTGATTGCTGGACTTTATAAAGATAATGAACCGGGTAAATGTGTGAAAGCATGATGATGTGTTAAGATTTCTGATGTGTGTTTGTGCTCTAGCATAATTCTATATATGTGTATGGTTAGCTAACGGTTTCATACCGTGTTGTAGACAATTTGCAAGATAGGAGAGCTGCAGAGTTGTGAGAGCCCTTTCTTTCGGACCGAGATTGGACCACGGCCGAGATTGGCTTTGGGCCGAGATTGGTTTTGCCGCACCCGCGGGCGCGTGTGCCGCCCCTGCGGGTCTTCGCCCCTGCGGCCCTGTGATCCGCCCCTGCGGGTTACGGCGGCTGCAGCCGGTTTTGTTGACTTCCTTGACCCGTGCTTTACCCTTTTGGTTACTTCTCTCCTTTCCTTGCTAAGCAAGGGTTACCTTTCTCACTTCCTTGGTCGATGAAAATATTGTTCATCTATAACACCCCAAATCCGCGGGACTCGGGATGCTATGGGCGAGACCTCACAATGGGTCCCGACCCTTAGCCTGACAACAATTTCACCGGACCTTCCAACAAGGCACAAATAAAGGCAAAACTCAAAAACATTTATAATGTATGCGAGACACTGAAAGGTAAGAATACAACGTGGAAACTCAGCCGAGTCCTCAAAACAACATAACCTGATACGAAGTCTAAACGTACGACAACATCCATGAACAACAATATGAAACATGACTCAAAAACGTCCCCGTCCTATAATGTACGGAGACCGCGGTTGTCCACTCCTCCACCTCACTCGGCGGCATCCCTAACCTGCAAGTCATCTACACAAACGGTTTTAAACCGTTAGCTCATATTCTAGGCATTAGAAAAGCGGTGAAGGCACAAACACATACATAACACAAAACATAAAACACACAATCCGGTTTATTATCTTTTTATTATTAAGTCGTATCCCGTTCTAATAAAACTTCGGTTTGTGACACAAGAACCACCGTGGTCTCGCCCCGGTCCTCCCTTCCGGCAAGAATGGTACGGATGCACCCGACCATATCACCCACCGGGCCAGTCGCCGAGATCCTCCTAGACTCACTCGGTCGTAGGCAGTGATGTCACCGCCCGTTATCATACACTTGGGCCAACATATACATATAAGGTCGGTGGTCCTAATTACCGGTTTAATTGTTATAACATAACATAAACACACACCACCAAACACACATCAATGCTAATACATTAAATACGAGCTAAGTAAGTCCGGAGACTTACCTCGTCCCAATGCTACTCACAAACGCCCTTGCTTCCCTTCGGAAGACGCACACAACCTGCTCACAACAAGATAACCATCAAAATCCGCTCAACTCAAGAAGTCTAAGACTTCTACACAAATGATCTACGCAAGATCATTTGACTCTCATTCTAGGACCGCATCCTAGAATCTCTCACCCTCCCATCTCACTCAACGCATGAGGAGATCTCTCATTCTAGGACCACATCCTAGAATTTCTCATACTCACATCTCACTCAACGCATGAGGAGATATCTCAACAACCTACTAACTCTCATATGATCATACTCAAAACCCAAGAACGAGTAAAAGCCTACTAGGTCTATCATGCTCATCACACATGAAAGTAACACCCAACAGTTCATAACCTCAAAGATGTTAGTCGTCAACCCAAGAGGCACAAGCTAGCGTAGAAGATCCATCATGCTCACATGCTCATATCCAACAATTACATCGAGCCTTAGGGGCTCCTAGGTTCACCACCACTAAATGGTATTTCAAGCTACTCTAGATCCATCCTAGGCATGTTACTAACATGATTTAACAACAATACTAAGGAATGAAAGAAGGGAAGGGAGAGGAGGACCCTCCTGTCGAAGAAATGCAGCCGCGGAGTCAAGTTGGCGCCCCGGCGGAGCAGAGGCCGCCCCTGCGGAACCAGGAGCCGCCCCCAACGGCGCTGCCAGCCGCACCCGCGCCGGAAGAAGCCGCGCCCGCGCCGTCCGTGTCCTGGAGCCCTGGAGCCGCCCCTGCGGCCGTGCTGGCCGCCCCTGCGGCGGTGCTGAGCCGCCCCGCGGGTTCTGTGCAGAACGTCGTCTTCTTCGTCTTCGATCGTGAATCCTTGGCTCCAAAGTCCTCCTTTCCTTGCTGGGTCTTCTCCAAACACTCCCTACTGATCTTAGGCTCCTCTCCATGACCTAATCGAGCTAAGAACGCAGCCATGCAAAGAGTTGAGTAAAAACTTCCCAAAAGCTTCATCCATGGATATGGATGAAGGAGGGAAGAAGAAAGGGATGAATCAGCAATGAAGGAGAAGGAAGGAAGAGGGAGAAGCTTACCAACAGATTTGGAGCCTCCTCAAGCTGTCCAGCACCAAGATCTTCACACAAAAATGGAAGAAGAGAATGGAAGCCAAGAGAGCAAAGAGTGGAATAGTGAGGGAAGGAAAGTCACGTGAAAGAGAAAGAGAGGAGAGAGAGGGGGGGGGGACAAGGGCTGTCAAGGGAGAGGGGGCAGCAGCTGTCATGTCACATCACCCCGGAACAAGGGGTCGGAAATAACCCCTTGTTACTTCGGCCATGAACGAAGGGTCGGAACGCGGAAAAAGAGGGAAAACGACGAGTCGGCTCGGGATTTTTCTTAGGAATAAATCCCGGCTCTCGGCATCTCGGGATTATGGAATAACTATAAAGTGCTCTATGTCCGGAATAAAATTAATTAAAATTCCGGGCGTTACATCATCAACTCCATACAGACAGTTGGGGCATTCGTAAGCCCAAATGGCATCACTACAAACTCGTAGTGGCCATATCTGGTCCGGAATGTTGTCTTGTGCACATCCTGCTTTCTCACCCTCAGCTGGTGATATCCTGAACGCAGATCAATCCTGGAGAACACAGTCGCTCCCTGTAGCTGATCTAACAAATCATCAATACGAGGCAGTGGATACTTGTTCTTGATGGTCACCTTGTTCAGCTCTCTGTAATCTATACATAATCTCAGTGATTCGTCCTTCTTCTGTACGAAGAGGACAGGTGATCCCCATGGGGACACGCTAGGGCGAATGAAGCCCTTCTCAACCAACTCCTCAAGTTGCTTCTTCATCTCCAGCATCTCGACAGGCGCCATCCGGTATGGGGCCTTCGAGATCGGTCTCGTACCAGGCTCTAACTCAATACTGAAGTCCACACTCCTCTGAAGCGGCAAACTAGATGGCTCAGCAAAAACATCAGTAAAATCACAAACCACTGGGATATCCTCTAATGCTGGACTCTCCCCCTCCTTCATGGTATAACACCAGAAGGCCTCGTAACCCTGTGCAATCAATCTAGCTGCCCGTATAGCGCTGATAATTATGCCTGTCTTTCCAATGTCCCAACCTCGGAAAACCACTATCTGGCCTAACTCGGTAGAGAGGGTAACAGTCCTCCTACCTACATCTAGGACTGTAGGGTGTCTATCCATCCAGTCCATACCTAAAATGACTTCTTCATGCTCTAATGGCATGACAAAAAAGTCAACTAGTAACACACGGGTCCCTACAGAAATGGGACAACGTGAATCTCACGCGTACCTCTGACCCTACCACCATCGGGTAACCCTATAATAAAGGGCATCCCCTCAACTGTATCTAAACCAAGGCGCTTTACACAGGCATCAGAAATAAAAGAGTGCGTAGCACCAGTATCAAATAAAACTCTAACAGGTAAACCATGAATCAGAATGGTACCTGTAGCAGTAGGTGCAGCTGGCTCCTCTACACTCCTCAACTCAAAAACACGACCCTGTGGGCCACTTGTATCAGTGGTGCCCCCACCACGACCTTTGCCTCTACTCGGCCTAGGAGCAGATCCCTGAGTCTGTTGCTGCTGAGGTGGCCTATGCCCACCTCCCGCTGCACTAGCAGGGGAAGAACCCTACTGAGATGAAGCTCCGCCCTGGCGGCAGTAAACAGCTCTGTGACCTTGCCTACCACAGGTGTAACAAGTCACTAATGGCCTCGTGCACTCGGGCCTCATATGCCCCGGATCACCACAGTTAAAACACTGACGTTCCTTCTCTACAACCGGTGCAGATGAGGGCTGACTCTGGCGTCTCTGACCACACCAACCACTAGCAGCACCACTAGTACCACTAGTTTGCCCTGTACGCTGCCTCTTCTCAGACCCTCCGGTCTGAGAAGCTCTCCTCTGTCCATCTTGCTCCCTCTCATAGTCGGAAGCTCTGTCCATATAATCCATCAGAGACTCACAGTGGAAACCCGCCATATAGGTCCGGGTAGTATCACTCAGTCGTCGGGAAAAGAGATAGACGTGCTGATCTGCAGAAGGTGCAGCTAGTCCCAGTAATGCCAGCTCCTCCTGAAACCTCCTGATGGCCTCAGAGACTGGTACATCCTCAAACCCAGCCTCAACAAAATCTCGCAGTTTCTCCCTCCTCAGTGAGGCAGGGTAGAAACGCTCTCTAATCATCGTCCTCATATGCTCATAACTGGTAACCTGACCCCGTAGTGATCTCCACCAGTGTTGTGCCAAGTCCCGGAATAAAGTCTGAACCATCTCGATCTGTCTGTCAGCCGGACATCGAATAGACCCTAGAGCTGAGTCTACATGCCCTATCCAGAGCTCAACCTCTAACCCCACCTTTCCAGTGAAAGGGGGTACACCCATCTGATGGAAAGCCTTCAGCCAAGTGTCTGGTCTAGGCCCTCTATGCTCCTCTGGTGCTCTGGCAATCTCAGCAGCAGGTACCGGTACAGCTGGCACCTGAGTAACGTTGTGGGACCTCTCAGATGGTCTCTCCTGTGCCTGTAAATTTGGGGCACGTCTACCGGCTCTAGCAGCCTCCTCTACTCGTCGGATATAAGCTCGGAACTCTGATCCCCCATGGAGACACGATCAGACTCACCAGACTGGGCTCTTTGTGCCCCCTGTCTCTCAGCTGCACCGTTCCCAGTCTCAGGAACGACGCTCTCAGCAACCTCCTCATGTATTTCTCCCGCTGCATGTGAACCGTCAGCAGGAGTCCTACCCCGCCCTCTACCTAGAGGGGGTCTACCTCTACCTCGTCTAGCTGTAGGTAAGGCTCTAGTCTTAACCATCTGCAGAAGACGTAAACCTAACTTAGAAGGCTATATATATGTCATAAGTATAGATATATATCAAATCAATCACAACAGAATATCTATATATATCTATATTGTCGAGATCTTCAGAGGGGCGATGACTCACGTACACGGTATCCCAAAACATTTGTACTCATTTCAAAACCAAAATCTTTTTAAAAGTCATACCCCTTTCGGGTTTTGTTTATTTATCTATTTGAACTTTATTGTAGATTACAAGTGTCATTGTTGTCAACATGGGCTCTGATACCAACTTTGTAACACCCCAAATCCGTGGGACTCGAGGTGCTACTGGGTTAGGATCTCACAATGGATCCTGACCCTAGCCTGACAACAAGTTCACTGAAGGTTACAACAAGGCACCAATAGATTAAAACAAAACATAAAACTGATATATATATATATATATATATATATATATATATATATATATATATATATATATATATATAGGGTCAAGATCCGGTAGGAACCACCCTTAGAGTATGGAATAGGAACCTCTAAGATCCGTTGGATTAAAATTTGAACGGACATGATGGAAGGTACATAATAAGCTTCCATAGGTGAGATTCATATGATTGTTCAAATTTCACAAATAAATCATTAAATATTATACATATTAGGAAAACAAATATCCTATTTTTGGGCTATCCCAAAAATAAACGTTGAATGAATTGATTCTCATTGACTGGTAAATTTTTATATAGAAGGATGCTCGTTAATTTTATATTATAAGATTGATCGTTTTTTTTTTAGTCGTTAATATGTATAATACTATAAATTAACGACCAGAGTTAAAAAAAAATAACGACCAGAATCAAACAAAAAATAAAAAAAATTATCGATCAAAATTTGTGTTTTATAAGAAATTTGATCGTTAATATATTTGGTCGTTGATATATTTTATAGAGAAATTTGATCGTTAATAAATTTTATAAGAAATTTGATCGTTAAATTTGTTACGATTGGTCGTTAAAATTTGGTTTTGGTAGTTAAAATATGAAAAAAGACATTTTAACCACCAATTTTTCTCTATAAAATTTAACGACCCACAAAATTTTAACGATGACTATATTAATGATATAAAAAACATTTTAACGACCAAATTTTCTCTATAAAATATAATAACGACCCAATATGAAAATAATGTATTACCATAATTTGGTCGTTATTATATTTTATAGAGAAATTTTGGTCGTTAAGATATTTTTATCATAATTCTATTAGAGACAATATAATATTCTCATTAATTATTACCATAAACAATGTTAAATCTTGGACGTTCATCTATATTAATCCAACGGCTATTATAGTCTCTATTCCCTACTCTAAGAGAGGTTCCTACATGATCCTAACTCTCTCTATATATATATATACATATCAAAAGGATGATACAGAGTACTACTGAGTACAAAGTCAAACAGAATCCGTGCAAAATAAATAACCCAAAATCCCACGCTATTGCCCAGTGTACGGAACCCTCATGAAATCACTCCTCTGGATCACTCTGCAGTTCTCCTACCCTGCAAAGGATCTACAACATGGTATAAAACCGTTAGCTAACCATACACATATATAAGAAGATGCTAGAGCACAAACACATATCAATAATATTAACACATCATCATGATATCACACATTTACCCGGTTTATTATCTTTAATAAGTCCAAACACTCAATCGTATAATAGATGTATATGAATATACGTGATACGAGGAATGTATATAACCCTCGCCTCTGCGTGCAATAGCTAGCTGGAGTGGTATCAGCGCACTTTCCCGTATACCATATAGAGTGGTAGGTGCCCTTCCCGTATACCAGAACTAACTAGCTTACAGAGAACTTCCTAGACTCCACTACGGGATGAAAGGTAAGTTGTCACAGCCACTACAATGGGCGGTCAATATAACATAGGTCGGTAATGAACCATATAGCATGCTATAAAGCATATAACACACACCACTCAAGCATACATCCAATATAAGGATAGTAGCTAAGTAAGTCCTATGGACTTACCTCAATCTCAAAAGTCGTATCACTACGATCAGCTCTCACTCAGGTCCACTCCAAACTGGAGGACAACACGGCCTATACAAGGCATACATATATATATATATCAAACTCCTATCACACAAAGGGGTCACACCTAGAACCAAGGGATCCATAGGGATCATTTCCAACTCATAAACCTCAAAGTCCTAACCGGCATATCTATATCATACTCATCAACATCCGATACCCAGCATGGTACTAGTTTCCTCATACTAGGAAAGGAAAGGAGCTAACTTACTATAGGTAGTCTCGGGACAAGACGCACCTGCATGATCAAGGGACGCAGGAGCGGAACAGGTAACCCGCAGGTGCGGCAGGCAGCAGCCGCAGGCGCGGTGACACGGGACACAGGCAACGCAGGCAAGGCGCTGGCGTTGGCGCTGCGGCACGGCTTTCGCAGGGGCGGCGGCTTCTAGGCGCGGGGGCGGCGTCTGTGCAGAACGTGAACCCGTTGCTTCTCTTTGGCTCTTCACGTGATCAAATCACGTCTATTCCATTCCAAAATCACACACATGCAATAACATACACATTCCAACATCACTCTATGATCAAAACAACTAATCCTAAGCTAAGGAAGGAAGATCGAGAAAGAAAGAAAGGAAGGAAGAGCAAGGAGCTCACCTCCACACCTGTGATCATCCAAGGAAGTACAGAACCTACTCTCAGTTGGCCTCTGAAGCTCAGCAAAAATACACACAATATCCAGCAACACCAAGTCACACCAAACTCTAGCAAACTCCAAGAGATTCTCAAGCAAGATCAAGGGAATGGATGAAGAAGCAAGAAGGACGTAGGAAGGCTGGAGTGGAATAGGAAGTGAAGTGAAACCCTTGCTCAGCAAGGTAAGAAGTAAGGGAAAGGTAAAGCACGGGTCAAGGGAGTCAACAAAACCGGCTGCAGCCGCCGGAAACCCGTAGGGGCGGCAGTCATGCCCGCGGGTGCGGAAAGACCAATCTCGGCCAAAGCCAATCTCGGCTAAGGTCCAATCTCGGTCCGAAAGACTAAGCTCTTACACTACAACCCCCACTCTCCTCCATGTCATCAAATTTGATGACATGGCTGGGGGTTTGTAGCCCCACGACCCTCCGTTGTGGAGGGTCTTACACACAATGTATTTTTTAAAATATGATTTAAGTTTAAATATATTTTTTTTGATAATTATATGTGTGTAAATCATGCTAATGCTAACCTCAATTAATTTGGTTTTCGATCATACGAGGATAACAACACATTCGCGAAAATTTTGAATACGTCGTAATTAGTAAACGTCAAATCGCGATGATCAAATGCATCGCACACTACATGTTGTGTTTTTATCTTATGTGACATAGTTTGTCAAATACATATTTTGACGGTGCAACCTAAATCCTAAAATTAAAATGTTAGAATAATATAAAACTTTATATCTTGAGACTGTAATCAAAATGTTATTAAGATATAATTATTTTAGTTTATACTAGTTTGTATTTCGAATCTCGATACTGCATTCCTACTTGAACGAACAAAACCTAATATATACACAAAATATATGAACCTATACTTTGACATATTGGATAAGATGATGTGTTGAACAACCAACTAAATCACATCAACATTTCAAATTAAAATGTATAATAATATTATATGAATTGAAATTTATCTTGTAACCATGAACTAAATGTTTGTATACTATATACACTTTTGTACGTTAAGACTTAAGAGTATCATACTCGTTCCTACTTGATAACATTTCAATTAAAATGTATATTATATACATAAATTTTGTCGGTCTTGCAAAGACAATGTATTCTCATTTGTTTGACTAGTAATAAGAATCTCAAAACAGTTACAAAAAATTTATTATCCAAATTAATATTTTTGTCAAACTCTTGTGTAACACCCGGAAATTTTAGAAAACGAATTATCGTGTTATTCCTATTTCCGTAAATTATTCTACGGGAATATCCGACTTTTATTCCGAAACCGTGAACCGTAAATTATTTTTTTACGCGAATGTCGGAAAATATTCCGAGCCGTTACGGAGCTACCTTCTTCTCTTTTCTTTTTCTTTTCCTTCTTAGAGCTATCTCGGCCCGCCTACCTCGGCCGAGATCTACGCCCAGCCGTGCGGGACGCCATCGGGCTTCTCCTCTCCTCCACGCCAGCCTACACGTGCTGCCGCCCAGCCTACGCCTAGGCCTGCAGCCGACCCCTCGGTCCGGGCCTGGCGTGCTGCACCCCAGCCGACCCCTCGGTCCGGCCACTTCCCTTTTGTACTCCCCCATGCCACGCCATCCTCCCTCACTTGGCACTCATTCCACACACTCTCACCTCCCTCTCTTGGCTCTCTTTCACGTGGGAACAGGAACCAGCACACGGCCTTCCCTCCACTGCGTCCCGGCCGCCCAGTTCGCCAGCCGCCGCAGTGAGCAACCACCACTAAGGGCGGCCTTTCCCTTCTTCACCTCGGTCGAGAGGCACTCCTTTCTCCTCGGCCGAGACAACTCCGCGTCCACACCGCTCGAAGCTCGGAGAACACCACGTCGCCGTCGCTGTGCTCTGCCTGCACGAGCCCCGCCGCCGCCAGCCAGCCACCTTGCGCCTTGGCTTCCTTCGGCCTCGGGTGAGCAACAGCTCACTTCTCTTCTCCCCCTGCACGCTTCGACCTCGCCGGAGAACGGCCGCCACCGGGAGCCAGACCACTGCCGGCCACCTGCAGCACCACTGAGGAAGCTAGCCGCCGCCCTTGCCCCGCCGGAGAAGCAGTGACGCCGCAGGAGAGGCACTGCAGGATCTCGGCCGAGATTGCCCAGAAATCTCGGACGGGCCTCCCCCTCTTTTGGTATAATTGCGATTCTGACCCTCACTTTCGGTATATTTACAGTTTATACCCAGCAGTGTGATAATTACAGTTTATGCCCATATGTTTTAGGAATTGCATAACTGCCCGGAAAATATGTTAGCGAGTTTTTACCTCGGAAATTAGACGAGTTTATCCTAGGTTCCGTTATGCTATAAGTTTACGATCAATTAACATATGGGCGAAATGGATAGTATCATGATAGGTTGGAATTAGTATAACGTAGTGGAAATGCCAAGTAGCGGCTTTTGAGACCTTAGGAGAATGTGAGGAGCGGGATTAGACCTAGTTGGCTTTTACGTCATTATTGACGGTAATTATGTTGGACTCTAGGATTCAGTCCTAGAATGGGAGTCAAATGATCCTGCGTAGGTCATTTGTGTAGAAGTCTTAGACTTCTCGAGTTGAGCGGGTTTTTATGATTCCTTGTTGTGAACAGGTTGAGTACGTCTTCCCAAGGGAAGCGTGAGCGTTTTGTGAGATAGCGTTTGGGACGAGGTAAGTCTCCGGACTTACTTAGCTCGTATTTTCCGTATTAGCATTGATGTATGTTTGGTGGTGCGTGTTTATGTTTTGCTATAACTATTGAACCGGTAAATAGGACCACCGACTTATATGTATAATTTTGGCCCAAGTGTATGATAACGGGCGGTGACAATACTGCCTAGCCTTGCGGGGTCTAGGGGATTATCGGCGACTTGCCCGGCGGGTCAGATGGACGGAGGCATCCGTGTCATTCCTTGCCGGAGGGGGGAACCGAGGCGGGACCATTGAGGTCCCGTGTCACAACCGAAGTTGAATTAGAACGGGATATGACTTGATGATATAAAGATAAAGAAACGGACTTGTGTGATTTATATTATATGCTATGAGTGTGTTTGTGCCTTCACTACTTTTCTAATGCGTAGAATATTAGCTAACGGTTTTAAACCGATTGTGTAGATGACTTGCAGGTTAGGAATGCCGCCGAGTGAGGCAGAGGAGTGGACAGCCGGGGTCTCCGTACATTATAGGACGGGGATGTTTTGAGTCTTTTCATGTCGTCTTTTATGGATATTATCGTTTGTTAAAATTCGGATTTATTTACATTGTTTTGAGGACTCGGCTGAGTTTCCAAGTTGTAGTTTCGTACTTTTCGTTTCCGCATACATTAAAACGTATTTGAGTTTTCGACCTTTATTTGTGCCATGTTGGAAGGTCCGGTGAAATTTTTGTCAAGCTAGGGGTCGGCACCCATAGTGAGGTCTCGCCCGTAGCGCCCCGAGTCCAGCGGATTTGGGGTGTTACATCTTGAAAGTTAAACGGGGATGTGTCCTTGTAATTATACGCGGAAAATGTAACGTCCGGGAATTTTATTCCGGACTTAGAGCGTTTTGTGGATCCTTACCGAGTATTTATTTTTGTTTTGAATACGTTCAAGTATATCCGTATTTTTTTTATTATTTTCGTAAAAATGTCGAAAAACTTTCCCGAGTCAAAATAATTCCGATTCCGGTTTATTCTTCGGATTACTTTCTCCTATTTTAAATTATTTATTATTAATTATTTTTTATTTATTCTTTTTCTTTATTCTTTTTTCTTTCTTCTTTTTCTTCGTTCTTTTTCTTTCTTTCTTTGGTTTTGTTTTGGGAGCTGCTTTCCCGCCAGCCACCGCCTAGCTCCCTACCTCTGCGCACCACCTTCCCTCTCCTGCACTCTCTTTTCTCCTGCACTGTCTCCCTAGCCTGCTAAACCTTAGCCCCGACCCCTCGGCCTGCAGCTTACCTCCCTACCCCGTCCCTCTCTTCTTCATCTCTCTCCCACACTCAAGGACAGCCTTCCCTTCCTCTCATCTTTCCCCATCGTCTCCCTCCTCCTGGCTGGACCACCTCGTCCCTCCCCTGCGTCCAGGCACCCTCGAGCACCGGAGAGCCACCACCACCCTAAAGCAGGCCCTTTCGAACTCGCTAGAGAACCACCACCTTCACTCACCCGAGGGCAGCCTCCATCTCCGGGGACGACTTGGCCGGTCGAAGCCAAAGAGCCCACCGAGCCCTGTCGGAGTCGCCCTCCTCAGCTCTGCCTCGCCCTCGCCGTGCCCTGCCTGCACGAGCCCAGCCGGAGCCTCCGATGCCCGGTCACCCCTCCTTTCACCTTGCCCCTCTTCTTCCCTCGGCCGAGCTGCTCTGTGCACCCCTCCCCTGCATTGTCCTCGCCGGAGCTAGAGGTCGGCCGCCTGTAACACCCCGAATCCGCGGGACTCGAGGCGCTACTGGGCTAGGATCTCACAATGGATCCTGACCCTAGCCTGACAACAATTTCAATGAATCTTACAACAAGGCACTAACAGATTAAATACAAAACATAAACCGATATAAATATAAGTTTCAAAAGTGATACACCAGTACCGCTGAGTACAAAAGAAACCAAGTTGTACAATATAAAAACCCCATAGCCCCGATAACGGCCCAGTGTACGGAGCCCTCAGCGGATCACCCCCTCTGAATAACCCTGCAGCGTCCTAACCTGCGAAGGAACTACAACACGGTATGAAACCGTTAGCTAACTTTACACATATATAAGATAATACTAGAGCACAAACACACCTTAGAAATATTAAACACTCCAGCATGATAACAAACATTTACCAGGTTATTATCTTGAATAGGTCAAAACATAGAATCGTATAAATATATATATAGATGAAAATAGGTGACACGAGGAATATGATCCTCGCCTCTGAGTACCATATCCAGCTGGAGTAGTATCGGCACACCTCCCGTGTACCCTGAGGGAAATGGTGAGGGGCCTTCCTTTATACCAGAACTGGTCTGACTACAGAGAACCTCCCAGACTCCAACTACGGGATGAAAGGGAAAGGTTATCACAGCCACTACGATGGACGGTCAATATGACATAGGTCGGTCATAAACATAATCATAAGCATGCTATTAAACACATAACGCAAACACCACTCAAGCATACATCCAATATAAGGATAGTAGCTAAGTAAGTCCTATGGACTTACCTCGTTATCAGAAGCACTCTCGAGTAACAAACTCCGGAACGTCCACTCCAATTGGAGGACAACTCAGCCTATACGAGGCACACAGATATATATCACAACCTGATCATACAAAGGGGTCACACCTAGACCCAAGGGATCCATAAGGGATCATATCCAACTTGTAATCCTCAAAGCCCTAACCGGCATTTCAATAACCTAACGTTAACACTCGGGTCCTAGCATGATACTAGGTCCGCATACTAGTGAGGGAAGGAACCACTAAACCATAAGTGATCCCGGGACAAGATGCACCTGCGAGAATGGGGAACGCAGGGGCGAAAGCAAAGACCGCAGGAGCGGCTGATCGTGGCCGCGGGAGCGGTGGGACGTCGACGCGGGCGCGGCGGGACGTCGACGCGGGCGCGGCGGGACATCGACGCGGGCGCGTCAAGGTTTGGACGCGGGCGCGTCAAGGTTTGGACGCGGGCTCGGCGGGACGTCAGCGCGGGTGCGGCAAGGTTTGGGCGCGGCGGGACGTCAGCGCGGGCGCGGCAGGGTTTGGGCGCGGGCGCGGCAGGACGTCAGCGCGGGCGCGT
>CM008279.1:63167245-63210034 GCA_002319775.1 Fagopyrum tataricum
CTTCTTCGTCCATTGCAGGTTCACACACATACACATACACAACCACATCAACACAAGGCCTATACATTCATCTATCCTTAAGCTAGAAACTTAAGCTAGAAAGGAGGGAACAAGAAAGAAGAAAAGAAGAGAGGGCACAAGGCTTACCACAGCTGGGATTCAAGGCAACCCAGGAGCAAGGCAACAACTTTGCTAGCATTAGGAGCTCAACAGCTAGGCACAACAGCAACACCTCCAACTTAGGCAAGATCCAAGGCAAAACAAGCAAGAACAAGGGAAGGGAAAGGAAAAGGAAAAGTGAGGAAAGAAGTACTTGCTCAGCAAGATTAACAAAGAGTTGGTAAAGCATAAATCAAATAGTCCAGAAACGGCTGCAAGGCGATTAACACGGCGCGGGCGCGTCGGGACGACAGCGCGGCCGCGGCAGGGCGATTAACACAGCGCGGGCGCGTCGGAACGACAGCGCGGCCGCGGCAGGGCCACATCTCGGCCAAGACTAATCTCGGCCATGGTCCGGTCTTGGCCCGAAAGACTACGGCCCTTACACCGCCACCCCCCTACAGCCGCCAGCGGAGCCGCCTTCCTCCCGGCCAGAGCCCTGCCGCGCCTGCATCCTCCCTGCCGCGGATAATTTCATTTCGGCCCCCCTCAGTTTTGTGTTAATTGTAGTTTGTACCCAGAGTTTTGGTTATTGCAGTTTTGACCCAGATTTCTGGATTTGTTGCATTTATACCCTCTGTTGGTTTTTTTATCGGAAATTGCCCCAAGGTTTTAATTACGGTTGATGACCCATATGTTTGGAAAATGTACACTTGCCCCGGAAAATGTGTTAGCGGTTTTTAACCTCGGATTTTATAAACGAGTTTTATCTTAGGTTTTTATATATACTATATTTTATGATCAATTTAGCGTATGAGCTGAATTGTGTAGTTTTGATGCTAGGTTCCGAAGCCCGATAAAGGCCACGAATCCATATCGACATTCATAGATCATCTTCCATCCTTTGACGTCCCGTGAGTACCCTCTCCCTCGAGCTAATAATGTTATCTCGATCTAGTTATGTTTAGTAGTATCATGATAGGTTGGATCTAGCATAACTTAGAAGGAATGCCAGGTGGTGGCTTTTGGGACCTTAGGAGAGTGTGATGAGCGTGTTAGACCTCGTAGGCTTTTACGTCGTTTTTTACTGTGATTATGATAGATTCTAGGATGCGGTCCTAGAATGTGAGTCAAATGATCTTGCGTAATTTGTGTAGAAGTCCTAGACTTCTTGAGTTGAGCGGGTTTTTATGATATCTTGTTGTGAGCATGTTGTATACTTCTTCCCAAGGAAAGCGAGAGCGTTGTGTGAGTTAGCGTTTGGGAAGAGGTAAGTCTCCGGACTTACTTAGCTCGTATTTTTCGTATTAGCATTTATGTGTGCTTGGTGGTGTGTGTTTATGTTCTTGTTATAACATCTAAACCGGTAAATAGGACCACCGACCGTATATTATTGTATGGCCCAAGTGTATGATAACGGGCGGTGACAATCTGCCTGACTCGGCGTTAGTCTAGGAGATTCTCGGCGACTAGCCCGGCGGGTGATATGGTCGGGTGCATCCGTACCATTCTTTGCCGGTAAGTAGGGCCCGAGACGAGACCACGGTGGTCTCGTGTCACAACAGATGTTGAATTAGAACGGGATACGACCTAATAATAAAAAGATAATAAACCGGACTTGTGTGAATTATGTTTTGTGTTATACATGTGTTTCTGCCTTCACCGCTTTTATAATGCCTAGAATATTAGCTAACAGTTTTAAACCGTTTGTGTAGATGACTTGCATGTTAGGGATGCCGCCGAGTGAGGTGGAGTGGACAGCCGGGGTCTCCGTACATTATAGGACGGGGATGTTTTTGGGTTATGTTTTCGTATTGTGGTTTATGTTGTACGGTTTAAGTTTCGTATTAGAGTTGTGTGTTTTGAGGACTCGGCTGAGTTTCCAAGTTGTAGTTTCTTACTTTTTGGTTTCCGCATACATTAAAAACGTTTTGAGTTTTCGCCTTTATTTGTGCCTTGTTGGAAGGTCCGGTGAAATTGTTGTCAAGCTAAGGGTCGGGACCCATTGTGAGGTCTCGCCCGTAGCATCCCGAGTCCCGCGGATTTGGGGTGTTACAGAATACCCAACAAGTTTTTAAATGGAGAAATTAAACGGGGAAAACCCAACAAGGTTTTAAATGGAGAAATTAAACGGAGACGAATATTCCCCGATGGGGACAAATATCCGACGGGGACGGGGACGGAGACAATTTTTAATATCCGAACGGGTATGGGGATGGAGATGAAGGGCGTTATACTAAACGGGGATGGGGATGAATAGGGTACTCCCCGACCCAAACCCGACTCATTGACATCCCTATATACACCTCTTGATGGTACCATGTAATCCCCATCACAATGAGTGATATTTTACAAAATCAATGAAAAACCACCGAAACATTATTAATAGTGCTAGCATACCCAAGACAAAATTTACTTAGAGTAGGATTTTTTCTTGTTTAGCAAATAAACTATGCATATCCCAACCCAAATAAATACTTCTCCAACCAATAAGTCTATTGACTAATCATAAGGCCTAAATTCTACAGACTTTATGATCAATGATCACCATCATACTTGAATCAACTTAATGGTGATATTTAATCATTATCATATTATTGAATAATCATTAGGCAAAAATCCCAATCCAAATGAATACTTCTCCAATTATCATACAATATTTTCTTGTTTAAATACACGGTCATATGTTGATCACCAACAAATGCAACAACCTTATAGTCAGAAATTCAACCCGCTAATTGAGACCTCACCCAAGAAGAGTAACAATTCAGATTACATTTACTTGTTGATGTGCATTGACCAATCCTAATTAGTGATGAGAATATGAGATGCGTGTTGATTTTCCTAGCTATCAATAATCAGACCTTCAAACAAATTTGTGTATCTCAGTGCCTCAAATTTGAGGGACCAAACACAAGATGCTAACAATATGGAGAAGTTGAATGACATTTTAGGGGCCTGAAGGTACACCATGTGCACTTCTTATATGTTTTAGAGAAGATAAATAGAACATCAACGCTAACCCTAGAGAGTAATCGGTATTAAAACTAAAACCCTGAAATCAAACAAACGAGTTGAACAAAAAAGTTTCTTATCACAAAACCATCACTTGCTTTCAACTTCAGTACAAACAGGCTACAAATCACTTTTATGCTTAGATGGGAATTAACACTAGAAAGACGAAAATCGAGATGTCTAATGAAGATAACCCTAAATTCGAATCTGCATAGGGAGGAAAGTTATTTACCTGAGTTAACTCGACTGTAGACAGCGGTTTCAGTCTGAGAAAAAGAAGATGAGGGTGATAACCCTAATAATCGAATTGAATGCTTTGAATCTGCACAAGAACGGCCTCAAAGAACAGACGGGGATGGAAGCAAGAAGATGAGAGATTGAAGCCTCGACTCTGCATAGGGAAATTGAAGCATCGACTCTGCACAACAATGGCCTCGACGAACAGACGGCTCACCTGTCTCCTTCGAATCGTCGATGGGGATGGAAGTAAGGAGATGAGAGAGAAGATTGAATATATATTTGTACCTGGTAATGTAGTAAATGTTCGCAATATTAAGGACAATAATGTCCATTCACACCCAAAAACACTCATGCAGAAACGAAAACCCTTATTTTTCGAGGGTTTTAAAAACACTCGTAATAAACACAAACCACAAGTGTTTATTAAGGCAACAAACACCAATATAACACAAACACTCATAAAACAAACAAAAAATCACTAGTGATTTTAGCCCAACAAACACAGCCTAAAACACTTGGGCCTTTGGGCTAAGAGGACCCTAATTTATCCCTCTAAATGAAAAAGAGTCTATGCTCATTTTTACAAAAAGGATTTATCCTTCCATTTAATTATAAACTTATTGAATAATAATAATGATATATTTTTAAAACAAAATTACAACCACAATATCATCTCAATAAATTTTTTATAATATAATAAATATAATATAATAATTGTCGTTATAATTTAATCTCTTAAAATATTTTTGAGAAAAATGAGCTATAAATGCCCTTTTTGTTTTCCCGGTACCAATTAGGGCCCTTCATTTTTTTAATTCAAAAAAGGGCTATTTTTGGTTGACTGAGTGTAGTAATTTTTATTACACTAAGGGACAAAACGGGTATTTTGTAGCTTCTAGGCGGCAAAAAGGAGGAGCCGACGGGACTCTTCACTTTTCATCTTATTCTTCGTTGTTTCCTTCGTCTTCTCCACAACTTCTCTCTTCATCGTCTTCGTTTTCGTCTTCGTTCTTCCTTCATCTTCTCCCCAACCTCTTGCTTTCATCTTGTTTCATCGTCTTCGTTCTTCCTTCATCTTCGTTCGTTGTTCCTTCATCTTTTCGCTCACTCTTTCCTTCACTATCGACATCTTTGTTCGACATCGTCTTCCACAGTCATCTTCTTCCATCTTTTCCAGTACTAACAAGTAATGCCTTCTCCCAATCCTTCTTATTTTACACTATTTTATACTTTTGTTGTTGTGTTTTCCTTGTATTTCGTTTCACATATTAGGTTTTCATTTTTTTCATAATGTCGTTTCGAAATTTTCATTTTAGGTTCACTTGTTAGGTTATTAGGTTAAGTTATTACTGAATGTTGTTATATTCAGCTTCATTTTTGTGTACATTGTTTTGCTGTTTGTGGATTTCAAATTTTACACTGATTATGCTCAAGTTTACACTGATTACGTTAACTTTATGTATTTCATTTTGTAATATGTAGTATTATTTCAAAATGGCCCGGCCAATAGTTAGGTCTTTCAAACCATCAAAGGATGTTAAGGTTCCTACTACACCACAAGAGGTATATTTTTGTATTGTATTGTTGGTTTCTGATTGTGTCTGCATGTATATTATATGTGTTATTATGTGTCTGCACTTTATGTAGTCTTATCTATGTTCTCTGTCTGTTTTACATTATGTACTGACTTCGTATGTTCATATGTTCTTTTATGTACATTTTGTTTATGTACTGCTTGTCTATACATTAACTTGTTTTATGTACATTGTATTTATGTAATGATTGTGTATTGACTTTCCATCTATGTGTAGCTGACTTCTAATGTTCATATGTTCTTTTATTTTGAAGTTCACATATCGGTGGCCCGAGACAGATTCAAATGTCTCTATCAGGCTTAATTGTTATAGTAGGACGTCTTTAATCCCACATATATTGGAACAACTTTCCGATGCTGATAAAGATAGATTTCAATCCGGTGTTTTCCGGTCTATTATCAAAATGGGCACAAGTTTGAAGTTGTGCAATCAGATTATACACTTTCTGCTCATGAGGGAAGTTGTAACTTCAAGAAACTATTCAATGTACTTTGCCATTAACAATGTTCTTCTTCGTTTTAGTTTGAATGAATTTGAAGAGATTACAAGGCTTCATTGTGGTGATGAAGGCTTAAAAGAGGGAGAAAGTATTGATTATGTTGATATGCGTACTGTCGTTGGCTGCGACAGATGTACTAATGGTGAACTAGAATAACTATTTGAAAAGTTGCTTAAAGAATCTGAATTTAAGTATAAGATGGCTCTTATAATATTTGTTGAAGGAGTTCTATCCTCCAAAGACAAGAAGACGATGGTTAGCCAGCAAATCATCAATCTTGTTAGTGACTTGTCTATTTTTGATGCCTACCCATGGGGTCGTCACTCTTTCCTGCATTCTAAGAAATTCTTCCAGTCCTGTGAGGCTGGTAAAGAAAGATGTAGTTGTGGCTATAATATTGGTGGTTTTTCTCTTGCCCTTCAGGTACATTGTGTATTTACATGAAATTTATTTTTTTTGTTTATGTTAAAATGTTTTTTCTACTGCTGTCTAACTCATTTTCTTGTTTTAGATATTTGCATTCCATTGTATGCCGAAGATTGCAATGGAATTTGAAACTCTTTCAGATACTCCTACAGATCACTTGTGTAACAAGTGGGTGTCGAAGTCATTGAAGGTCAAACCCTATCCTGGATATTCTGACATCAAAGTCTTGGTTGATAGCTTTACAAAGGAAGATATCAAGACTGTCCAGGGCCATTATGAAAATGATGATTCTGATTTGTGGGAGGATGAGTGTGATGATGACTGATTAGACTTTTTATTTTCTACGGATTTGAAAAATGTAATATTCAGGTACATCGTCATGTTTATCAGGACAAGAAGAAAAAAAGGACAAAAGGGTAATTATGACCGATTTTATTTTATGTACCTTGTTTATATTTGCCTTATGTACTTGTTTCTATTGTCTTTATGTATTCTGCATGCATGATTATTCTTATGTGTGCATTACACTGCTTATGTTTATTCAACTTAAATTTATGCATATTCATATGTATTGCATATGCATGCTAAATGTCTAAACATATTATATTTATGCATATTCATATTATACTTATGTTCCTACATATAAAGTTCTTATTTACTGGTTTCTATTGCCTTTCTCATTTGTCTTATGTACTGACTTCATATTGTCCTTATGTATTGGTCTTTCATGATAACTGTTTACATATTACGTTGGTTTATGTACATTGTGTTTATGTACTGACTGTGTATTGATCTTTCATGACAACTGTTTATACATTGATTTGATTTATGTATACTGTTTTTATGTATTGCTTTCTATTGCATTTCTCATTTGTCTTATGTATTGATTTTATATTGTCCTTATGTATACACCTTATGTGCCCTTCTTTATATTGTTTTTCCAACTAATTTATACTATATATGTCATTTGGCTTATGTACTGTTTATCTTTTATTAAAACATTGTTTTTTTCACTTAATATTTTGTTATTATTTAGTCGAAAATCTCAGAAAAAGGATACTTCCAAAAAAGTTCTTGAAGAACAGTCTAGTGGCGATGACTTTGTCAATCCCCCTAAGACAAGGGCCAAGTCTATTAAAATTCAAGAACCTCTTCAAAAGGAAGTATCCAAGTTGGGGAAGAGAAAGTTTTCTAAGACAGTTCCTGCTGCACCATCTTCTGCACCATCTCCAATGTTTGTAACTTTAATTTATGTATTGTACATTTTTAATTCAGTTCAACTTATTATTATTTTTTTGTTATTTTTGTAGTTCTAAGAAGAAGAAGAAGAAGAGTGCCAAGGGGAAAGAACCACTGACCCCTCCTTGTCATGCTGAAGAAGAAACAGATAAGTCAGCTGACAAGAGTGGTTCTACTTTGCAGTGAGTTTCTGTATCTATCTTTACCATTATTATTGACTTATGTTCTTACTTGCTACTACATGTGTTATGTAGTGAGTTTATGTATTTATTTTCATATGTTTTTGCACTGTCTTATGTACCTTTATTATTCAATTATTTTATGACTTGCTAATATATG
The DNA here is from genome assembly GCA_002319775.1 of Fagopyrum tataricum. Classification (NCBI taxonomy): domain Eukaryota; kingdom Viridiplantae; phylum Streptophyta; class Magnoliopsida; order Caryophyllales; family Polygonaceae; genus Fagopyrum; species Fagopyrum tataricum. The sequence continues at coordinate 63,174,698 of CM008279.1, forward strand.
TTTATTTTCTGTCTTCTGTTTTAGTGGTGAGGACACTTAACCCGTTTGGTTTCTACAATCATTGAAATGCTTGTTCAACTTCAGAAGGATCAAACTGAGATAAATCATAAAGTTGAGGAGCAACAATCATTGATTGATGAGTGGGTGTCCTACTCTAAAGATTTGGGGACTGTGTATGAAAAACTCGATTCAACAATTTATCTATCATCCAAGAGAATTGAAAAAAATATCAAGAAGATGATCAAAGAGCTTGCCTCCTCTGCAACTACTACTGGTGATAAAGCTGCACCTTCTCAGGAAGTCAATGATGTTGACGATTTATGTGACGACAAAAATGATGACTTGAGTGAGGTATAATTATTAGTTTTATGTTCATTTTCCAATTGCTGTATTTAAATATGTATTCTTATTATTATATGAATTTGTATGAGTTCTTTGTGTATGATAAGTTAACACATTTGTTATGAAGGAAACTGAAAAAGAAGATGTTGATACTAAGGAGGCCAAACCTTCACCTCGTATGGGTATGAGGGTCCGTCAAGAGAGCATATGGAAGAGGACCCCATATAGAAAGGACGTGAAGGTTCCAAAAGCTCCTTCTAGTTGTACTATAAAGCGAAGTGATCGTCAAAAATTTTATAATTGGGTTGAAGCCAAAGAAAACAAAGGATCCATTACGTGGTACACAAAAAACTTCACCAGGACTTCTATTCAAAGTATTTTGCAAAAAGGAGGCTGGTTGAAGAATGAGGTAACTTTCTCATTCCTCTACCTACTTATATTATGTATAGGTTATGTACATCTCTTTTGATCACCCTCCATTCTGCTTATATTATGTACAAGTAATGTCATATCCGTACACATGCTTGTGCACTGACATTCCTCATTTTGTTAAAATATTTGTTTTTGCTCCTGTTTTTGCAGGAAATTGATGAAATCATAATGCTTATGAGGAAGTCAATTATGGAGTTTAAAGATTTGTTTGCACTTACTACTGTACTGGATTGTAGCTTTGCTCGTGCATACAATAGGACAACCCTTGACAAGTTTTCTGCTGTCAGCCCAGATTCCTTTGAGTTTGAAGATACTTTTTTTGATGTACTCAAAGGAGACATACCAAGGCTTTTCAGGAAAGAATTATAAGATGTCAATTTTATATATGCTCCATTCAATCTTATTGACTCACATTAGGTGGCTGTTGAAATCAATTTCATCGACCGGTGCATATACGTATATGATCCTCAAGTGGTGTATGTCAAGGAAGACAAGCTTAAGTTCTATTTAGAGCCTCTTGCTATTTTGTTTCCTCACGTGTTGAGAATTCATGGTCACCACACAAGATTGGGAGATAATTTGCAGATGCCATTCAAAATTGTGAGAAAGGATGTACTTAATTCCAATTTAGACGGGTATGTGTATCTCTTTACACTTCTTATGTTTATTCAAATTATACTTATGTACATTCATATGTATTGCATATGCATGCTAAATGTCTACACATATTATTCTTATGCATATAAATATCATAATTATGTTACTACATATACATTTCTTATGTATTGGTTTCTATACTGACATTGTATTTTACTTATGTACTGACTTTGTCTTATGTACTAACTATGTATTGTCCTTATGTATTGACTTTATATTGTCCTTATGTACTGACTATGTATTGTCCTTATGTACTGACTTTGTATTGTCCTTATGTACTGACTTTGTCTTATGTACTGACTTTGTATTGTCCTTATGTATTGACTTTGTCTTATGTACTGACTTTGTATTGTCCTTATGTATACATACCATATTGCAAAGGAAGCTGTGGTATTTATACCATTAAATATATTCAATATTTGGCATCTGGACGCAGCGACTTATGAAACATTAGCGATGCTTCTCTCCCGTTGTACAGAGAGCAACTTGCATTTGTTGTATATGATAGGGACTGACCAATATGGTTCGAAGAGATTTAGTCCTATTTTGTTTTTAAGATGATGTAACTGCTACTCAAATCCTTCCACTTATTGTTTTGTGTACTCAAACAGTTTGGTGTTATTGTAAGGTTGTTTTGTGTACTCAAACAGTTTGTTGTCAATGGATGACTTAACTTTGTGTACTCTTTATATTTTACTTGTTTTATACTTGTCGTGTATTTGTACATATATGTTTATATGCATTTGTACATATATGTTTATATTTATGTAGACGCAGTGTGTGTACATAACATTGTCTTGTTTACAACAAAGAAATGTAATGACTTTCTGTAGTTATATTATGTAACCCAAAACTACCTGTTTGTCCCATTTTGTCTGTACCTGAATATAGTATTGCAATTATTCCCTAGTTTGTGTATCATTAATGTATACTAATACACAACAGTCCAATATAGATTTAAAGCAATTAAAATTTCTTATTTCGGTTGATTAAGACATGTCTTCTTGTTGTGCCCACTCATTCCACAACAGCTGCATTTCTGTTTACTCTTTAATTCTCATGCAACACGTTTCCTAGCTTTTGACAGACGACCAGACCTCTTACGCTTCTTTGGATGATCACATGAGATTTCTAATACTGACAGAGGAACATTCCACTCTGACTTGTTAGGAATTGGATAAATTGTCTCTACATAAGCAGTCCTCCAACTCTCACATGTATAATACTTACCGATTAGATCAGATGCATTCATACCCATGTGTTTAGCTGCAGCCATGGAATGTACACACGGTATCTCTTCAATATCAAACTCCTTGCAGTCACAACTCTTCATTAGCAAACAAACAGTAACTTGTTCATCTCCCTTCTTCACTTCAAACTCTAGTTTTTCTGCATCTAGTACATAAACAAAGTAGCTACCACATTCTGTGTACTTTTTCTGGATTATTGCTTCTATTTTCGGTGGACACTTCTCTACACAAGATGTAGACTTTGTTCGACGCTCTGCAAACCACCTAGTCATGAATTGTCTTATTTCCTCAAGCATTGCTAGAACCGGATACTCTCTACCTTCTTTCATTATACCATTTACACACTCTGCGTTGTTGATAGTAAGGATGTTGTACCTTTTCACCGGACAAAACGAACGTGCCCATGTTGGAATTTCAATTTCCTTAAGCATCTCCCCTACATTTGGCTTCTCCTATTTGTCAAAATACATACATATTATGAATACTTACTGTCAACAAAACATGCAACTTTCAAATCAACATAAATGTGTGTAATAAGATGCATTAATGTACATACCCCTGAGATTTGTTCAAGAATTCTCATGCAATCTGTCCTCTTATATTTTCGTGCACAATCCATGAACATTTCAAGTATTCTGTCGGATCTCGTTCTTTTCCTCAAATTTCCTGTAAGATGCCAATTGCAATATCCATGGAATGTCATCTCATAGTTTGATGCTATTCCCTTTCTAATGGAGCTATGCCGATCTGATATGAACAAAAGTTCATTGTTGTTTGGTACAAACCGTTTGAGGTTCTTGAAGAACCAATCCCAAGATGCATCATTTTCACTGTCAACAACTGCATATGCTATTGGGTAAATTTGTTGATTTGCATCTTGTGCAGTTGCTACAAACAAGACTCCCCCATATTTTCCCTTCAGATGAATTCCATCTACTGTGATTACCTACATATACATAATGATTTAAACACACACACATCAAGTACATAAAGCATGATCAGAGGAGTCAGTACATACGTTCTATCAGTTACAAAATCACACACACAAATCAATTACATAAAGTGTGAACAAAGTAGTCGGTACACAAGTTATATCTGATACACAATTTCATGTAGATATCAAGTACATAAAGCTTGGACAGAGTACTCAGTACACAAGATATATCCGATACACAAGGTCATATATATTTCAAGTATATAAAGCGTGAATAGAGTAGTCAATACACAAGTTGTATCAGATACACAAGTTCATGTACATAATTGTTAACTTCAATAATTATTAGTACATAAAGCGTGAACAGAGGAGTGGTTACAAAAGTTATTACCTTTCTCATCACTTTAAATCCTCTTATTGATTGCCCATAGGCAACAAACACATACTTGAAACGTCTATCGTCGTCAAGCTTTAGAGTAACAATGGTGCCTTCATTTATCTGTCTCAACACATACAAATATGAAGGTATCAACATAAAATTATCCTCCGGTGTACCTCTTATCATGTCCTTCACTTCTTCTTGTGCCTTCCAACACTTCCAGTAACTGGCATCAATGTTATGTAAACTGTTCATAATTGTGCTGATTTGGTCGACTGTAGGTAACATCTTTGAGTTATAATATCTACATAATTAGAACATACATTTATGTAACTTAATGTAAGTTATGTAATGTTACACTTTAACGACTATCTAGTAAAATAAACACTTACATTGATTTAATTTTCTCAGCTATTACATTATAAGAAGCCTCCCTTTTGAATGATCTCCTTAATTGAAAAGAACATGCGTGGGTGGAGTTATACCTTGTTGTTGTAAAGTAACTTGATTATCCAAGCATAGTGAAGCGCACCCTCCATTTACATTCTTTGTCAACACACACTGTTGTTAATGCCCTCAATTTTGACTTAACAATTTTGTATTGGGAACATTATGAGATGGCATGTAGACACAATGCGTTCTTCACTTCACTTTTCGTACAGTAGGTTTTCCCAATTCCAAGATACATATCTGTCTCTGTAGGTACATAACCTGGTATTTGAGGAATGATGGCCATAGATGTATCTTCAAAATGCTCTGTGTGTACATTATTTGATGAACTCTCTCCATGATAAATATGTATCTCCTTCTCACCATTATGTATTTTATCATCCTTATGTAACTGTTTTTTGATTATACATAAGGGAATACTCCAGCGGTACTTGTCCATTTCATTTATCTTAATATATGTTTCAAAATCTTCCCTTGTGTTGACATCAAATGGCATCAGTGCTGGATTAAAAATATTTTTGTACGATAACTCTATTACAAATTCCGAAACACAAATTCCAAATGTTGAAGCAACCAATCCTTTCAACTCATCAAATGTGCATGCTACATCAATCAACAAAGGCTTACTTGAGATATTTCCACTATATTTCCATAAACCTTCTTCCTCTATCCAGTGTCCCCCACCATATGTTGTTATACACAGCAATGTCATTACATCTACATAAGTACAGTTCCACACTAATCAGTACATACCAGCAATGTCTGTAAACAAAATTGATTATCAACACTATTCACTAATTAGTACATTTTAGAGCATTTTAGGGAAAAACAGATCAATTGAAAGGAAATATATCGATTCATTTAAGAACAATAGAAAAATTGAGGTTGATTTTCTACATTCACTCGATTTTGGCAACATATACAACAATTGAAGGGAACAGATCTATGAAATCATAAATTCAACTAATATATCATAGAACATACCAGGGAGTTTCAAAATTTTGACGATTACTGTTTGGTTGATGTTTGAGAAGCAGCACTTTGAGAAGTTTACGCTGATGTTTGAGAAGCCGGACTTTTTCTCACTGACGACAAGCTTGATCAAGCCGATTGAATCGAAAATCGTAATGTAAGGATGCTTTGTTTGGAATCGTAATCGGACGAAGATGAAGATCGGTTGCCGGCACAACACATCCAACTTTTAATCGAACAGTAAAGCATCTTACGTTTCTGTCTTTGGCGGCTGAAGGGTTATAATTTCAGGGATATAATGTTTCAAGTCAAAAACATTTCTCATTGTTTTATTTTATTTTCATTTTCTATGGGCCTACTTACTCCCCATATAATATTATGGGCTTACATAATGCTCATTATGTATAAAAGGGTCCCCTTACCCATTTAAGCCAATATTTTTTATATATATTTTTTAAAAAATTAGTCAAAAAATAAATGAAAATCATAATAAATTACTGAGTCTTTTACTTCATTATATAATATAAATCTGGTTTATAATGTTGATTATTACTTGAATATTTTTTTGAAAAAAATAATAACTTACGCTTCACAATATAACAATACGAAGAAATAAATTATGTGAGTTTCAAAATTAATATCTGTAGGGCATGTATTATAATTTACAACCGCAAAACCGATTGCAGTATTGTGTGGAACAGCTCATTGCCATGTCAAATGGAAAAACGAAAAAGGAGGAGAGGTTCTTTTTCTCAATCTGTCATATTTTTGGGGAAGACAACCTTTTTGACACTTTGATACACATGGCAGACATCTTTTAATTTCTTCTGTATATGTGTGTAGATTTATCGGAGTTTTGTGATAAGTCAAAGAAAATAAAGCAAAAAGGATTTACGTTTGAATATGTTGCTCCAACCAACATTTATAGAATTTTTTGACAAAATTGTGATTATTCATGCTTTTAGTCATCAAAAAAAGAAAAAAGGATTTACGATTTAACCATTTAATAATAAAACCAATAAATAATATAATAAAACATAAACAATAAACACACAAGTCGGTCAACCAGTGTCAACCGGTTGGTCGATTGACGACACGAAAACGAGAAAAACAACATTGTGCATTTAGAAATCACGAGTACAAGTAAACAAAACAAAAGTAGTAGCAATAAGAGAGGGAAAAATTGTTCATTGTTTGATTCAAAATCAAGGACTTCGCAAGTAATACGGTTTTACATGTATCAAAGGCTAATAAAAGAGTTTCATATTCAAGATCACCGTACACGTTCATATATAAATCTCAATTATAAAATTCATAATAGAATGTAAATCATGTTATATATACGAGGACAATTCCCCTCGACTCTTACATTTTGTGGAATATGAAAGGTATGATTGACTCGTCTTTCACATTTTGACATCAACGCTTGGAAGAACAAATAGTAATGGAGTGTTCCACACTTGTCTAACGCACTTTGCATAAAATAGCTCATAACTACAAAAAAAAAAGGGACATAGATCATTATCAATATCATAGAATAATGTAGTCGGACTCTCCACTTCCTAGAACAAAACACAAACTCAAAGTTGTACTAATCGAAGGGGAAAGTCCGGTCGACCGATCGGTGTAAGGTGGTCGTGAATTGCATACAACTTTGAACCGTCTATCAAAATTTTTGAATGAAAACTGAATGAGAAACATAATGGTTGAAAAGCTTTATTTATAGGGAGGAAAATTAACCTAATCCTCCATCCTATGTGATCTAGAATCTATCAAACATTACTAAAAGATAGAATTTGTTCATTACTTTAAATATCATGTCAATATTTGTGTATCATTACTTCGAATATCATATTCGGTAAATCGCCTCAGCGCCGCTGTCAGCCACTAGGGTTTTAATTTCTAATATTTTTGGTGGTTGTGTTTTATTTTAAAAATATATTATTATGTATTTTGAACTTATATAATATTATTTCAATATTTGTGTATCATTACTTCGAATATCATATTCGGTTAGTTCAAACATATACAATTAAAAAAGTGCATATGACATGACTAAGTAATAAAACAAAAATTGCACGAATCAACGGTAAAAATATTTGTAAAGATAGTATATAGATGTTGAACAAATCGACCAAAAGTTTTGATCTTACTGAGTAACAATTAGAAATTTATATTATGAAAATACACGAATTATCTGTACAAATAATTTAAACTAACTGAACAAAAACTTTAATCGAGTAATACAAAAATTTGAACTAAAAAAATGCTCGACGGAAAAAAATAATAATAAAAACCAAGGAATAAATTGAAAGTGAGATTTCTAGTACACCAAAAATGGAAGAATCTTTCACCATTTTAAATAACTGTATTATAATTCAAAACCTACATCTACTCGTATCTGATCATCATAATTAATAAATTTTATTGTCAATGGAGGGTTTAAATTGAACCAAAGATGTGTGTGCAGAGACCTTTCCACTTTTGTTCAGCACAAGGATTACTATTTGCTTTATTTATTAATCAATTCAATTTGGAGTAAATAAGTACTCCTTCGTGTAAGTACACTTCACAGTTTCACAATCGGGTCTCTTGGTCTGCTTTCAGACCAGAACTTTACTTTGAGTAATATGAACACACGGGGAACAAAGGGCCTTTAGAATCTAAACACAAATGAAGAAAGGGCCTGAGATTTGGAATGTTTCTCTACCTACCTAATTAACTTAAATAATTTCAAATATTTTGCTGCTAAGCATGTATAGACACTGTGCTTAAAAGTTGCTATCAAATAAGAAAAAAAGCAAAAGGACAAACAAAAGTTCACAGGTTTTCTCGTGCTATCTAGAAGCCGATTGATTCAATCCAGCTCAAGCTCCTCAAAGGTTTGTTCTTTCTTGATTGCCATTCTTTCCTTCAATTTATTTCCCCGTTTTATTTTTCTGGGTTAAATCTTTTGTGTCGTGGTGAGATATGAAGAGAAAGTGACAATGCGCCATGGATGGCAAGGACATTTTTGTCTAGTTCAGCTCACTATAGCTCTTGAGTAAAGCTTACAAATTGATGTCTTCTGGTCTTGTAATTGTTGCGTTGTTTAATTTAGCTACTTTTAGAAATTGCTTGTGGGTTTTTGTTTCATGTTAGTGTTTCTTGCTCTTCCTCTTCCTCTTGTCCGTTTTTAGGGTTTTTCTTGGATCTCTTGCAGATAGATGCATTTTCATACATAAGCCTTTTCTTCTTCTTTAGAAGCTCGATTTGGGTATCTTCTAAATTGATAATGTGATTTGATGTTTGTGTGACTAAGTTGCTCAATTCCTAAAACCCATCTTTCATATTGCTCTTTATCCCTCTCAATTCAGCAATTTGGTTGAAGTTATTTGCTACTACTTGTATGAAAATGGAAGCGGGGTAATTGATAACCATTTGCTGCACAAAATTCTGTTATTTGAAACAGGAATACAAATTGAAAAAAAATTTCATTTACAGTTCTAAAGAAAGTTCATTTTGGTTTTCACCTTGTTCTTCATTCTTATTGTTATTGCTTTTAAAATGATAGATTAATCTCAGTTGTTTTGTCTGAAAACAATTGGTAATTTCTGGTCTTTGTGTATGCCCATCATTTTCTATTGCTTATAACCTTTTTCGGTAATGCAGTTCTCGAGCTCTGTACAGGATTTTGTGGACATATAAGTGGCAAGTTAAAACTCCTCATCCTGTTTATTAGTCACTTTGGGTAGATGATGCCTGAAAAATGGCTTTGGCAACTTTTTTTGGTACTCTTTGCTGCTCTACCCAGTGTATTCGGTAAGTGATCATCCATTCCATGTCTTGTTATCAGTATTATAACTCTTAGCTCCCGTTTGGTTGTTCATGATTATTTTTGGAATCAATCCTTGTGGTTCCATGAAAAATGCATTTGCTTCCTACATTTTGTTTCTTTATAGGATATCAAACTAATCAGATTCATGCATAGATTCGTTTCCATTCCGTTTTAAAACCAAACGGGCCCTTATACTGTTCTTTGAATATGCTTCTTGTATAATAGGTGCATATGTTGGGGTAGATATTGGAAGTGATTTGTCTAATATGCCATCTGCAACCGATGTGGTAACAATCCTGAAAGAACAGCAGATAACCCATGTTCGGCTTTTTGATGCTGATGCAAAGATGCTAACAGCTCTTGCAAACACTACCATTGAGGTAATGGTCAGTGTCACCAATGAGGAAGTCTTAGGAGTCGGACGGTCTCCATCAAAAGCAGCAGAGTGGATAAACCGAAACATTGCAGCTTATGTACCACAAACCAACATAACAGCTATTTCCGTAGGAAGTGAAGTCCTGACAGCTGTTCCTCACGCTGCAACCGTATTAGTACTTGCCATGAATAACCTTCATAAAGCTTTAGTTGCTGCTGACTTAAATTTTAAAGTCAAAGTTTCCACTCCACATTCAATGGATGTTATATCACGTCCGTTTCCTCCCTCAACTGCCACGTTTAACTCCAGCTGGAACTCTACAATGTACCAAATCCTTCAGTTCTTGAAAAACACTGGATCATATTTCATGTTGAATGCTTATCCGTATTTCGGATATACTGATGGAAATGGGATTTTCCCACTTGAATATGCTCTTTTTCAGCCGCTTTCTTCAGTGAAGCAAATTGTTGATCCAAACACACTGTATCATTATGATAGCATGTTTGATGCTATGATTGATGCTGCTTATTACTCAATGCAAGATCTTAACTTCTCTCAGATTCCTATAGTTGTGACCGAAACTGGTTGGCCGTGGCAAGGTGGGGCCAATGAACCAGATGCAACACTAGACAATGCTGAGACTTACAATAATAATTTAATCAGAAGAGTTTTGAATGATTCTGGTCCGCCTAGTCAACGGAGTATTCCTATAAACACTTACATTTATGAGCTGTTCAATGAGGATATGAGACGTGGACCTGTTTCGGAGAAAAACTGGGGTGTTTTGTTCTCAAATGGAACATCTGTGTACTCTCTTAGTCTTAGTGGTTCTGGGAGAACATTTGGGAATTCTACTGTTGTTTTTTGTATTGCAAAGGAAGATGCTGATTCGGATAAGTTGAGAGATGGGTTGAACTGGGCTTGTGGACAAGGGCATGCTAACTGTAGTGCTATTCAAGATGGGAAGCCTTGTTATTATCCTGATAATCTGCAGAATCACGCGTCTTATGCATTTAACGATTACTATCAAAGGATGCATAGTGTTGGAGGGACTTGTGACTTCGATGGTGCTGCAACCACCACAACGGCTGATCCCAGTGAGTTGCCTCACCTATTTAAATTTTAACTTTGCATATGAATCTGGCTTTTCTTATCACTAATGAAGATATTTTGGAAGAGCTATACATCACTATAAGACTGCGTTTGGTTAGCCGTTGAGATAAACTAGTGTTTAGTGTCTTCTGGTGTCATGAGATAAAACTGAGTTTTTCTGAGGGCTTGTGTTTTAAAAACACTAATCACTGATTGCTTGATTTAAACTAGTGTTTTGGGATAAATTTGTGTTTTGGCTTGTAGTAAGGAAAAAAGTTAGCTGGCAAATTTTGTTTGTTGAGACCCAAAATACTAATTTGAAACAAAAACCGTGATTAAAATCAGTGTTTCCAAAACACACCCTAAAACACTAAACACTAGCTTAAGTGACTTAACAAACAGCTAAGTAATTCTGAATTGCATACATGCACTCTGTAGCGTTTTCTTGTTCTTAGGCTGTGTTTGGATGACATGGGTTATAATACAATCACATAATTATGTAGTATGAAGATTGATTATGCATTGGAATCTCATGTTGATTATTGTATATCCTTGTTTTGCAGGTTATGGTTCATGTGTCTTCACAGGAAGGTAAAAACCACTGAATCCATCAATTAAACAAGTCAAATTTTATCTTTTTTTTATTTTCCACAAACGATTTATGATGATTGTATCAACTATTGTTACAGTGTTAATGCAAGCGGAAGCAGCAGCGGATTTTCACCAACAGCACTCGGACCGGTTAGTCCTCTGGTAGGCAAAACAAGTAAATTACTACCAGTAACCATCTGTACGATAGTATCAATCATTTTGTCCTCCTTCAACTTTTAAGGTTGCAGTTAAATGTAAATACTCAAAAAAAAGTTCTTCATTTGTTTGCAATGATCTACTAGACAGACATCATTTTTGTTCTTTTCAGCTAAATTAAAATTTTATTTGGGAAAACTAATTTCCTGTGGTAATCAGAGCTTTACAAGCTCCAAAGTATCCTTACCGCGATGAGCCTTTCTATAGAAATGCAAGACATACTCAGAGTAAACAACATCTCTATATTTCCGCTTCTCTCCGTTCTTCAACAGTTGATCCAACGGACCGATGACATCACTCGGTTTAGGATTAACAAACAGCGGGATTGAGATTCTGTTGTCGGTTCCGTTAGCTACAACTCTGTGTTCGACGCTTTTATACTTGCCGTTGCTCATTATTTGTAAAACGTCGCCAATGTTGATCACCAATGCTCCTTCGGTTGGTGGGACATGGATCCAGCTCTCGGACACAGCTTTGTCGGATGGGGAACGGACGTAGAGACCGCCTACACGGTCTTGTAAGAGGATTGTGAATGTGGAGACGTCAGAGTGACGGCCTACTCCGATGGTAAGTTCGTGATCAGGGCATTTTGGATAGTAATTGAGGTTTATTCGCTTTGTTCCTGCTAGCATAGATTCTGTTTCTTTGTCAGTTATGTGGATTCCGAGTCCCTTCATCAAGACTTTGGCTAGGGTTTTGATCAGGACGTCACATCTCTTCATGTAGTCCAGCAGCTCATCCCTACAACTCAGTCATCAAACAAACAAGCAAAATTTATGTTTAGGTTAAAGAGTAATTTACAAAAAAAACTATCCATTCAATCGGATCATTTACGACCAACCAATACGTTAAAGGCTTGTTTTTTAGTATTTTAATATTATCTCTCTAAACTATGAACCGGGTGAATAAATTGAATATGTATAGTGTATTGAAATGGTTTTGTTTATAAAATATCAAATTTTAAAAAAGATGTCACAAATTTTTTTAAAAAAATTGATTTTTATTTTCAATATTTTAAAAAATAATAGAAATTCTAAAAAAAAAATGAAAAAGTTCAAATAATTTTGATTTTTTTTCCTCTAATTTTTCTTTTTTAAAAAAATCAATCTTTTTCGAATTTTATTAATTTTGAGTTTTTCAATTTTGTTCAAAAATAAATTTAAATTCAAAAATGATTCCCCTTTCTATTTTATTTATTTTTATTTTTAATTTTCGTTTATTAAAAAATTCCAAATTTATATTTTTTATTTGAAAAAAGTTTAATTAAAAAAATCGAAAAATCAAGTGTTTTTTAATAAGAAAAGGTAAAATATTAAAAAAAAAAACTCATATTCATTTTAATATTTTATTCACTCAATCATGATTTACAAGGAATATTTTTTTAAAGATCTGAACATTTTTTTAAAAGAAAGAAACGGTTCATTTTGATATTCATATTAAATTTATTCACCCAATCAAGATTTAGAAGAAATAATATTTAAAAAATGGGGTCTTTATTATTAAAAAAATAGACGGATAATGAAGACATGCGGATATTGCTTATGTAATACACGTGACGAGTGTTTTTATGCAATAAGTCAGTTATTTATAGTAATTTCCTCTAGTTTTAAACACAAGAATAAGGTGCATATTACCTGCAAATAGGTGGCCAAAGAGAGAGAGCTTCCTCTTGAGAAACAAAGAAGAGACTAAGATAATCCTTCCACTCCAAAGCATTCTCAGCTTCAGGGATGAAGCTAGTAGTAAGTCTAACATGATTACTCGGCGAATTATCCTTCAAGTACTTTTTCTTCTCCTCAGCCGACATTCCAAAGAATCGATACGTTGCTTCCTTAACATTTTCAAGAACCTCCAAGGGGACACCATGGTTGATCACCTGGAAAAACCCTACATTCTCAGCTGCAGCCCATACCGAACCCTCCAACTCCGACATGGGTTTGGAGAGGTCGATGATAGGGATCATAGACCGCTCGTTGACGGTTATAGACCCGGTTCGCTCGGAATCCGGTTGGATGTATTGCTTAGGCAATCTGGGGAGTCCTATGTCTGATAGACCTTTGACTCCATTGCCTTGCTTGATCACAAACTCTGTGATTTTTTCTGGGTTTGATGTGTCCATCAAAAGGCTTGATTTTTCCATGTTTTATTATTTTGTGAATTGTTAACTGTGATTTGTGTTGGGATTTATAATAAAGGGGTTTGTGTGTCGGAGGTTTATTGTCTTGCTAGGGTTTCCTTTTTGGTTGTTTTAATTTTATGGAAAGATATTAAATTGCATTCATTTTAGGGTTGAATTTTTCCTCATTTTGCTCATAGGTTATTCTTTACTCATTGCTTCCTTTTAAATTCCTTCGCCTTTATATGTTTTTTTAGGAAAACACATATTTATTACCAAATCTTGGTGTAAAATAAAATTAAAGATAGAATCAAGAAAAAAAAGGTAAGTATATAAAATAATGGGCATGAAAGAGACAAATAGTTCCCCCGAATATATCTCTATGTTAAAAATCGAGTATTAACGTCAAATTTTCTAGATTGACATTCTTAAAATTAAATCTTTTATATTTAATTACCATTTATAATTTTAAATGTATATTTTTTAATTAATTAATATTTATAATTTTAAATTAACTTATAATTTTCTTTGTCATCTATCTACAAATACATAAATAAAGATTCAAAATTCAAACGGTATGTTGCGTGAGATTGGTTTATTTAATTTAATTATTTATATATGTTTACATCATATAATATATGACATTATATATTTATATTTAAAATACGTAAATGAAGATTTAGAACATCAACAAAATTCATATTAAATGCTACGTGAGATTGATTTATTTAATTTAATTAGTTAATATATTTATTTCATATAATACTCGACATTGTATGTTTATTTTGAAATATAGTATATTAAATTATATAATATTCAGAATATTGATATATTTTAAATATAGTATATTGAAATTTGAAATTTTCATAATATAAACGATTTATTTCCATAAGAAACATTTATATCTTTGGGTAGTGGTCATATATTTAGTTATTATCCGGCGTTTTTGATAGTGTGTTTATCTTATTGTCCATAGTTATAAGATGTGTTATTATTGAAAAGATCATGGTGTACTATTTTGGGTGGTGGTCATATATTTACCTTTTCTATCGTATATGGAATTATGGATGGATTTGTATACGATTCAGTTAATCATTAAAGTACTGATTGTTAAAAAATATAGGGTTAAATTGGAAAGTAGACTATTTTTGTATAAATGAGCACTAAGTAGGCTCTTTTTCATATCAATAGATAAATTAGGTCTTATTTACTTATCTTTAAAGATTAAATGAAAGGGTAAATTAGGAATATGAAATTACTTAAGTCAAGCCCAATTGGTTTAATGAAAGCTCAAACTCAATTGTTTTAATGAAAGCCCAAACTCAATTGTTTTAATGAAGGCCCAAATATTTTAATAAAAGACAAGCCCAATTGGTTTAATGAAAGCCCAAACCCAATTGTTTTAATGAAGGCCCAAATATTTTAATAAAAGTTCAAGTCCAATTGGTTTAATGAAGGCTCAAGTGTTTTAATAAAAGCCCAATTATTTTAATAAAGGTTACGTCCAATACACAAGCTTCGGACAGGGCCCGGTACACAAGCTTCGGACAGGGCCCGGCACACAAGCTTCGGACAGGGCCCGGCACACAAGCTTCGGCCAGGGCCCGGCACACAAGCTTCGGCCAGGGCCCGGCACACAAGCTTCGGACAGGGCCCGGCACACAAGCTTCGGACAGGGCCCGGCACACAAGCTTCGGACAGGGCCCGCCACACAAGCTTCGGACAGGGCCCGACACACAAGCTTCGGACAGGGCCCGGCACACAAGCTTCGGACAGGGCCCGGCACACAAGCTTCGGACAGGGCCCGGCACACAAGCTTCGGACAGGGCCCGGCACACAAGCTTCGGACAGGGCCCGGCACACAAGCTTCGGACAGGGCCCGACACACAAGCTTCGGACAGGGCCCGACACACAAGCTTCGGACAGGGCCCGGCACACAAGCTTCGGTCAGGGCCCAATACACAAGCTTCGGCCCGGTACACAAGCTTCGGCCCGGTACACAAGCTTCGGACAGGGCCCGGTACACAAACTTCGGACAGGGCCCGGTACACAAGCTTCGGACAGGGCCCGGTACACAAGCTTCGGACAAGTCCCCTTACACAAGCTTCGGACAGGTCCCAATACACAAGCTTCGGACAGGGCCCAATACACAAGCTTCGGACATGGCCCAATACACAAGCTTCGGACAGGGCCCAATACACAAGCTTCGGACAGGGCCCAATACACAAGTTTCGGACATGGCCCAATACACAAGTTTCGGACAGGTCCCAATACACAAGCTTCGGACAGGGCCCAATACACAAGTTTCGGGCAGGGCCCAATACACAAGCTTCGGGCAGGGCCCAATACACAAGCTTCGGACAAGGCCCAATACACAAGCTTCGGACAGGGCCCAATACACAAGCATATGATAGAGCTCAATACACAAGTTTCGGACAGGGCCCAATACACAAGCATATGACAAGGCCCAATACACAAGCATATGACAGAGCTCAATACACAAGCATATGACAGGGCCCAATACACAAGTATATGAGAGAGCTCAATACACAAGCTTAGGACAGGACCTAATACACAAGCATATGACAGAGCTCAATACACAAGCCTACACTCAGCTCCAATACACAAGCCTACGCTCGGGTCTAATACACAAACTTAGACCCGGGTCCAATACACAAACCTAGACCCGGGCCCAATACACAAGCCTAGACCCGGGCCCAATACACAAGCCTAGACTCGGGCCCAATACACAAGCCTAGACCCGGGCCCAATACACAAGCCTAGACCCGGGCCCAATACAAAATATTAATAAATCTTAGTTAGTGGGCCCAATATAAAGCTTCAACCGGTCTTGATAACCGAGGTGGGAGATTCTTAGTGTACGGAATACACAAGCATATGATAGAGCTCAATACGCAAGTTTCGGACAGGGCCCAATACACAAGCATACGACAGGGCTCAATACACAAGCATATGACAGAGCTCAATACACAAGCTTAGGACATGACCTAATACACAAGCATATGACAGAGCTCAATACACAAGCCTACACTCAGCTCCAATACACAAGCCTACGCTCGAGTCTAATACACAAACTTAGACCCGGGCCCAATACACAAGCCTAGACCCGGGCCCAATACACAAGCCTAGATCCGGGCCCAATACAAAATATTAATAAATCTTAGTTAGTGGGCCCAATATAAAGCTTCAACCGGTCTTGATAACCGAGGTGGGAGATTCTTAGTGTACGGAATCTAAATTGTACACCATTGGCCAAATGTTCTTTAAGGCACATATATTAGCCATTAGGCATATTAGGATTTTATTCTTAGCACATGCTGATGGGGTTGATTGGTACACGGTTGTGCCTTGCGATCTTATCGCACCCAACAACGCCGGTTCGCTCTTGTAACTTCTCTCCTCTGCGATTTATTGTGTGTGTGGTTCCGCACGACTTTCCTCACAACACAACTGTTGATGTGTACATTGCACAAACCGGTCTCGTGAGTGGGCTTGCATGCCTCGATTACCACGGCGCTGTTAGCCTTGGTTGTTCTCACCCTTTCTTTTCAGTTATCCGACCGGCTCCTTCACGTTGCCATCTCCTCGTGTGGCTGCATTGTTTCCCACTCCCATCCTTTCAACTAATACTCCAACTCCTCTATGCGATGAACACCGAATCAACTAGCAGACCTTGATGTTGCTTAGAAATCGTTGGATATGGTGTCAAATCCATTGAATCATGATGCTCACCTTAGGTGCCAAATTTACGGCAAGATCCCACATTGGATTGTATCCGTAAGTCAAGTCTGATAATGAGCGTATACGTGGACGGGTCTTGTCTGCCTTGTCATCACTTGACACTCAAGTTAATTTAAGATCATGTATGACATTATTAAACTCAAGTTAATTTAAGATCATGTACATCTTGTAACTTGGAGTGACTCAGTGATCAGTAAATAGTTGATGACTCTTTATACCCTCAATAGAAACATGGTTCATCAAATCTATTTTTGTTATTTCACAGGAAATACTGAAATGCCAGATGCAATGGAGACTATATATCAATCTGCTCTTGCCCTTGGCAGAAATGGTGCAGTAAGTACCTACTTCAAAACTGATTAACACATACGACTGTTTTTTCATTCTATAGGCAACTTATGTTGATGTCGTGATTTGGCAGGTAGACGAGTTGATGGGGGACATGGAAAACGCAGCATTGTCGTATTCAAAAGCCACACAACTTTTAGTATTCCTATTAGTGGAAGCCCCATCTCTGCTCGTTAATCCTCCCTTCTCTCTGACTAATTCAGATCGGTTAAGGCTCCGAACTTACATCAATATACTGAGTAATACATATTGATTTGTAATTAATAATAATAATAATTTAGATAATAGAATAATATGTGCATTTGCAATCAAACAACAGTTCAGTTTTGGTTATAAGCTCAAAGGTTTTGAGCCTTAACTGGACTTTTCAATTTTAGATCAAGCAACTCAGAGCCATGGATGTTCAGATAAATTTTTTTTCTAAACTCATCATATTCATTCCAAATCAATATTCACTAATTCAACAAATACTAGTATAAGCCTTGAGTATTACTAAAGATGAAGAAGAAGAGTGAGAATAATGTATACCAAGATATCGAGCTCTCCGAGCTGATGAAAGTAAATGAAATCTGAAAAGGAAGTTGTGCTGTTTCTTCAAAATTTCAAGGGCTTGAGTGCCTTATGTTGCATCTCTGGAGGTTAAGACCACGATCACTCCTTTGGAAGCTAATTGCCTGCATATTTCCAGCCCAATTCCCCGGTTTGCCCCTGTCACCAATTCCCGGTTAATGGGCTCCTGTTCATCTAAGAACAGATCTTCAGGAACCCTAAAGGCACCATGATCAGCGACAATAGCGAGACCAACCATAATAGCAAAGATCAGAAGAGATCCAACGCTTGTAAGGAAGATGACGACAACGGTGAAGAGGGTGAGAAAATCTAGGTTTCGCGATCGGAAAAGGTGCAGCCAAGGATAAAAAGCGGTTGATCGGAGGGACGAAAGAGGTAGAGGAAGATCTAGGAGGGAGAGGAGGGAGAAGGCGAGGATGAGGTCTAAGAGGAAGATGAAGTTGACTCTGAAGTAGGAGAAGTTGCAGCGACACAACGAGGAGGAGGAGGAGCATCGCCATTGACGAGGAAACAGATGAAGATTAGGACTGTGAGAATGTAAGTGTACAATTTAATGTTATAACCTTGGTATTAACGGTTTTTAGAATTAAAAGTTAATAAAAAACTAGTAGGAGCCTAGTTAGTATTGATAAATAAATAAAAAGTCTTATGAGCCCATTTTTCTCAAAAATATATCGAGCAATTTTTTTAATTTATATATTTGTTTTAAAATATATCGATTTTAATTTTAATTTTAATTTATTTTAACAAATCATATCATAATCTTAAAAAATTTAATGCCAAATTATTACAAAATATATCAAACAATTTTTTTAATTCATATATTTGTTTCAGAATATATCTTTTTTATTTTAATTCTTATTATATCGATTAAATATTTTAATACATTCATGACCACTTAAACCTATGGCTGGACACGAGATGGGATTGAGGTCATCCCGTTCCTATCCATACTATTTTACATGGGACGGATTTACATGGGACGGGATCAAAACGGTCTTTGAGTTTTTTAGTTGAATCTGACCGGATCCTATCTTTGTTGGGATCGGGAAGGGACAGGCATAATCCCACTTGTCAAATAATTTATTGTGTTTATATTTTATACTTTGTCAACAAAAATATCCATGCATATCATACTTAAACCGCAACAACATTAAAGTTTTTTCAAATATCCATGATATATAAAATATTACACATCTAAATGAATTTGGGTCATTTGTAACGGTTTGACCAACATGATTTATTTTTTAAAATATATAAGTATAACTATATAAAACTATATAAGTATATCACTAATGCTTAGAATTTTATTTATATTTATTATTTTAAACTAAATTTTTTTATTAAATACGGGAAGATACGGGCTTAGCAGGTTGAAGAAGCTAAGGTCATCCCGCCCCATATAGTTTTTAGCAGTACGAGTACAAGATTGAATTTCTTATTTTGTATGAAATCCCGTCGGGATCGGGACGAGACTAGGACCGAGATTGATGGGATTTGTGCCCACCCCTACATAAACCCGTTCGTTATAATGTCATTACTTGTAATAACTTTTATTAACATTATATATTTTATCATACTTACATATTATACTTTATACTCATTTTTGAATAAGTTATATTAGACATGAATTGTCAATATACTCAAAATAGTATATACCTTACCAATATCCGTGCACGGCGCGGGTGCTTGTAACACCCTGAATTTTGAGAATCCGAAATGTCACTGGCTAGGACCTCACGGTAGGTCTAGACCTTAGATTGACATCAATAAGACTCGAACCTTACAAAATGGCACAAATATTGAAAAGAAAATATATTTTAATAAAAAGGTTTGAAAACACTGTTAGCGATAACAGGGTTCAATAGCCATACTTAACAAAGAAAAAAAATATTTTAGTTTGTAGACCTTGTTACCAATGATTTGATATAAATTTGTTGTTTCTTGTTAAAAAAAAAACAGGGTTCAATAACCATACTTAACAAAGAAAGAAATTTGCAGTTACTAATCTGATTACTGAAATAACAAATACTTCCAAATAAGACTTCCCAGCACGGAAACC
The DNA here is from genome assembly GCA_002319775.1 of Fagopyrum tataricum. NCBI lineage: Eukaryota > Viridiplantae > Streptophyta > Magnoliopsida > Caryophyllales > Polygonaceae > Fagopyrum > Fagopyrum tataricum. Next base: position 63,195,064 of record CM008279.1, read on the forward strand.
CGGCTAGTCACTCCGCTCCCGATTACCCGGCTGGTCAGCTCCTCATTTTAGCCACTTTAGGCATCAACAAACATGACAGACCACCAGCAAAGGATAGGTACATTCTAGTGGCCTCCATCTGTTCTTGTTTCACCCTGTGAGAACTAGTCACACAGGAAAATAACAGTTGCTCAACGAGTACACAAAAATCTGCATACACACAACTGTAAATCAATGATAAATTTGAACTAATACTCATTAGTTTCTTGGTTAGTCTATAGGATCGATCAGTTTGTACAAATGTCAAAGGAATATAAATGAGTTCAAACAACAAGCATTCAAATGGAAATTGAGACAATAACACAAAGAACATTCATCCTCAAACATCATTATAATTGAAAATTTGAAGGCTAAGCTTCATAATACATTTAGTGGGGGATTACAATGGTCATAGGTTCAAGACCGGAAAAGTGATAACTCACCACCCAACAATCCAACATAAACTACTCATAAACAGAGAAATGATCTCTCCCACACTATTACCATGAGACAAGTTGAATCTCTTTTTTTTTTTTCATCACAATAATATAATTGTCCAACAAGATTTGTTATATTATTCATCACTTGTTGTTTTTGTTGTATTACATGATCGTTGAACTCTTTATTCTTTGGTATAAATTTAGGATTACTCTTTTTGTTTATAGTTTATCAATATACATAAGTAATTGTACATAAAAATATTTTTGAATACAGTTATTTTTTAACAATACAATATGACATTCAATATCTAAAATTATTATATTAAAGTAGTAGACACTAATCCCCGTTTGGTTGTAACTCTAGAAATAGAAACGGATTGGAAATGAATCTAGTTAAATGTGTACCTTGTTTATGAAATCAGTCTTCGTGGTTTCATGTAAAATGCACTTGTTTCTTATCATTTTGTTTCTCTATAAGGTATCAAAATCAATAAATTATACTGCAATTACTTCAAACCTCAAAGAATGGTTCCAAAAAATTTCATGAACAAGGCTATAGGTATAAACTAAATTCGTTTCCGTTTTCAAAGTTAAAACCAAACGGACCCTAAAACTATATTTTGACAACCGACGATTAATGTCACACAAGCATTTTGTTGAGATGTTTAATAAGTATGCTATTGTCTTTTCGTGAAATTTCATCTCTGATTAATATAATTCAAAATTAAGATCGATTAAATTTATTATGAAAAAGAAACAAAAGATTTTGTTGACTTTAAGCACGATATTTTACTTGAAAATGTAACACCCCGAATTATGGGAAATCGGAGCATTACTGACTAGGACCTCACGGTGGGTCCCGGCCTTAGGTTGACGTCAATAGCGTCGGATCTTGCAACAAGGCACAAATACTTTAAATACATATTATTTCAAGACACGTAAATAACTCGACAGACTCTAGACTCGTACATCAGCCAACTATTAAAAAAACAACCTCTACTATAATAAAATAAAGATAACAGAATTATAAAAGCCAACCCTTAACTCATAGTACGGAAACCCGGCTGACCACTCCACTCCCGATTTTTCAGTAGAGATCTATCATGCAAAAACCTAACAACACGGTAAAACCGTTAGCTACAGTTCTAATACTAAGGTCACTAAAACACACACGTACACATATAAGAAAGTATTGTAAACCAATCAACATACATCACACAATGTCCCGGTTTATAATCTTTCATTAGATGGATTTGGTCATTCTATTTTCCAACTTTTGCTTGTAATACAAGAGTATCCCGACTCTTGCCCCGTCCCCGTTAACCAGTAGGGTTGGTGTATGTACCTATTCCCGTATACCTACTGTACTGGTCGCGGTCGCGGGGCAATCCTCCGGCACCATCGGCCCGGACCGACGGTTACGGCACGTTATCATACACTTGTTCCTCTCTTAAGAAATATCACTATCTCGGAAATATACGTCCATCCAATTTAACTGCTCAACATACTCGGAAGTGTATTTTTATAATATCACTCTCTTAAGAAATATACGTCCATCCAATTCTTCTATCAACAATATCTCCGTTCTAATAAAAATATCACTATCTCGGAAGTGTATTTTTATTCTAGTATTATCAATCCGTTTAACTGCTCAACATACTCATTCCGGTTCCATTAATATATATCTCAATTCCGCTAAACCAAAAAATTACGGTTCTCTATCTACTTCCGCGTAATCACACCTTCCACATTCCACTTCCATACTACATGGCATTTTTCAAATATTCGTTCCAACTCTGTAACATTTCGATTATACTACGTCCAATATTCTGGTTTCCTAGTTAGGTTCTGCATTATCAAACATTTCCAGTCGTTCTAAACTTTTCCGCAATTATAAGTCATCCCACATCTCGATACTTAGGTTACTATCATCCACTAATTAATTACTAAGCTATCACAATAATAATAATTAATTAAATTTATATAATCCGTAATTAAATATATACAAGAATTTAATTTATCGAAAATTAAAATTAACGGGATTAAATAGGTTTCGGGCTAACCATAAGGTCCATAACGATTAAATTGCAATCGGTGAGTGGCACCAAGTGGTGTCGGCTAGTGAGCACGAGGTTCCGAGTTAAGCTTGGTTAATTACAAAGGAGGGCCGGTATTTTAGTGCTGCTGAAAGTCAGTGGTTGGAGCCTCATAGCCTGTAAAGATTTCACATACAAACATCATCCCCAACAATTTCATTCATGTATAGGCCGATGGAAAGGTTCAGGAGTAGGCTTACCGACGGTGAAGATCTACCGCAACTAACCGGCGATTTCCCCACCTTCCTGCGTTCGCTTCCCACTGGTGAAGATTGGATCTCCCTACACCGGCGTCTTCTAACTCCGGAGTTAAGCCTAGTTCAGTGACAATGTGAGTCTCCGGTGAGGGAGGTCTGGCGAGGTGCAGAGGAGAGCGGTGATAAAGACGGGGCGGCTCGGTCGGTTGTATGTCGGCCAGGAAGTGGGGAGGGAACGGAAAGGAAGTGTAGGGGAGTAGGGAAGAGAGATAGCGACAGAAACTGGGCAGAGAAGGTGCTTGGTGGTCGGAGGTTGTCAAAGAAGATTGCAGAGGCCCCTGTCGGCGTTGGTGCAGAAGAAGAGAGTAATGGGGAGTGGGGATACGTGAGGTTTCCGAGCGAGAGAGGGAGAGGGTTCGTCCTTAGTTAGCTGGCCACAGGGTTAGGCGGAGTTTTTTTAATTCGTCGGAGATGGTGCAGGTCGGGGAGAGTTGTTAGATTGTGCGTTTGGGGTTCGATTGAGTGTACGTCCTCACTTACTACATTACATCGTAACGTCTTCAACCATCAAAGCCCATCAGGCCGGCCGGACGCTTCTTCTTTCTTCATAAAATCGACGGTCGATCTCCCATCATAAATGCAAGAAGGGGGGGAGGAGGGAGGCCGCGAGGAAGACGGCGCCTGTGTAGTTGAGCCGGCGTACATCCCTTCTTCCAAGTTTTCTGTTGGGCCAAAGCATATTGTGTTTTCTCACGGCCCACACAAAGAGTTAAAACGGATTGGGCCGAGGTGAGAAGAGGGATAAGGATGGGATGATTGGATTTTTTTTTAATAAGAAAAAAAAAGAAACCGGTTCGGTTTAACTAGTCGATCGGGTTTAAATCCGTTTGATTTACTTCTTCGTTTTCGATTCAGGTTATAATAAATTTAAATTAAATAAAATAATATTAAAATAACCGGAAAAATTATTAAAATTTTCCGGTTATTACATAAGTCGCCCCTTAAAATAAGTTTCGTCCCAAAACTTAGGATGACGTACAGTTAATTCGAGCTTCGGACATCCGAGTCATATTTCTTGTTATTCTTAAGAGAAATGTTCCCCTTTTCATTCAACCCGGATGAACCGGTACGACAAGTATCCCGAAGGCACTCATCAATCTATATTTAATCACCCAAACTTTGAAATGCAAAGCATATAATAAACACATAGCGCATCAATGAGCTTTAGACTAACTCGTCGACTTAAAGTCGCCACTAACTCAACATGTTACTCCGGTTATGAGGTTCTAATACTATCTATTATTTCCCAAGTGAACTCATCGGTTCCCCGTCAGGATCATTGGATCTTTAACATCGATCTCTCCTTCGACCGTAGTCGTCTAACCCTTCTCTCCAATGTATTTACCGTACTCGTAGTCCGGCTCTGCAGTCAAATACTCCCGACCACTTACATGTTGTGGTTCAGGTATGTATCCTCGGAGATGCTAGCCTACGCTCTCATATTAAGGCTATCCGAACCTTCGCGTTTTGTATATGTTTCTCAAAATCTCGATGTGAACCGTCCCTCTCGATCTAAGATGACGATCCTCGGCACTCCATGCAGTCACAAGATCTGTCTCGTGACTTCTCTGTAGCCCGACTCACCGGCCACATTTCCTTAATGGGGGTGAACGGTCGGTATGGGTTAGTCTACCCACCATTATCCAATTAGTAACAAAAATCCTGTTAAGCTTCAACCCGGTGTCAAAGTCCATAGATATGTCCTCTCACTTCCACTTCGGGACCTGCAGTGGGTGGAGCTCTCCGGGTGGGTGGTACTCAATCTTGACCCGCTGACAGGTCGCACATTGGGCCACAAACTTAATCACACCCGATTTCAAACCGCTCCACCAGTAGGAACGCTGATATCTCGGTACATCTTACTAGCACCTGGGTTTGCCGAGTAAGGTGCAGAGTGAGCCTCTTATAGTATCCGTTGTCTCAACTCCTCATCAAAAGGAACACAAATACGCCCTTGACGTCTCATCACTCCATCCCCACCTACCCCAAACTGTGGCGCCTCATCATGGGATATCCTCTCCCGGATCCTGGATATGGTAGGGTAGGTACCCTGCTTCTGTCAAATCTCGTCTAACATGTCCGACATCAGCTCCAATGCACCTAAGTGCCGGTCGGCATTTGGAAACTGAATCTCTATCTGAAACCGGGCAAGATTCCTCTGTAGCTCGGGCTGAGCCGTCAAACGAGCTATAGCCTTCTCCCGAGGCGTCTCCATGTTCAAGGCGTTGGCCCTATATTCACCTTCCCTAATGATACATAACTTCAAAGTCAAAGTCCTTAATCAACTCAAGGCATCTCAACTGCCGGTTATTCAACTCCCGCTGAGTGAATATATACTTCAGACTCTTATGGTTTGTGAAGATCTGACAAGTATTCCCGTACAAGTAATGACGCCAAATCTTAATGCGTGCACAACTACTGCTAATTCAAGATCATGTGTGGGGTAGTTCTCATCGTACGCCTTCAACTGGCGAGACAATATGCTATAACCTTACCCCTTTGCATCAATACGCACCTCAAGCCCAGGTTGGATGCATCACTGTACACCACAAAGTCCTTTGTGCCCTCTGGCTGGGCTAAGATCGGAGCGGAAGTCAACCTCCTCTTCAACTCCTCAAAACTCCTCTGGCGGGGCTTAGACCAGACAAAACAGGTGGTCTTCCTCAGTAGACCGGTGAGTGGTCAAGCAATGACTGAGAACCCCTTCCACAAACCGTCTATAGAACCCAACCAGCCCTAGAAAATTGCACACCTCCTTAACGTTCCTAGGAGGTTACCATGACGAAACGGACTCAATCTTGACTAGGTCAACCTTGATTCCCTCAGCCGTAACCACATGATCCAAAAAGGCTACTTCTGACCTCCAGAACTCGCACTTGGACAACCTAGCATAGAGTTGGTTGTCCAGTAGTACCTATAATACCGTCCTCAAGTGTCCTGCATGCTCATCTCTATTCCGGGAGTACACCGAGATATCATCGATAAAGACTATTGTTCGCTTGTTTTGCACACCTATAAACAACTATAAAAAGAGAGAGAAATCCACAGGATACACAAAAACGCCGAGCTTGCTTTAAATTTATATTCCGTATATTTACTCAATGCAGCGAACCCACAGTGTATGGATCGGATGCAGCAAAGATTAAGTATTCCGGAGTCGAACACTAGGGGACTAAGTTAATGACAATGTAAATGATCAATAATAGTAAGGTCCATAAATGAGAAGGGGATTGGAAAAGATAAGGGAGAAGGCGCAAAAGGTTTTCAGAAGGTTATGTGGACTCGCAATCAACTGTCACTATTGATTGAAAGTCAAAGTAAACAAACAAAAATCAAATAAGGAAATTATGCAATTCCATGGATTCAAGATCATTATTTATACATATGGACTCAAGATATAATGAAAATCACACGTGGCATATAATAGAATGTAACGCTTTGGATGAATGTTTCTTTAAACTATGCTTTTACACAATGGTGTCTCAAGAACACAAAGGTCCGCAGCCTAAAATCTGTAGCTTTCAAGATAATAAAGGGAGACATGATAAACAAACCTTATTCTTTCAATCAAGGAATCGAAATAACCCTTTACAGTTACGTCTCATGAATTATTGCCTCACAGGAAGGAATAACGGCACATTCCATCCAATAAAGGTTAAACCTTTATTATCTAGGAACAAGTTCTCTTATGTATCTAAATAGAAATATCTCAGTTACGACTCAATTCCTCCTTAGGTTGAAGTGGTTTAGATTTATACTAAACTTGCAAAGATCGAACCTTTCCATAGGATTTAAAGGGATTTACACAAACTAGAAATAAGAACAATTCAATCCATCATAGTCCAAGTTATAAACAATTATCTATCTACCCTGGAACCACATAAGGTTTTTAGCCACACAAACTCATGGATAACCCTGAAATTGAAATGGTAAAGGAAAGCAACCGAATTAAAAAGGATAAAGGCAATAAAGAAAGTACCCAGCTTTATTGAATCAAAACAAACTGTCTTCCAAACTTGCAATCTCTAACAAACTCCAACAAACTTCCAAAACAAACTCCAACAGGATCTTCCTCAAAAACTAACTAACCAACAATGGTGAAAAAGAAATAAAAAGACAAACTTTCCTTCAACTATGGAACTTCCACTTTCACAACCTAAACAATCTTCTTTCTTCTCTTTGGTGGACGTCTTTTTTCAGGACTTCGGATCTCTATTTTTATAACCTTGGAACCCTACAAAACTCGCGGGTTGGGCTGAAAGTCCGAAATAAAATAAGAATCGACGCTCGGGGAAATATCTCGGTCTGAATCTCGGCCGATATTGGTCGACGTCGGGGCCGAGATTTCGAGTTCGTACTTCAGCGTCATAGGATCTCGGTTTGGGTCACCCGAGATGTGGACCGAGATTGTGACCGAGATTTTACTGCAGTGGCTTCCAAGCCTCCTGTCTCGGACCGAGATTCTTCATGACCTCGGGCACTTTGCCTCGGTTGCTCCTTAAGTGTAGTTCTCTCCCTTCCAATGCTCGTATGACAACTCCTATGCGTCCACTCCGAGGCTTAGTCCTCAAAATGCATCGTTTTAACTCCAAAACACGCCAAAGTACCTACAAAGTAACCACAATCGTGTGTAGACATCCATACTTGCAAAGTAACACTAAACAAACATAAATGACACAAACTATGGCTAAAACATGCATGCAGAAAGGGAAAAACTACCTATATGATCAACTAAACTAGGTCGATAAATCATGTTATCAAAATACCCCATACTAATCCTTGCTTGTCCACAAGCAAATAGTAAATCCAAGGACAAGATAACATGAATCTTCTATGCAAAACAATATGAAAAACTCTTTTTGGTGTGCTTGTGCTTCTATACATGATCACTCTCAAAGGTGCAGTCATAGGCTAAAGATATATTATAGAAAAGATTGAACAAATTAGGCAAATGAAGAAATATCAAACTTTACAAGAAATTCATAATCATCATAGAAATTCAAATGCCTAATATCCAAGAAAATCAATTTTAAGGCATTAAGTCAAATACATACACATAGATCAAAAGGACTTAAGAATGAAAAGGCTTAGAAACATGATTCAAGGTAGGATGATATAGGATATGTGGTGGTAATCCGTAAAGAAGAACAATACATTGAACTCTTTTTCAACATCCAACCTTTTCTTTTGCACTTTCTTTTTCTTTCTTTAGAGTGAATGGCAGTGGTGCACAATAGCCGAAACCTTGGTGTTCAGTTTCTTTCACGTACCTCACACCAAAATGCACATACCAAATCAACTCATAGGGAAAGTTTTTAAAACCAATCAGACTTTGGCAAGACACAAACACCCGATTATGTGAATGTTGCCGAGTTACTCATATTCATAGCCAACAATCCCTTTATAAGCTCTTGTTCACATCTCATACAATTCAATTTCAACTTCTTTATATAACCGCACTTTTTCTTTAAGCACACACCTTCCAACTTCAAAATCCTAATTCCCGGATAGGTCAAAGGAGGCAAATATGATCAATGTTTGAGGTGCTAACCATGAATAAGATAGAGAAGAAGAAGAACTCGAATTGCCTAAATCATTCATATGCAAAGTATAAGAACTCATCAACTATCAACTTCAATTCAATTAAACATAAAAATTTTCATCAATCATATAAATTAAAAATAAAGAAATCAATTCCTGTAAATTCATAATTCATTCAAAACTTGAGAATAATAATCAAAAGCAAATAACATACACCAAGTTTTCATCATAGAGGTCCCATCAAGTACTAAGAAGCACAAATCACACGTTTTTTTATGCAAGACAAATATAGGAAACGTGTGACATAAATCTGGAAAAAAATTCCATGCAAAATACAAAACATGCTGAAAAATATTGTAAGCATCCTACCCCATACTTAAATCTCACATTGTCCCCAATGTGAAAAATAAGAAGGGATAAAAACAATACTCACAATGTAAAAATGATGATGCAGGTCTCTCTGGCGTGTGTCCTACTGAGGTTGTGGAGATGGCGGATAGTAGAGGTTGTTCGGGTCATAGCGGCGCCCGAACATGTGGCGATAGACATCACCGTATAGTCCCTCGGAGACGGAATATCTCATGTCCTGCTCCGCCAGCTGGTCCCGGATCTGTTGTTGGGCGCTCTCAAGCCTTTGTTGGCCAAGCCGAAGTTGGTGAATATCGTCCGACAACTAATCTTTGGACACTGATCCTCTACATCTATGTCTGGGGGCCTGTGAAGATGAAGCTCCACCTGCAGGCATACCTGAAAAAATGTGTCCCAAAACCTGCACCTCTACTTGTACATCCTCTCATCTCTATAACAAAATCATATGCCTCAATGGCAGGATCCATATCTACATCATCCTCATCCTCATCATCAGGCTGCCTTACAATCTCCTCATCGTCAGAATCTCAGGCTCTAATGCCTCCCTCCAAAACCTCCTATCTCTAAAATTATAGTCAGAACTCCAGACAATTCCATATACCTCGTCCCAAGGCATGACTACTTTGAAGAGTTGCCTACCTTTCTGGATCAAAATCTTCTTATACACGAGGTGTTTCCTCCCCAGAGCAATAGGCCAATTTGTGACCTCATGATCAGAAAGGTCGAGACCAAGTTTCTTAGCAACGTGGGTGATCAAACCACCCACACATATAATCCTTGATCCCTTCTTGGACACCCTTTTCAGGTGCTCAAGCATCAAAGTAGTACAATCTGGAGTGCAATCATGAGCAATGCACCATAAGACTAACAACTCGCCAAGTAAGACCTTGTGTTGCGTCTCATGCGAGGTAACAACACCTCACTCAAAATCCTATCCGCCAATCTAAAAGACAAGTTCACAATGAACTTGCATTTGGCCTCTCCGGCCTTCCACTCGCTATCTAGACCCATAGGTTTCATGCCCAAAAACTTCCAAAACAAACTTGCAATCTCTAACAAACTCCAACTGGATCTTCCTCAAAAACTAACTAACCAACAATGGTGAAAAAGAAATAAAAAGACAAACTTTCCTTCAACTATGGAACTTCCACTTTCACAACCTAAACAATCTTCTTTCTTCTCTTCAGTGGGCGTCTTTTTTCAGGACTTCGGATCTTTATTTTTATAACCTTGGAACCCTACGAAACTCATGATTTGGGCTGAAATTCCGAAATAAAATAAGAATCGACGCTCAGGGAAATATCTCGGTCTGAATCTCGGCCGAGATTGGTCTACGTTGGGCTGAGATTTCGACTTCGTACTTCAGCGTCATGGGATCTCGGTCTAGGTCACCCGAGATGTGGACCGAGATTGTGACCGAGATTTTACTGCAGTGGCTTCCAAGCCTCTTGTCTCGGACAGAGATTGGTGGATCTCGGCCGAGATTCTTCATGACCTCGAGCACTTTGCCTCGGTTGCTCCTTATGCGTCCACTCCGAGGCTTAGTCCTCAAAATGCATCTTTTTAGCTCCAAAACACGCCTAAGTACCTACAAAGTAACTAGAAGCATGTGTAGACATTCATACTTGCAAAGTAACACTAAACAAGCATAAATGACACAAAGTATGGCTAAAACATACATGCAGAAAGGGAAAAACTACCTATATGATAAACTAAACTAGGTCGATAAATCATGTTATCAACTACTAAAAACTGATCCAAGTAGTCGATGAATATTCCATTCACCAGCTCCATTAACACGGCCGGCACGTTGGTGAGCCCGAATGGCATCACCACATACTCATAGTGACCGTATCTGGTTTGGAAAGCTGTCTTAGGCATATCATGATCCCTCACCCACAACTGGTGATATCTTGGCCTCAAGTCAATCCTTGAGAAGACTGAGGGCCCCTGCAACTGGTCTAGTAGGTCGTCGATACGGGGTAACGGATACTTGCTCTTGATCGTTACCCGGTTCACCAGCTCCATTAACACGGCCGGCGTGTTGGTGAGCCCGAATGACATCACCACATACTCATAGTGACCGTATCTGGTTTGGAAAGCTGTCTTAGGCATATCATGATCCCTCACCCACAACTGGTGATATCTTGGCCTCAAGTCAATCCTTGAGAAGACTGAGGGCCCCTGCAACTAGTCTAGTAGGTCGTCGATACGGGGTAACGGATACTTGCTCTTGATCGTTACCCGGTTCAACTCTTTGTAATCTATGCAAAGTCTCATGGATCCCTTCTTCTTCCTCACGAACAGTACTGGGACACCCTAAGGAGAGACACTAGGTCGGATGAACCCTTTCTCTGCCAACTCCTCTAATTGTTTCTTCAACTCTTCAATCACAATAGGTATCATCCGGTAGGGAACCTTCGAGATCGTTCTCGTGCCAGGCTCCAATTCAATACTGAAATCTACGTTCCGTTGTGGAGGTAGGCCGGGGGAAGTCATCCCGGAGCACCTTCCTACACTCACTACTGGTACGTCCTCTAGCCTTGAACCCTTCTCTTTAACTCTTCAAGCTCTCTTGATCGACTCCAGATCGCACAAGGTAATTAGTCCTACTCCGCAGACAAGAGGGCGGTCAATTTTCTTTCCTTCTCTAGCTGGTCTTCTTGGGTATCGGATTGGTTTCTCTACTCATACTTCAGTGTCGCTCTTACTCTCCCGTGATGTTGTCGTGTAGATATTCATTGTTTCTTCCACTGATGGATGTCTCTCCACCCTCCCCTTTATTGGGTTAACATTAAATCTTTCAGCCCAATCTTGTTCCAAGTCTCATTTCAAGCCTTCTCACTTGGTGTGTTATCTGACCTTCTGACTTAAATAACCGGTACTTTAATTGATGCCGGGTAAACTCCTAGCACATTACTTCCCTTTGGTTGGGGCGTCTTTGCCTGTGTATGTTCACTATTCTCTAGTTTCTCTCCATATGGTATTGTTTCCTTATGATCGTCCCAGTCCACGGGTTATCTTATCGGTCTCGTTCTTGCTATTTCCCGGTGATATTGTGTCTCGGGCCGTTTGTATTCCTAACTATCATTTTCATAAAGATAGTGACTATTGAACGTCAACGCTACTCTTTGGACGTCTTTACTCTTTAACTGTTCATTCTCCACTATTTGGGTATTCTCCCCTCTTGTCCACTTGCCTCCGTGGGATTGCCCATTTGATCTCAAAGAATCCATGTAAGGTGGATGTGTAGACGTGACCAGGCCATTTCATACTCTTAGTGAGTTCTATACTAAGAAATGATTCTCAATTCCTGATATTCTCTTTTTCTCCCTTATCTCGGGTCTTTCTTAGATCAACTATATTTTTCAATCATTATATTTTGTCTAATCAATCGTCACTTAGCAATGGTGGCATCTTGCCCGCTTCACATGTACTGATGTTCTTTCCTTGTGGCTTATGTATCATCATTCATTCTTGCCAGTTCCTTTATTGTATTTGGTTATGATACTCTACCGTTCATCGGGAAGCACATCACTGTTCTTAATTCCTTTCCCTTAACTCGGTGTATCTGTCCAGGTACCCCTTTCTTTAGTTTCTTAGATTCCATTACATGCTTCCTTCTTTATACTCTTACAAATGTTGTTCGCTTGCTCGTGTCTGCTTGACTTCCAGCACAAGCAATCCCAAATTCTCAACTTCTTTTCGTCATCAAACTGACATGATCGTAGTTCATGACACCATGAGATGACTTATTCTCGCATTCCTCGAAGCACTATGATGCTCTCTTCTTCTATTTCTCGTTTCTCGGGAATATCCCTTTGATGTTGGCATATTGAATCCTTGTCAAGATGACTCCTTTGTTGGTTCTCGTGCTTTTCCCACTTCGTTTTCCATATGTTCTTCATTCTTATGGTGTAATTGTAGTTCCGTCGGTTAGTCATCTATTCTTGGAAAGTCAATAACACTCTAATTCTTGGAGTATGGGATCATTCCTTGAACCCTGGGATCCCTTCGAGGTGTGACCTGGTTCGGTTGGTCGTGTCTTCGAATTCCTAGTACCGTCGGGTCATACTTTCAGCAATCTCACGCTATGTACTCTCGTCTTTGGAAAGATTTTATTTCTCCACTTGCGTGCTTGATTTGTATCGCCTTATCAATTCTACTCCGTGCGGAAAGGGTGGGAAGGTAATTACCTTTACCCCAACCCAACATGGTTACTATCCTGGTGTGCGCCATCTATACGAGACAGGTGACTATAACTAACGTTAAAATCTCTAAGTAAAAGTCACACTAACTTACTACTATCGAGATCTGCAGAGTGGAGCGGTGGTTTCCGTACTACTACCCAACCCGACAAAACAAACATTAAACTTTGAAATTCGTTTTGGAAAACCAGATCCCTTTTCGGGTTCTGTTTGTACTTGGCCTTTTTAGAAAATTGCGCGTGGCATTGTTGCCAACCTAGATCTCTGATACCATGTTGTAACACCCCGAATTCTAGGAATTCGAAGCGTTACTAACAAGGACCTCATAGTGGGTCCCGACCTTAGGTTGACGTCAATAACGTCTGATCTTGCAACAAGGAACAAATACTTTAAATACAAATTCTTTCAAGACATGTAAATAACTCGACAGACTCTAGACCCGTACATCAGCCAACTATTAAAAAAACAACCTCTACTGTAATAAAATAATAATAACAGAATTATAAAACCCAACCCTTAACTCCTATTATGGAAACCCGGCTGGCCACTACACTCCCGATTTCTCGGTAGAGATCTATCTTGCAAAAACGTAACAACACGGTAAAACCGTTAGCTAAAATTCTAATACTAAGGTCACTAAAGCGCACACACATATAGGAAAGTACTGTAAATCAATCAGCATGCATCACACAATGTCCCGGTTTATTATCTTTCATTAGGTGGATTTGGTAATTCTATTTTCCAACTTTTGCTTGTAATACAAGAGTCTCCCGACTCTTCCCCCGTTCCCGTTAACCAGTAGGGTTGGTGTATGTACCTCTTCCCGTATACCTACTGTACTGGTCGCGGGGCAATCCTCCGGCACCATCGTCCCGGACCGACGGTTACGGCACGTTATCATACACTTGTGCCTTTCTTAAGAAATATAAAAGCGGTGATCTAGTTCGTTCATTTTATTTCACAATCATAACACACACTACCCTAGTGCACACTCAGTATTAAACGGTATCTAAGTGAGTCCGACGAACTCACCTTACCATTACCGGTCTCAACGTCTCGCGATCTTGTCAGTCAAAGATCCGATTATCATGTTCCATCATTTATCAACTCTTAATATTGCGCAACTTATCATTCTAAATGATCAGGTATGATATCGAGTATCGATACTCTGACCTTTCTTAACACTTAGGTTTGGGAACCTATACCTCCATTTCCAATTTTCCTATCAACAGTATCTTTGTCTAATAAAAATATAACTAACTCGGAAGTGTATTTTTACTCTAGTGTTATCAATCCGTTTAACTGCTCAACATACTCATTCAGGTTCCATTAATATATATCTCCATTCCTCTAAACCTAAAATTACGGTTCTCTACTTAGTTCCGCGTAATCACACCTTCGATTTTCCACTTCCATACTACACGGAATTTTCCAATATTTGTTCCCACCTTTAACATTTCGATTATAATAAGTCCAATATTCCGATTTCCTAGTTAGGTTCTGGATTATCCAACATTTCCAATATTTTCAGCCGTTCTAAACTTTTTCGCAATTATAAGTCATCTCCACATCTTGATACTTAAGTTACTATCATCCACTAACTAATTACTAAGTTATCACAACAATAATTAATTCAATAATTATAATCCATAATTAAATATTTACAGGAATTTAATTTATTGAAAATTAAAATTAACTAAATAGGTTTCGGGTCTAACCATAAGGTCCATAACGATTAAATTGCAATCGGTGAATGGCACCAAGTGGTGTCGGCTAGTGAGCACGAGGTTCCGAGTTCAAGCTTGGTTAATTACAAAGGAGGGCCGGTATTTTAGTGCTGCTAAAAGTCAATGGTTTGAGTCTCATCGCCTGTAAAGATTTCACATACAAACTTCATCCCCAACAATTTCATTCATGTAGAGGTCGATGGAAAGGTTCGGGAGTAGGCTTACTGACGGTGAAGATCTACCGCAGCTAACCGGAGATTTCCCCAACTTTCTGCGTTCACTTCCCACCGGTGAAGATTGGAGCTTCCTAAGCCG
>CM008279.1:63218736-63228822 GCA_002319775.1 Fagopyrum tataricum
AAAAACATCTCTAGCCAAAACATCATCAACTCTCAAGCGCATAGAGGAAAAACATCTCTAGCCAACGTATCAACATAACCACGGGCATGGAGGAAAAACATCTCCAGCAAAACTTTGTCCACCAAAGTAGCATGGAGGAAAGAACCATCTCCAGCTATAAACAATCACACTAGCACAACAGAATCTAATAAGATCATAATCACATCATAGCTAGCACGAAAATAAACACATCATGGCATATAAGCACATAAGCATATCACTCACCAAGATAGTACTAAGATCTACTCGTCGATCCTACTGGTACATCTATCTCGGCATAAAACTCTGGATAGTTCCTCTGGATACTATCCTCAGTCTTCCATGTAGCCTCATCAGGTCCACGTCTCGACCATTGTATCCTCAGCATGGGAATGTCCTTCGAACGCAGGCGTCTCAAACCTCGTTCTAGGAATGCAAAAGTGTGGTCCGGCTCAACCACCAAATCATCATAACTCACGATGTGTCTCGGATCTGGTATGTACTCCCTCAGCTGAGACACGTGAAACACAGGGTGAACACCCTCTAATCTCGGAGGCAAAGCTAATCTGTATGCTGCGCTCCCAACCCGATCCATAATCTCGAACGGTCCGACATATCGGGGACTCAACTTCCCCTTAATGCCAAAACGCTTAACACCTCGTGTCGGGGACACTCTCAACCACATATGGGCTCCAACTCTGAACTCTAGAGGTCTAGGCCTCCTATCTGCATACGAATTCTGACGGCTCTGTGCAGTCAGCATCCGCTCTCTAATCAGTGCTACTCGAGCCACATCATCTTGAATCTGATCAGGTGTCAAACCACTAACCGTACTAGGCTCATCCCAGCATAACGGTGTACGACATCTCTGTCTATACAGTGCCTCATATGGGGCCATCCCAATAGATGCATGCCAGCTGTTGTTGTACGAGAACTCAACTAGTGGGAGGTGATCCGTCCACACTTGTCCCCAGTAAAACACACAAGCTCGCAGCATATCCTCCAGGGTCTGAATGGTCCTCTCTGACTGACCATCTGTCTGAGGATGAAACGCAATAGTAAAGTACAAACTCTTCCCCAAGGCAGTCTGAATCTGCTGCCAGAATCTCGAGGTAAATCGCCCATCTCTGTCTGAGACGATCATCCTCGGTACACCATGGAGTCTCACTATCTGCCAAGTGTACTCCTCGGCTAATCTGCTCACCGGCCACGTTTTCCTAATAGGAATGAAACGTGCCGTCTTCGTCAATCTGTTAACTATAACCCAGATGACATCAAAACTCCTGCTCAGTCTCAGTCCAGTCACAAAATCCATTGTGACCTCCTCCCACTTCCTCTGTGGAACAAGAAGTGGATGGAGTTCACCTCCAGGTCTGCAATGCTCTATCTTGACTTGTTGACAGGTCGCACACTATGCCACAAATCTGGACACATCGGGCTTCAGCCCTCCCCACTAATATGAACGTCTCAAATCCTGATACATCTTACTCGTACCTAGATGTACAGAGTAAGGTGTATAGTGAGCCTCCTGTAAAATCCTCTGGTGCAACTCCGCATCAGCGGGTACACAGACGCGACCGCGGCGTCTCAATACTCCATCTGCTCCCAGAAGAAACTGTGGTGCCTCGATCATCCCGAGACATCTTCTCTCTGATCCTCATCAAGGTCGGGCAGGTCTCCTGCTTCTGTTGGATCTCACCCAACAGATCAGGTAGAACCTCTAAAGTACTTAGCCGGGCATCCTCATCAGGAAACTAGATGTCCAACTCTAACCAGATCAGGTCTCTCTGTAACTGAGACTGTACTGTCAATCTCGCAATCGCCTGCTCTCGAGGGCCTTCCTGCTTAGGGCGTCGGCGACAACATTCGCCTTCCGTGGATGGTACAGAATCTCCAGATCAAAATCCTTGATCAGCTCGAGCCACCTATGCTGGCGGTTATTCAATTCCCGCTGCGTGAAAATATACTTCAGACTTTGATGGTCTGTGAAGATCTGACATGTAACACCATACAGGTAATGTCTTCAGATCTTCAATGCATGAACTACCGCTGCCAACTCCAAATCATGAGTCGGGTAGTTTTCCTCATACGTCTTCAGCTGTCTAGACGCATATGCAATCACTCTGCCCCGCTGCATCAATACACATCCCAAGCCTAGCTTGGATGCATCACTGTAATTTACAAAATCCTTTGTACCCTCTGGTTGTGCCAAAATAGGAGCAGAAGTCAGATGTCTCTTCAGCTCCTCAAAACTCTACATACACTGATCAGACCATACAAATCTGGTAGTCTTCCTCAGTAAACTCGTCAGTGGACGGGCAATCACAGAAAATCCCTCCACAAAGCGTCTGTAATATCCGGCTAGACCAAGGAAGCTATGTACTTTCTTGACGTTCGTCGGTATAGTCCAAGCTGCTACTGCCTCAATCTTGGCCGGATCCACCTTGATTCCTTCAGCTGAACCAACATGACCCAGGAATGCTACCTTTGGCATCCAGAACTCACACTTAGAAAACTTAGCATAAAGTTCTCTATCCCGTAAAACCTGCAATACAGTTCTCAGCTGTCCTGCATGCTCCTCTCTACTACGAGAGTATACCAGAATGTCATCTATAAAGACCACCACAAACTGATCCAGGACGTCGATGAAGATGTTGTTCATCAACTCCATAAAGACGGCTGGGGCATTCGTAAGCCCAAATGGCATCACTACAAACTCGTAGTGTCCATATCTGGTCCGGAATGTTGTCATGTGCACATCCTACTCTCTCACCCTCAGCTGGTGATATCCTGAGCGCAAATCAATCCTAGAGAACACAGCCGCTCCCTGAAGCTGATCTAACAAATCATCAATACGAGGCAGTGGATACTTGTTCTTGATGCTCACCTTGTTCAGCTCTCTATAATCTATACACAATCTCAACGATCCGTCCTTCTTCCGTACGAAGAGGACAGGTGCTCCCCATGGGGACACGCTAGGGTGAATGAAGCCTTTCTCAGCCAGCTGCTCAAGTTGCTTCTTCAGCTTCAGCATCTCGACAGGCGTCATCCGGTATGGGGCCTTCGAGATCGGTCTCGTACCAGGCTCTAAGTCAATGCCAAAATCCACACTCCTCTGAGGCGGCAAACTGGACGGCTCAGCAAATACATCTGCAAACTCACAGACCACTGGGATATCCTCTAGTGCTGGACTCTCCCCCTCCTTCATGGCATAACACCAGAAGGCCCCACAACCCTGTGCAATCAGTCTAGCTGCTCGTATCGCACTGATAACCATGCCAGATTTTCCAAGGTCCTAACCTCGGAAGACCACTAGTAACACACGAGTCCCTACAGAAATGTCTATCCATCCAATCCATACCTAGTATGACTTCCTCATGCTCTAACGGCATGACAAAGAAGTCAACTAGTAACACACGAGTCCCTACAGAAATGGGACAACCATGAATCTCACGGGTACCTCTGACCCTACCACCATCGGATAACCACACCTGATTTTCCAAGGTCCCAGCCTCGGAAAACCTCTATTTGTCCTAACTCGGTAGAGAGGGTAACAGTCCTCCTACCTACATCTAAAACTGCCTGGTGTCTATCCATCCAATCCATACCTAAAATGACTTCTTCATGCACTAATGACATGACAAAGAAGTCCACAAGCAATACACGGGTCCCTACAGAAATGGGACAGTCACGAATCTCGCGGGTACCTCTGACCCTACTACCATTGGGTAACCCTATACTAAAGGGTAACCACTCAATCGTATCTAAACCCAGACGCTCTACACATGCATCAGAAATAAATGAATGCGTAGCACCCGTATCAAACATGACTCTAACAGGTAAACCATGGATCAAAATGGTACCTGTAGCAGTCGGTGCACCTGGCTCCTCTGCACTCCTCAGCTCAAAACCTCGACCCTGTGGTCGTCTAGTATCAGTGGTGCTCCCACCACGACCTCTGCCTCTACCCAACCCAGGAGCAGATCCCTGAGTGGTAGGACGATCTGGGACTCTCTGCTGTCCCTGAATCTGCTGCTGCTGAGGTGGCCTCTGCCCACCTCCCGCTGCATTGGTAGGAGAAGAACCTTGTTGTGACAAAGCTCCGCCTTGTCGGTATAATACAACTCTATGACCTGGTATGCTACAAGTGTAGTGTAACACCCCGAATCCGCGGGACTCAAGGTGCTACCGGGCTAGGATCTCACAATGGATCCTGACCCTAGCCTGACAACAATTTCACCGATCTTACAACAAGGCACAAACAGATTAAAACTAAAACATAAAACTGATATATAAACATGTCAAAAGGTTTATACAACTGCTGAGTACAACAAAACATATCATAAATATATACATATCCAAAATACCCATCCACGAGTATAACCCCAGTGTACGGAGCCCTCAGCAGATCGCCCCGTCTAGATCACTCTGTAGTGTCCTAACCTGCAAAGTCTACAACACGGCATTACACCGTTAGCTAACCAAACACATACGAAGGAAGATGCTAGAGCACATGCACACGTCAGAACATAAACATATAAACATGCTGTCACACATTTACCCATTTTATTATCTTATAATAATAGTCCGGCGCATACAACGTATAAATAATAACTCAATATGAACGTATGTGACACGAGGAATATAACCCTCGCCTCTCGGGAATGGTGCCAGCTAGAATGGGATCCGGTCTCACCTCCCGTGTACCCTATGGGAGTGGTGTAGGTGGCTGGCCCACTGAGCCATACGGGCCTGCCCAAAGAGAACCTCCAGACTCCCAGCGGGATGAATGGACAAGTTGTCACGGCCCTACAATGGGCAGTCAATAGACCATAGGTCGGTAATACAATATATCATACGGGATATAAAGCATAACATCCACCACTCAGGCACACATCCAATATATGGAGGGCAGCTAAGTAAGTCCTATGGACATACCTCAACCTCGGGAGTCACATTTTCAGAATACTCGGCTCCGCTCTGGAGATCAACTCAACCTAAACAAGGTATAACGCATACATCATATACATATCCATAGAAGGGTAACACCTAGACCCAAGGGATCCATACGGATCATATTCCAACTCGTAATCCTCAAGGCCGTAACCGGCATAACAGTTCCGTACTCACTCATTCTAACCTCAACTCGCACCTAGCATGCTAATAACACTCATACTAGGAAGGAAAAGGATCTACCTAGCCTTAGGTAGATCCGGGACAAAACGCACCTGCGGTTCACAAGGGACGCAGGGGCGAAAGCAAATGGCCGCGGGCGCGGCGGGATGTGGCCGCGGGGCGGTGACACGGAACGTGGGCGACCGCTGGCGCCTGGACAATGTCGCCGCGGGGGCGGTGACTCACGGCCGCGGGGGCGGCGACTGCGTAGAGCGTGATTCTGCGTTTCTCCTCGGTCCTTCACGTGATCAATTCCCGTCTTCTCTCGTCCAAAGTCAATCCCAAACACATACATACACATACCAGCATCAAAATGTGCCTAGGCAATCATCTAATCCTAAGCTATGAAGGAAGGCAAGAAAGAAAGAAGAGAGGAGAAGAAACCTTACCACATCTGTGGTCTAAGGCTCCAGGAGAGCTCAACTGCTACCAAGGCTGGCTTCCAAGCCCAGCATAACCTCAGCCAACACTCACACAAGGTACCACACACACAAAACTCTCACCAAACTCTTCCACAACTCAAGAACAAGATCCAAGGGAGCAACGGAAGCAAAGAACGTGGAGAGAAGCTGGAGAAGAAGATGAAGAAAAACCCTTGATCAGCCAAAGGTAAGAAGGAGCAAAGTAAAGGGTAAAGCACGGGTCAACAAGGTCAAAGAAGACGGCTGCAGCCGCCGGAAACCGCGGGGGCGGTCCAAGAAGCCGCAGGGGCGGCTAGCCGCTCACCGCGGGGGCGGCAAGACCAACCTCGGCCAAAGCTAATCTCGGCCAAGGTCCGGTCTCGGCCCGAAAGACTACGGCTCTTACATCTCTCCCCCCTAAAAACAAGTTTCGTCCCGAAACTTGCATAAACCTCGAAAGCACATAACCTCAAAACCGGGATACACTCTCTGTCATAGAGGTATCATAACACATACCTGGCCTCAACCATACGCTATAACCTCAACACGGGCGTGGAGAAACATCATCTCCCGCAAAAGATCACAATCCTATCCGGGGGATAGAGAGAAGCGTCTCTAGCCAAACCAACATTGGGGCATGGAGAAGAATATCCATCCAATCCTACATATCTCGAGATAACATGGAGGTAAGAACCATCTCCAGTTATACCTATCGGTCGTACTAGCACAACAGGATCTGTAACAGATCATACACACATCACAGGTAGCACGAAATAAACACAGTATGGCATATAAGCACATAAACACATAAGCATATAACACTCACCGAGGTAATACTAAGATCTACCTGGCGATCCCACTAGTACCTCTATCCCAGCATAGAACTCTGGATAGTTCCTCTGGATACTATCCTTAGTCTCCAAGTAGCCTCCTCAGGTCCACGTCTCGACCACGGTATCCTCAACATAGGAATTTCCTTCGAACGCAGGCGTCTCATACCTCGCTCTAGGACTGCAATAGGATGCTCAGCAAACATGTGGTCCGGCTCAACCACCAAATCATCATAACTCACAATGTGTCTCGGGTCTGGTATATACTCCCTCAGCTGAGACACGTGGAACACAGGGTGAACACCCTCTAATCTCGGAGGCAAAGCCAATCTGTAGGCTGCGCTCCCAACCCGATCCAGAATCTCGAATGGTCCGACATATCGGGGGTTCAACTTCCCCTTAATGCCGAATCTCCTCACACCTCGTGTCGGGGACACTCTCAGCCACACATGGGCTCCAACTCGGAACTCTAGAGGTTTGAGCCTCCTGTCTGCATACGACTTCTGACGGCTCTTAGCCGTCAGCATTCGCTCTCTAATCAGGGCTACTCGGGCCATATCATCCCGAATCTGATCAAGGGCTATACCGCTGACACTGCTCTACTCATCCTAGCATAACGGAGTCCGACATCTCTGTCCATACAGTGCCTCATATGGGGCCATCCCAATAGATGCGTGTCAGCTGTTGTTGTATGATAACTCAACTAGTGGGAGGTGATCCGTCCACACTTGTCCCCAATCCAACACACAAGCTCGCAACATATCCTCCATCGTCTGAATGGTCCTCTCTGACTGACCATCGGTCTGAGGATGAAACGCCGTCGTAAAATGTAAACTCGTCCCCAGGGCAGTCTGAATCTGCTGCCAAAACCTTGAGGTAAATGGCCCATCTCTGTCAGAGACGATCGTCCTCGGCACCCCATGGAGTCTCACTATCTGCCTAGTGTACTCCTCAGCCAGTCTGCTCACCGGCCACGTCTCCCTGATCGGAACAAAACGTGCCGTCTTCGTCAATCTGTCCACAATGACCCAGATAGCATCATAACCCGGGCTCAATCTCAATCCGGTCACAAAATCCATGGTGACGTCTTCCCACTTCCTCTGTGGAACAGGAAGTGGATGAAGCTCGCCCCCAGGTCTGAAATGCTCGATCTTGACCTGCTGGCAGGTCGCACACTGTGCCACAAATCTGGCCACATCGGGCTTCAGCCCACCCCACCAGTATATACGTCTCAAATCCTGATACATCTTACTCGTACCTGGATGTACGAGTAAGGTGTACAGTGAGCCTCCTGTAGAATCTCTGACGTAAATCTGCGTCAGCAGGTACACAGACCGACCTCGGCGTTCTCAACACTCCATCTTGCCCCAGAAAGGAACTTGTGGTGCCTATTCTCGAGACATCCTCTCCGTATCCTCAGCAACATCGGGCAGGTCTCTGCTTCTGTTGGATCTCCCCAACAGATCAGGTAGAACCTCTAAGATACTCAGTCGGGCATCCTCATCAGGAAACTGGATGTTCAACTCTAACCATCTCAGGTCTCTCTACAAGCTGAGACTGTACTGTCAATCTCGCGATCGCCTTGCTCTCGAGGCGTCTTCCGGCTCAGGGCGTCGGCGACAACGTTCGCCTTCCCGGATGATACAGAATCTCCAAGTCAAAATCCTTAATCAGCTCGAGCCACCTACGCTGGCGGTTATTCAACTCCCGCTGCGTAAAAATATACTTCAAACTCTGATGGTCGGTGAAGATCTGGCATGTGGCACCATACAGGTAATGTCTCCAAATCTTCAGTGCATGAACTACCGCGGCCAACTCCAGATCATGAGTCGGGTAGTTCTCCTCATACGTCTTCAGCTGTCGAGACGCATAAGCAATCACTCTGCCCGCTGCATCAACACACATCCAAGCCAAGCTTGGATGCATCACTGTAAACACGAAGTCAGCTGTACCCTCTGGCTGTGCCAAAACAGGAGCAGACGTCAAACGTCTCTTCAGCTCCTCAAAACTCCGCATACACTGATCAGACCACACAAATCTGGTAGTCTTCCTCAGCAAACTCGTCAGTGGACGGGCAATCACGGAAAATCCCTCCACAAAGCGTCTGTAATAACCGGCTAGGCAAGGAAGCTACGTACCTCCTTGACGTTCGTCGGTGTCATCCATGCCGCTACTGCCTCAATCTTCGCCGGATCAACCTTGATCCCCTCGCGGAAACAATATGACCAGGAATGCTACCTCTGGCATCCAAAACTCGCACTTAGAGAACTTCGCATAAAGTTCTCTATCCGCAAAACCTGTAGTACCGTCCTCAAATGTCCTGCATGCTCCTCTTTGCTGCGAGAGTACACCAGGATGTCATCTATAAAGACCACCACAAACTGATCCAGGAAGTCGATGAAGATGCTGTTCATCAACTCCATGAAAACTGCCGCGGGCATTCGTGAGCCCGAATGGCATCACTACAAAACTCGTAGTGTCCATAACGGGTCCGAAATGCCGTCCTGTGCACATCCTGCTCTCTCACCCTCAGCTGGTGATATCCTGAGCGCAGGTCTATCCTGGAGAAACACTGAAGCTCCCTGTAACTGATCCAGCAAATCATCAATGCGCGCAACGGATACTTGTTCTTGATGGTCACCTTATTCAGCTCTCGGTAATCTATGCATAGCCTCAACGATCCGTCCTTCTTCCGTACAAAGAAGAACGGTGCCCCCCATGGGGATACGCTAGGGCGAATGAAGCCCTTCTCAGCCAACTCCTCGAGTTGCTTCTTCAGCTCTAACATCTCGACAGGCGCCATCCGGTATGGGGGCCTTCGAGATCGGTCTCGTACCCGGCTCTAAATCAATCCCAAAGTCCACACTCCTCTGAGGTGGCAAACTGGACGGGCTCAGCAAACACATCCACAAACTCATCAACCACTGGGATATCCTCTAAGGCTGGACTCTCCCCCTCCTTCATGGCGTAACACACCAGAAGGCCTCACAACCCTGGGCAATCAACCTAGCTGCCTGTATAGCACTGATAACCATGCCTACCTTCCCGAGGTCCCAACCTCGGAAAACCGCTAACTGACCAGACTCGGTAGAGAGGGTGACAGTCCTCCTACCCACATCTAAAACCGCAGAATGCCTATCCATCCAATCCATACCAAGGATGACTTCCTCATGCTCCAGCGGCATGACAAAGAAGTCAACTAAAAGCACACGGGTCCCTACAGAAATGGCGGACAGTCATGGATCTCACGGGTACCTCTGACCCTACCCCCATTGGGTAGCCCTATAATAAAGGCATCCCCTCTACAGTGTCTAGACCCAGACGCTCAACACAAGCAACAGATATGAATGAGTGCGTAGCACCCGTGTCAAACAAAACACGAACAAGTAAGCCATAAATCAGAATGGTACCTGTAGCAGTAGGTGCAGCCGCTCCTCTGCACTCAGCTCAAAAACTCGGCCCTAAGCGGCACGGGTGTCAGTGGTGCTCCCACCACGACCTCTACCTCTGCTCGGCCCAAGAGCAGATTCCCTGCAGCGTCTGGACGATTTTGGCGACCTTCTTGTTGGTCCCTGTGTCTGCTGCTGCTGAGGTGGCCTCTGTCCACCCCCAGCTTCCACCAGCAGGTGAAGAACCCTGCCTGTGAAGAAGCCTCGCCTGAC
>CM008279.1:63236470-63424307 GCA_002319775.1 Fagopyrum tataricum
GAGAGTAGACGTGATTTGATCACGTGAAGAGCCAAAGAGAAGCTGCGAGGTTTCATTCTGCACTGTCGCCGCCCCCGCGGCCAGAAGTCACCGCCCCTGCGGAAGACGTGCCGCAGCTCCCACGCCGTGCCAGCGCCGTGCCTGCGTTGCCAGCGACCTTTGTCACCGCCCCCGCGGTTGAGTGCCGCCGCGCCCACGGTTTCCTGTGATCCGCCCCTGCGTCCTTAGATCACGCAGGTGCGTCTTGTCCCGGGGCTACCTATAGTTAGGTAGTTCCTTTCCTTTCTAGTATGAGGGAACTAGTATCATGCTAGGTATCGGTTTATGATGAGTATGATATAGATATGCCGGTTACGGTCTTGAGGTTATGAGTTGGATATGATCCCTTATGGATCCCTTGGGTCTAGGTGTGACCCTTTGTGTGATAGGATTGTGATATATATGTGTGTCTTGTATAAGCTGTGTTGTCCTCCAGTTTGGAGTGGACGTTTTTGAGAGTGGATCAGATTTGAGTTACTACTGAGATCGAGGTAAGTCCATAGGACTTACTTAGCTACTATCCTTATATTGGATGTATGCTTGAGTGGTGTGTGTTATGTGCTTTATAGCATGTGTTATTATTTGGTCACCGACCTATGTTATATTGACCGCCCATTGTAGTGGTTGTGATAACCTTTCCCTTTCATCCCGTAGTGGAGTCTGGGAGGTTCTCTGTAGTCAGGCCAGATCTGTTATAAAGGAAGGCCCCTCACCATTCCCGCAAGGTACACGGGAAGTGTGCTGATACTACCCCAGCTGGTTAGAGTACTCAGAGGCGGGGATTATATTCCTCGTGTCACCTATCTTTATATATATCTATTTATACGATTAAGTGATTCAACTTATTAAAAGATAATAAACCGGGTAAATGTTTGATATAATGCTGAAGTGTTTATCCTTTCTGAGGTGTGTTTGTGCTTTAGCATCTTCTTATATATGTGTATAGTTAGCTAACGATTTCATACCGTGTTGTAGATCCCTCGCAGGTTAGGAGAGCTGCGGAGTGATCCAGAGGGGTGATCTGCTGAGGGTTCCGTACACGGGGCATATTCGTGGGGTTTTTGAGATTATCATTATTGTACGGATTTCAGTTTGACTTTATACTCAGCAGTACTCTGTATTATCTATTTGACATGTATATATATATCAGTTTCTATGTTTTGTTTTAATCTGCTGGTGCCTTGTTGTAAGATTCAGTGCGGTTGTTGTCAGGCTAGGGCCAGGATCCATTGTGAGATCCTAGCCCAGTAGCTCTCCGAGTCCTATGGATTCGGGGTGTTACAAAACAATAGTTCTACAACAAAGTGAACAACCAATTTTGACATTTCAGTTCCATACATTCTCACATTCAGACAATAGTACAACAAGAAACAAGAATTGTGAACCAAATTGTATAATTCGATACCAATTTTGAACTCAACTCATGAATCATGATACCAATTTTAAACTCACCTACAGAAGAAGAAATAGAAGCATGAGCAGATTTTCTGACGACTGAATAGAGTCACTGGACCGAGGAAGAAGAAGCCGGAGACTAGAGAGTAGCAGACGAGGAAGAAGCCGGAGAAGAAGTCGGCGAGTAGCAGACGAGGCGAGGACGAGAGGAGAGGAGGCGAGGAAGAAGAAGCCGGAGACTGGAGAGTAGCAGACGAGGAAGAAGCCGGAGAGGAGGCGAGGACGAGAAGGCGAGGAGGTCAGGGTTGAATGGAATGGTTGAGGGATGTAGCGATTAGGGTTGAATGGAGGCGTCGAGGGGAGGTGAGGAATCGGCTGCTCACAAGTGACAAATGAAACGCGTCGTTTAATGATATGCGGTTTTGCGGTTGCGGTTTCGGTTTTGAACCGCAAACTGATATTTTGTGAACCGCAACCGCAAGGTGTGTGGTTGCGGTTTGGTTGCGGTTCGGTCAACCAAACCGCAATTTGCTCAGCCCTAGGTAGCAACCCATCCTTATAAGCTATTCACAAATCTCATTCACGTGATGCGGGATGACAATTTTACGGGTGATACAATAGTTTTTAATTTATCTTGATTCCATTGCTTTTCTTACTTCTTCAAACGTGTAAAACAATTTTTTATTGCTTTTATTTATTTATTATGAACAAATGATTTTCGGTTTTTTGTTATTTCGTATTTCTTCGGTTTACAAATCTAAAAAATTATTAATTTTTATTGATTTGTCTTTTTTCTCCTGGACGTTTTTATTTTTTATTAAATTATTTTATTTTCTTATAAAGTTGGATGAAAAATATTTTTGAAATGTTATATGTTTAGTAATTTGAAAACGTTTTCTTA
This sequence comes from Fagopyrum tataricum, assembly GCA_002319775.1. Taxonomy (NCBI): domain Eukaryota; kingdom Viridiplantae; phylum Streptophyta; class Magnoliopsida; order Caryophyllales; family Polygonaceae; genus Fagopyrum; species Fagopyrum tataricum. Next base: position 63,238,806 of record CM008279.1, read on the forward strand.
TTTACCGTTTATTATAGCTTTGATTTATTGAAACGTCTTCAAGAAACGTTAGCCGATTACAATTTTGAAAATTTTTATATATATTTCTTCATTTATCTTCTATCAACACAAACTTAAGTGAATCGGTATAAATCTGATTTTTTTCATTTATGTTGAGTCATCCGTTTTTATATATCTTCAAACACTAATACGATTTTTTTTTAGAAAAAAAAATTATTACAGCTTTTAGTTTATTTATTACGAATAAATTATATTTTTATTATTTCGTATTTGTTCAGCTTACAAATATAAAAATATTAATTACTATTTATTGATAAGTCTTTTTTCTTTTATAAGCATTATAACTTTTTTAATTAAATTATTTTATTTACTATAAATTGAGATCATAAATATATGTACAACGTTTTCTTTGTCAACCCTTTCTTTTCTTTGTAAACCACAGGGTTATCTACCTCTAAATAATCATTAAATATTTATTATTAGTTTTCTGTTTTAAAATATAATTATACTAAGAATGAATTAAAACGATCATTACTAAGTTTGTTTACTTGTAGTTTATTTCTATTTCATTTAGTTTATAAATCCTTAGTTTAATTTTTGTGCGTGTTTACTTGGAGATTGATTTAATTCTCTATGGGTTTATTCGGGTTTATAAACCACTAAAAATTAAACTTATCCGAGCAAGGTTATTTTTGCTTGGATGGGTTTATTTTTGTTTAAAACCCGATTTTAGCCTTGCACTTTTCCAACCCTATATTCTTTGTTCATCTATATATATTCTCCGTCATCGATTTTTTAGGGGCATAAGTGCATTTTGAACAAAAATAAACCCAAGAAATAAACTACAAGTAAACAACCTTATATGATTTATATATATAAACCCATTGAGAAATAAACGCGAAAATAAACTAGAAACCCATATAAATTCATTTAGTTTATAAACCCGAAAATGAACCAATCTGCAGGTAAACAGGCCATAAGTAAACGATGATTTAGGTTTACGTAACTACCCAACTACATTTAAAACATAGTTAGTTTAAATATTTAATTTGCCTTGAAATCCATTAATTCAGTTTTTATAAAAATGTATCCCTTTAAAAGATTGATCATTTTAATTATTTTACTCATCGTACTTAATCTTTGTAATCTTTTTATTTTTTACTTTTGAATAATCCTCAATTTTATTTAATTTGAATTTTGGTTGAAAACGATAGGTTCGATCTTACTCCACATTTTTTATCACGTAACTTTTATCAATATATTATAATTGTTTTATTTATTTAAATCATGTATCCGAATCCGATTGAGAGATATTAGCGGTGTGTTCGAATTGATTAAATCAATATTTATAATCGAAATTTTAAATAAAAAATATTCATACCATTTAGCCAATTCCAAAAATAATTAAAAGAATAACCTTTTAAGTATTTTGTAATTGGAACTTAGATAAAAAAAATCTTCAAATCATTGACCGAATCCAAAAAAAAAATTTAGAAAAATAATATTATTAGTAGTGCATTGAAATGAGAAAGTTAGAAACAATACAAATTATATTTTCCTTCAAAGTATATATTTTAGTTCTTCAATATTAATAACATCGTAAATGAGAAAAGAAATTACAAAATATTGATATGCAATAATAGTTTTTGTTCTATTTGAAGAATTTAAGATTTTTTGGTACTCATTTAGATTATTTTTGTAGGTAATATTAAGCAAAAAAAATTTACATAAGCTACCTATTTTTAGTAAAGAAATATATGTAAACACAAATTATGTTTTTTTTTTAATTCAAAAAATTTGTTAAATTTTATTTTTATGTTTTAAAAGTATTTAGGTTTTTTTTAAAGAAAATAGTTCATAAGAAGTTAGAAAGCTAATGCGACCATACATCTTATTCATACACAATAAAACTCCATGTCTCCGTTACAAACTGAAACTATTTTAATCAAAAATGTTTGTTGTAACTATTTTAAGCGGAAAATACTTGAAAGAAAACTGGAAGGAAAAAAATAGTACAATTTATTAAAATTCATCCCACACAAGGTGCGGGTAATATACTAGTTTTTAAAAAAATTTAGACCGCCGTTAAATCTGATAGCGACACGTGACAATATAGACCTCATTAATTTTCGTTGGGCTGAGGTTAAATCTGGGAGCGACATGTAGTAATAGAAGTCTTTCCTTTAATATATATAAGAATAATAAGATTATTATAATAATAATAATAATTATTATTATATATATATATATATATAGATAGATATAAAAGAAATTTTATATGTGCGGAAAATAATTATAACGTGGACTTAAATAAAAAATATTTTATTAACAACTTGTCCCGACAATAAATAGTACGGTGAATAAATAAAGATTTTAAAGATTATATATCATACATACAACTTAATAAGATTTGAAGTATATATATACAATTAGAGGGTTGTTATATATGTTGAAAGACTTAATCTATATATACTCTTTTTTGTTCATGTAAAGCATATGAATCAATAATCAGTATTGAGTTGAAATAATTTCGGACTTCATTCTCTATCTTTATCTTTCATATTCATTTGATCAACAATTTTTCTTTTTTTATTCTACTATGCGATCAATTCCTAAAGGTTTTCAATGGGAAGAACAAGAAGTCGATCTTACAAATTGGTCACTTCACATAATGTGGCCGTTTGTGTCATCATCAACCCTGGTCCGAATTCAGATGTGGCGAGCAGTGACGAACCGATACTTGTCAGTATTCCCATGCAGAAGAGATCTAAGAGGAGTGACGATCTAAAAGAAGACAACAAGAAATTGAAGTTGAAGAATCTTGATGAGTATAGCATAGAGGAGCTGGCTGAATTGGTCCATCATTTGGATTACAAGATTCAATGTGCAGCGGGACGACTTCGATATTGAAAACGTGAGTTTAGATGTGGTAAAATTTAGTGGACGGATTTTGACTTACCAATCAAAAGTTAAGAGCAAAACAAGATTAAGGAACGAAGAACAAGGAAAAACACCAAACTTTCTCTAATTTCGTCCACTTTATGTATTAACACGCGTCTTCTTGTTCAGCCACACATTGGATCTTGTAATCTAGACGAGATGCCAATACATAAAGCTCCTCTTTCCTATATGATGGTCCTAAAACCTATTCGCAAGGATGACGGGATCAATTATAATAAATCGAGTGTCGAATTTAAAATGACTACACCTGATTTTGAAGATACTAATAACCAATCTTATAATCTTATCTAATAAGTATTAAAGGAGAGACGTTTATTACCACGTGTCGCCAGAGTTCTTGAAGTCCCAAAAAAATCTTTTAAAAAGTTAATATTTTACGTTAATAGCAGTTAAGTTTAAAAAATAGAAAAGTTAGTAATTTTTTTACGATAACAATTTGCAACTAAGATTTTGTTTAAAACAATTTGCAACTAAGATTTACAACTAACATTTTATTTATATTTTAATTGTATGTTTGGTTATTATCAATTAAGTTTGTTACCATTTTATTTTTCCCCCTATTATCAAATAAATTTGTTTGTTTTTTAAAAATATTTTATGAACTGATTTTAATCAACTATCGTTGTTATTAATATATTTCAATATGCGAATTTTGTTTTTAAGTTCGACCAATATATTGCTAGCTATATAATATGTTCGTTTAATTTAATTAGATGTCTTAGTTTGATTGGATATTATTGAGCATAACCGAATTCAATTCGTCTTGAATGGATATTGAATATAATATATTATTTATGTTTTTATACATTATTATAATATTTAAGATTTATTAACACTTAACCCCGCACAAGACGCGGGTAATACACTAGTTGTCCTAAGAGGGAATTTTAATTTTAGACTTTCTATTTTAATATGAGTTTTTCCTTAATTAATTGGGATAAACCAAAATCGGGCTTCCATAAACTTAATTTTGACTGTTCAAAACTCAATTCGGGTGTAACATCCATTGGTTTTTTGATTCGAAATCACAATGGAGAGGTTGTTAGCCTTGATGCAAAGAAAAATAACTTTAACTCTGTTATAAAAGCGGAAGCTTTCGCTCTTAAGGCTAGTTTACAAGCGGCAATTAGACTGCAGATAAAAAAAGATTGAAATCTAATGTGACAATATGTGTGTTATCAAGACACTCCAAGGTTTGTGGAGTTGCCCATGGGATGTCGAGATGATTATATCCGACTCCAAACTGAATCTTTGTTTCTTTAACGAAATCCAGATCAATCATGTTTTCAGAGAAACCAACTGTGTTGCTGACCGATTGACCCATCTGGAAATCTCGACCCCCAACACCAATTTTTCTGATGATCCCGAACTTTGTGTTCTCATCCGCAAGGATGCTTTAGGTTGGACTACCTCTAGGAGGTAACCAACCTAACCGCTACATTTTCAAAAAAAAAATCTAAGTTTTTCTTTGTTACGAATGTACTTTAGGAAATCACATACTGAACTTGTTTAAATTATAAAGGATAAAATATAGACAAATGAGTATTTAATAGATGTTTTGTGCCATTTAGGTATATAGAAAAACTCAAAAACATGACTATTAACGGTGTTTCTTTCTTTTTTTTTTTTTAGAAAATAAGTGAAACATATTATTAAACTAGGTGAATTTCAGCGAGATCCGAGATGCCCGACGGGAAGCCCTGAGAACTATAAAAATGCTGCGTAGAAATTCCGACCGGACAACACCGCGCCATAAAATGAGCCACCGTGTTGCCCGAACGACTCACATGATTGAAAGAACAAGAATTAAAAACAACCGAAAAAATTAAAATGTCCTCCACAATGGACCCCAAAGGAGCACATATAGTAGCATCACCCTTCAGCAGCTTGATGGCTTCCAGCGAATCAGATTTGAATACGACATCCTGAACATTACAACTCCTAATGCCCAGCATACCCATTCTAATGGCTAACAGTTCAGCATTCAAAGGAGGGAAACCCGGAGGGAGTCTCTTCGCCCAGGCCCATAAGATCGTGCCTGAGTCAGACCTCGCCACAGCACCAAACTCGGTCCATAAATCATTCACTGCTGCGTCCGAGTTAACCTTGACAACACCCAACTTGGCCGACTCCACTCCCTGCACACCTTCTCACAGACAGTTCGTGAAACCCTCTTGAACTCTCGATAATGTAGCACCTGGCTCCATATCCTTTCCCTAACAACCAAACCATTCAGAAAAGTCCCTTCGAAAACTTCCTTATTCCTAACGAACCAGGTTGCATAGGCGCAAGTGATAAAGAGGGCAACTCCCTCATGTCCCTTCAACGCCAAGACCTCTGTCAACATACCGATCAAATCATCACGACCGAATAAAGAAAAATCACCAAAGGGAGAGACACCTTCCCAAACCTCGGAGCTGCATGGGCAATCAAAGAGCGCATGAAGGATATCTTCCTCCGCAAGCAAGCACCGTGGACATATACTAGACGGTATTATCTGTTTACGAGCTAAACACGACGCAGCCCCCAGCGAGAGATTACAAACTCTCCATGCAAACAATTCCAGCTTTCTCGGGAGCTTGAGACGCCAAATAGTACCCCAAACCGTTGGCAAATCCTGGGAAAGATTTGTCAACCAATTTGGAAGATGACCACAGCGACCCAAATTGTAAGCTGAGCGAACAGAGAAGGTACCCAATTTTTCGGGCCACCAGAATAAAGAATCACAAGAGTCCCGGGAGCTGAGCGGTAAACACAAGACCCTCACAGCATCATTCAAACCAAGAACCTCAACCACCTTCGGTCCATTCCACTGTCTATTATCATCAATAAGATCCGCAACTTTGAGATGAAGATCCAAATCTGCCTCACCTTCAGCCAAAGCAAACCTCCATCTCCTGTTTTCTCCTGGCACCCAAGCATCATTCCATACCCTAGTTCTCTCCCCGTTACCAATTCTACAACCGATACCTTCAATAAGAAGAGATTTAGCTCCCCAAATACTTCTCCAAGCATAACTTGGACTCCAACCTAAGCTAGCATCAAGGAAATCGTTATTCCTGAAATACCTGGCCTTCAAAACTCTACCAACTAGAGAACCCGGATTATTTAGCAACCTCCATCCTTGCTTAGCCAAAAGTGCTTGATTAAAAACCCTCAAATCTCGGAAACCCATCCCACCGAGATTCTTTGGGAGACAAAGGTCTTTCTAAGCTTTCCAATGTATTCCTCGCTTGTGTTCATTCCCTCCCCCCAAAATCTAGCACACAAACTATGAATCTCATCAATTACCCCATCCGGAATCGATATACCGACATAACATATGACGGTATACCCTGAATCACGGGCTTAATAAGAACTTCCTTCCCAGCCTGTGAAAATAACCTCTCCTTCCATCCTTGTAATTTCAATCTGACTCTATCAACCATTCCTTCGAACAATCTCTTCTTCGATCTTTCCTTCACCATGGCAATTCCGAGATACTTTGGAAAGTGATCAACCAACCTCACACAAAGGGCATTAGCTAGCACCATCCTTTTAGATCTCTGAACATTGTGACTAAAGAGAGCCTCAGATTTGTCCAGGTTGATCCTTTGCCCAGAAACCTTTTCAAAGGTTCGTAGCAACTCCATAATAGCACCACAGTTATTGTTATTTGCCTTTGTGAAGAGCAAGCAGTCGTCTACAAAAAACAAATACGTAAGTTTAGGTCCAGTTCTTCCAAACTAAATCCCATCATACTTCCCTTCAGTGCAAGCCTTGGAGATGAGTCCCGATAAAACATCTGCACACAAAACAAAGAGAGAGGGGGACATAGGATCTCCCTGACGTATTCCTCTAGAAGGAACAACCCTCCCAACAATGTTACCATTGACGCAAAAAGAATACTCCACTGATGAGACACATTCCATGATCATTGCTATTCAATTTGGCACAAAACCAAACCTTACCAAAACTGTCTCTAAGAAAGGCCATTCAACCTGGTCATATGCCTTGGACATATCAAGTTTCAGCTCAATTTCACCACAACCTTTTCTTTTCGACTTCATTCTATGAAAAACTTCCAAAGCAACAATTGCATTGTCAGTGATAAGCCTCCCCTTAACAAATGCACTTTGTTCTTGGGACACGATGATAGGAAGAATACCCTTCATTCGATTTGCCATAAGCTTAGCAATTATTTTATAAATGACATTGCATAAACTTATAGGGCGAAACTCAGCCGCACAAGTCGGGCTATTAGTCTTAGGGATCAAAGCCACAATATTCCTATTCAAATCAGCCAAAGAAGCCTCCCTATTCCACCATCTTTGAACAAAACTGACAACCTCCGAACCCACCACGTGCCAGAAACGTTGAAAAAACACAGCATGTATCCCATCGGGTCCCGGGGCCTTACAAGGCCTCATCCCTTTAACCACTCTCCAAATTTCATCACCATTCGGCCTTACTATCAGTCCTGCATTCAAACTTGGCATTACCTTCCTTTGAATGACACTAACCACTTCCTCCAGATCTGTTAGCCTTTCCCCTCTAAACAAAGCCGAATAATAATCAGTGATCACTCTCTCAATACCCTCTTCACTTTCCTGCCAGACACCACAATCATCCAAGAGCCTCGAAATCTTGTTCTTTCTTTTCCTTGCCGAAGCTTTATGATGAAAGTACCTCGTATTCCTATCACCATCTTTCAGCTCCATCACTCTTGATCTCATATGCCAATAACACTCATCTTCCTTGTGTAGTTTGTCTAGTCTCACACCAATATCCTTGCAACGAAGAAGGTTAAACTCACTCGCCACCTGCGTTTGAAGATAATTTAGGTCATTTTCCAGCTTTCTGATTTCCTTCTCCTGCCATTGAACATCCTGCTACCCCAAGAGCTCATGTGTGAGAGCACCTTATTTAACTTTGACGAAACAGAAACATCCACAGCTTCCTCCCACGCTTCCTTCACAACCATCTCACACCCCGGTTCCTCAAGCCACCATGATTCAAAATGCTTTCTTTGAACTCTCCTGTGCACCTCCAGATTGCCCTCCGTGTCCAAAGAGATAAGTCCATGATCTGAACTATATCGATAATAACTGTGTACCTTAAACTTTGGAAATTGCAGCTTTCAATGCTCCGACGCCATAAAACGATCCAATCTCTCTCTCACCAGCGTGGTGGGAGTTCTCCCTCTCTCCCACGTAAACTTTTGCCCCTCCCAACCAAGATCTAGCAGATTACAGTCATCCATAGCCCGTTTAAAAGCCTCCATATCCCTCCCTTGTCGTAGGGATCCCTCTTCCTTCTCGTGATTAAATCTGATTTCATTAAAATCACCCATCATTAACAATTTCCCTTCATAACCATCTCTCAGCCTCCGCATAAGGTTCCAAGTCTCAAACTTCCTAGATCTATCAGGCCAACCATAAAGTCCAACCATTGCCCATGAAACTGACCCTTGGCTAGGAAGACATTCCACCATCACGTGTCTTTGAGATGTAGAAATAACCCTACAATCAATATCCCTCCACCAAAAGCCCAATCCTCCAATTCTTCCTTCGCTACTAATACACACCCTATCAAGAAAACCACAACTTCTTTTAATCGTTTCTAACTCTTTATCTTTTAATATAGTTTCCATGACGAAAACAATGTTTGGATGATATCTCTAGCACCAATCCTTCAGAGTGAAAACTGTAGTCGGGTTGCCCAGACCCTGACAGTTCTAGCTAAAGATTTTCATTTCCCTTCACGACGGGATTTCGAGTCCTCCGTCGCTACTTGAGTTTCTTCCCTAATGGTAGGCTCAACCCTTGCCTTTTTTAAAACTGATACAACCCCTTCATCCTCTTCCAATCTGCTCCTTTTACCGAGATGGGGTTGACTTGTTTTACCCATGCTTGCTTCCTCCCGATGAGCCGAGGGAATCACCTCTTGTTCCCTGATTTCCGTAATTTTTCCTAAAGCACTTTCCTCCTTGTCTGGAAGAGTCGTCACGTCCGTGACATTACAAATCTCATTTTTCTCAAGACTCATATTCTTCCCGTCATCATCCTCAACCTCCTTTTCTCCTTTTCGCATCAACATCTCTTCCTTATCTATCACCGTCATTCTCTCATTCCATTTCCTATTCAACTCCCTATCCTCCCTCATATGTGGCGGTTTAAAATCCCCTGAGGCCGCTCTAAGCCATGGGCCGAACACATTAATTGCTGAGTCAACCTCTGCATCAAACTTCTCCTTGCAATGTTTGATGGGATGCCCTATCCTACCACACCTATAGCAGAAAAGCGGAAGCCTTTCATAGGCAAACTCAATCCATTCCATATATTTGTGTCTCTCAAGCCAATCCCCGAACCTCTTGGTAGAGCCTTAGGCCCTGTTTAGTGGTGCAAGGGAGGGGATTTTTTTAGATTTGGAACGGGCCCATATATTGAAAGTTGTGTTTAGTAATAGGTTTGCAAATTGTATTGTAGTTTCATTTTATATTTTTTGAGCTTTTAATTCGGGATTTTCCAAATCTTTTCACGAAAGGTTTCTGGGTATTTGATGAAGATTTCACAATCTCTATCCCTTTATCTACCCTCCGATCCCACAATTGGGGAGGATGTTTCCATTCCTCTTCTACCCTCCTCACCATTCGCATCCTCTTTCTTTCTTCTTCAATGCCTGAGCGAGATGCAAACGTTCGCAGGATATTCAGAAAACTACAAAGAGAGGTATGTACAGATCGAAGAGACCCTTCATTTCTTTTTTGTTTATGAATCATTTTCCTTTGATTATCTTCTCCCGATTCATATGCCATCGTTGTTGTTCTTGTCTACAATAAATTCTCCAAACGGCTACTTCTGTCGAAAGTTCTTCGAATCTCCTACAACACCAGTTCCTGCCATCGCCAAGTTTTTGTTCTTCGATCTACACCGCAACTTCCCGCGAATTGAAGTGGTACGGCATATGCCCTACTCTCTCGATTCTTGCACTTGTCTTTCCTTCGTAAAAATATCGGATTAATTCTCCTCTCATCCTATTTGGGTTCTCTTTACTTGGATTTCTCGCTTCGGTTTGGATTCACTTATGCTATCCACAGATCGATCAGTCGCTGATCATTTTCAGTTTCCATCTCGATTAGGAGTTTGTGACAACCTTGTTGGTTTTTTAAGCATCCAACTCTCACGATTCACCCCGTTATTGTTCTTGTCCGATTTCATTGGATTCATCCTCAAATCGGAGCTAGAAGTTTTACTGGTATCAATTTAGGTTTCTTAGGATATGTCTGCAAAGATTAAAGCAAGACTGATTGTAGTGCTAATGGTATTTTTTTTGTAGATGTTTCTAGGTGTGCAATAGGGTTGTTGGAAAAATGGTTACTCTGAGTAATCAAGCAAGACGTTCATGACGAAAATTTGGAAGTTAGACAAAAGAGTATTTTACTCCCATTGCTTTTTTCTATTGCTTGAGTGCTTTGTTTTGAATTTAATCCCTAGTCCTTGTTTATTTCTTGCTTAAGTCCAATTGAATCAGTTAATTTATGTTCAGATATTGCATTTGATGGAAAAATCAAGATTCAAAGGGGGTTGGGAAAAAGGTGTCACTGCTTTAAGACCTCTTGGTGATCTCACTAACAAGATGGCTATCATGTTGAAGTAACACCAAAGAAGCCAAATGTCCCAAATTTGTGTTCAATATTGCAGAGGAGTGTTTCTTACATGACTACTGCAAGTGTATAGAAGCAAATAATGCAGCTTTGAAGTATTCTGTATTGGACGTGATAATCCCCAAATCCGGCAAATTTGTTGAACTTTTCTATAAGAATGAACACATGCTTGCAAATATTGATATTTTGCACATTCGGTTGATCATAGATGTTAAACAAGTTACAATAAGGAGTTATAAAGCATAAATCTGTTATTGATTTTTTACACAAATGGTCTCCTGAATCCTGATTGTTATTTTCTTTCGTTATTTTCCTGATGCAGATATGGTTTTCACTAAGAGCCAAGAATCTTTGGAATCAAAGGTATGTCCTTTTTATAGGTTTGTGAGTATTTTGTAGTAAACTAGATTTAGAATGATATTATAAAGTATAACTCACTATCTTTTCTCTCATCCTTCAGGAGGAGGACCTTGATAATATTATTATTCCAAATGAAATGGAAATCCCTGATCTGCCCCAGTGAGACTCTCTTCCACCTTCGTACAAGCATTCATACTCCCCTCCATCTTCTTTTGTTTGCAATTTGAGCCATTTGAGTTCGTCTTGAAGGATTAATAACGTCATTTTTTTGGCCAAATTGTATATGATAGTAATACTTTATATATGTTTTCTGTTAAGTCACCAAACCGAAATGTTGAGAGCTTTTCCCTCTTTTTCTTTATTGTTGAACATCAAATTTTGTATGCTCCTCAGAGTTTTCATCTGTGACTTCTAAATGTCATTGGTGTTGACATATGACAATGTTAGAATTAGCATAGTTTTTGTTAGCTACGTTGTAATTGATATTTTCGTAAGATGTAGCTATGGCTGGTTACTTTCTGGCTTACTGTATATGAAGAACCCGGTCTAAATCATACAAAACGCCACATCTCTTCTTTTACAAATGTCAAACATGACACAATTATTAATCCAAAAATCAAAGTATTTGCTAGAAATAAAACTAATAGAATTCAGCCAAGGAAATTGCCGTCAATTGTTGACCCAAAAATCAAAGCATTTACCAGAAATAAAACTAATAGAATCGTATGGTGTTTTTTTAATGGTCACTTTTAGAGATTTTTTTTGTTATCGAGCCATCTCAAGTACCAGACTATTATATATTGGTCTTGCTTGTTGCAATAAAACTGTAATTATTTGAGATTGTCTATTAAGATGTACATGGTGTTTCTAAACATGAAACTGTTTGATTGCAATCTTGAAGAGCTTGTGTTGTTTTTTATTGCTTTCGAATTAGAATATGCAATTCTAATTTTAGATTCTTGATATGTACAAAAGGCATTGTTTTGCTGCTGATTTCCACTAAAACTATAGCAGGAATATGATAACATCAACTGCTAATCAAATTTATATTTCAAATGTCATTTGTTTCAATAGTTAAAATCAAAATGAACACAAAAGACTGTAGAAAAAATCGTCTTTCAACTCTCATCTGAAAAATATAATCTAACCAAGTTGTTCTATCAAACTAATGAACATAGGGAGAAAACAAAAAAGGAAATTGTTGATCATGGACAATTTACAAATGCCAAACATGCCACAATTGTTGATCAGTGTAAAATTTGCTTTCTCGTCTCATCTGTCAACTATTATCATTAACATTGTCACCATCATCTTTGTTTTCGTCATCAGAAGAGCCACAGATGGAAAAGAAGGAATTATTGGATATTAATAGAAGGAATTCTTCTATTGTTTTCCTTATGCGTTGTCTTCTTCCATGTTGTTCTCACTTTGCCTATTACAGAGAGAACCAACTTTCACAAGGGCACAATAGTCGAGGGTTCCAAGATGAAGTTCATCTATGCACAATGTTATCATCATTTTCATGATAATGGTATCAATTGAATTAATCAATGAAGTAAAAACGCTGAAACTTCGTTATCGATTTCTTTATCTTTGTTTGTCTGGTATTAGTTGGAAAACTGAAAATGATGCTAACATTGTGCATTGAAAGCTATTTCTCCTCTCTCGCTGAGTTTCTAGGTCGAGAAATCAGCCCATAACAAGGGACAAACTGTCCAGCAGATGGGATGAGAATAAACCACAACTTGCTTCACAATCCATACGATTTGTTTTCATAACAGACAACAACCTTACAACGTGAATCCCTCAACACATAAATGGGAAGAGAAGAAGAACATACCTACGAAGCACTGCTCGCATCGTCCAATAGATGGAAGAGAAGAAGATTGGAAGGGAAGAAGAACATACCTGCGGAGCACGGTTCGTCGTCGCCCAACAGATGGAATGAGAAGAAACCCTAACTTCCTTCACAATTCCATCATCGATCTGTATTTATAACAGAGTTGTAAAGTTTTAAAATTCACGTGCGAAGCACATTCCTTCTACTAAACACACAACATATCATTGACTATAATATTTTTCAGAAAATCAAAATCTGCAAAAACCTATCCGAAAACCACAACTACAAACTACAATTATAACTACATACCACAACTACAACTACAAATCCTACACAACTAAACAGGGCCTTAGTAACGTCTACTAAAACTCTAACTCTCATTCTAGATGCATAACTTTCTTCTCCCTTCTCTTCGTAATCGATAAATTCCCCGATCTTCTCTGCAAGCTTCTTTTCCACCTTTATGTTAGAGAGCCCTGGTGGCGCATTCTTCATGATGACCCAAAAAGGTACCCAGTTAAATCATTCCTCCTCTAACCTTTTCATTGGATCGATCTCCTTGAGGATTATTAGGTAATCATCAAAACTCCATGGACCGCCTGCAAGGACCCGATCCTTGTCTTCCTGGTTGAAAATTTTAAACGTATACGTATTCTTATCTTCAACCTTTAATATTTTACCCTCTTTCAGTCTCCAGATCTGGCGTAACACATTCTTTAGGGCTTGAGTATTGATCTGTTTTGGAGCAGGAATTCTCCCAATCAAACAGTAGGAGAAATGCTTGGAATCAGTGGTAAGATCATCATCCTCGAGAGAAATGATTTATTTCTTAGTTTCTGACAAACGCATTTCATCGCACTGTTTTCGAAGATCCTCCATGTGAAGGTTCTCGAAAAAGATTGCAAATGAAGGGAAGCAACGAAATGATTAAGTGGTGATATATGTGTGATGGTAGTGGCAAAAATGAAGTGATTAGGCACAAAAAACTATGAAGATCTGGTACGGCCGTAGAAGGCGGCGCAAGATTCCTGACAGAAGCGTCAGACGAAAACCCTACCAGAGGGGACTTATAGTACTAACGGTGTTTCTTTATAACTATTAACAATAACTATTGACGGTGTTTTTTTTAATCTTAATTATACATTTTTACATGACTGTAACATACTAACATTGTAATTTTTTTATTAAAATCTTATAAAACTCTACGTTTAAGAATTAAAATCTTATCTTATATATATTAAAGCGGACGCACTTCCTGTCACGTGTCGCTGCCAGAATTTTTCGTCAGCCTAAAAATATTAAATCCAACAATATCTTTACAGTAATTTCAATTATTTTTTTTAAATATATCAAGGAAAATAAAAGATTTAAATAAATAGGTTTATATTTCCATAACTTACGTCAATAACATGTGAGTTCTAATTTTTTAATTAATTAAGCTCTTATTTTTCCTCTACCAATTTATCGGATTTTATATAAATTTGTTCAAAACTAAGAGTATTTGTTAGAATTTGGTATCTTTAACCAATTTGAATCTTCCATCGTAAGATTAGTAGGTATATATATCATCTCCAATAATCACTTGGAATGGTACCTACGTTAATCACTTGCCTCTTTTTGTTTTAATATATATGAATGTTGTATCGTTGGTTTTCTTTTCCAGGAAAACCATCTCCAAAATCATACCATCGTCAAGTCCGATCTTCTCAAATTGAAGCATCTCGGTCTGACTTTTGGAGCTGGATACCACCTCACCTCTAGAGGATGATCCATCCCTCAATGGTAAGTATTGTGAATATAGTGTTGGAGAAAGATGGATATATGCAAGCATAACAAAATTTATGAAATTAAGATCATTGTCTTCTCTTCCACCTTTACAATATTTGTTAGAGAAAAAGAAGAAGACATTGTCACCCTCTTAGAGAATGTTGTCTTACACAAGGACCATGAGACTCAATCGTACAATTCACGAAGCATGTTGCAAAAGCAGCTCGTGCTTTGGATATAGGCCGGTGTATAGTGAGACGTCTTGATGATGTGGTTTGTAGGTGTACCATGATGAAACTAAGATCATTGTCTTCTCTTCCACCTTTACAATCTTGGTTGAGGAAAAAGAAGAAGACATTGTCACCGTCTCAAAGAATACTGCCTTACACAATGATCATGAGACTCAATTGTTCAATTATCTTTTGCATGCAAATATTTCTACTGGTATCCTCATATATTCGTTCATTGATTTGGAGAATCTCCCCGAAATTGTCTACTTATGTGAGCTTCTTTGACATGCTTCATGGACCGCTAAAGGATTGGTATCACTTATTGTATACATCGATTCAATACTTTATATAATCTTGATCCAAACCCATCTGTAGTATGGGATGAGACAAATTGTGCAATCGGACAAACGTTGCTTCAACAACTATGCCATGGGATCCTTAACGTTTGTCTTCAATGTAATACCTATTGAGTTTGTGCGCTCCTCGATTGCCCGTGGGTGAGGTAGACTATGATCCAAAATTTGACACATTTGGTTAACCCAATAACCAACAATTTGTTAATCATCTTTGATAGTTTTTACAATTAGAGCTACGATAGTTGTTTAATTTTTACCATAAGGGTAATTATTTTAATTTTAGGTTTATTATAATAAAATACTTATGCATGTTCATCTTATTATTTTAGTTTAATTATATATTTTTTTAAAAAAAAATTATATGATCGTATTTTAAAAAATATATTATGATTTTATCTTATAAGATTATCTCTCATCTTTAAAACTAATTAAAGACCATATGAACTCTTATACATACCTATCTTTTATTGTTCTTATTCAGATTTTGCTAAATTTGTCATATATATAATACACATTAAAGTTAAAACACAATAGAGTCATTTTCAACCAATTATTTGTAAGACTATACGTCATATATATCTGATTATAAAATACAATGCACGTGGTGATTAGTTGAAGAAGCTACAACATATTTGAGTTAAATCTATTAATTATATATATTTTAATAGGAAAAAAAAAGTAGATCCAATTTTATATTTTAGTTGAACTAAATACTTATCAAGTATATTTGGGTTACCGTATATTATTTTTACAGAATTTATTTTATTTTCAAGTTTTATATCGTTGAGATTTGTAACTTTTACGATAACTTTTTGTAAATCTTTCATTATAAATCTATTTTTCATAATTTTTAAACTATATGGACTACTATATTTGTTTGTTTTTCCAATTGAAATGAATAAATTGTGTAATAATGAGAATGACATGTAAAAAAGTAATATAATAAGTAATGTTTGTAATTAAACTTACTACTTATAAATAAGATAATCAAATTGTATGCATAAATACTATTACACAATTAAATATTTATATATTTTAAAGTTTACATATATCTAACATATTATGATATTTGTTATAAAAATATATTTGACATGCAATATGTAAGAGCCTTAGTTCTTGGACCGAGTTTGATCTTTAGCCGAGACTAGTTTTGACCGAGTTGTGGCTTAGCCGCACCCGCGGATGGGGGTGCCGCCCTTGCGGGGGTTTCCGCTCCTGCGGCCCTGGTTGCCTCCCCTGCGGTTTCCGGCGGCTGCAGCCGTCTTCTTTGACTCTTTGACCCGTGCTTTACTCTTTACCTTTCTTAATCTTTGCCTTGGCTGATCAAGGGCTTGTTCTTCACTTTCCTTCCAGCTTCCCACGTCCCTAGCTTCCCTTGCTTCCCTTTGACCTTGATCTTGGTTTTGAAAGAGTTTGGCTTGAGATTTGTGTAAGTAGTGGTTGTTGTTGTTGTTGTTGTTGATTGTGTGCATGCTGAGCTTGGAAGCCAGCCTGGAGGTGTGTGAGCTCTTTTCTGCAGCTAGGACCACAAGAGTGGTAGGCAATCTTGCTCCTTCTTCTTTCTTTCCTTGGATTCAATCTCTTAGCTTAGGTTTAGATGCATGTATAGGTGTGTATTGATGTTTGTATGTGTATGTATATGTTTGAACCTGGATGAGTGAAGAAGTGTGTGATCACGTGAAGGGCTGAGGAGAAATCGCAGAATCGTTTCCTGCGTTGTCGCCGCCCTGCGGCCGAGAGTCACCGCCCCCGCGGCTACCGTGTCGCAGCGCCTGCGTCGTGCCAGCGGCGTGCCTGCGTTTGCCAGCGTTCCTTGTCACCGCCCCCGCGGCTACGTTCCGCCGCGCCCGCGGTACCTGCCTTCCGCCCCTGCGTCCCTTGTGTCACGCAGGTGCGTTTTGTTCCGGTTCTACATAGAGTTAGGTAAATCCTTTCCTTTCCTAGTATGAGCGTTAGTAGCATGCTAGGTACGAGTATAAGGTTAGAGTGAGGTTGAGTACGGTATCGTTTAAGCCGGTTACGGCCTTGAGGTTTACGAGTTGGAATATGATCCTTATGGATCCCTTGTGTGATAGGATTGTGATACATATATGTGTACCTTGTATAGGTTGTGCTGTCCTCCAGTTTGGAGTAGACGTTTCTGAGAGTGGTTTGTAGCAAGATACTCCTGAGATCGAGGTAAGTCCATAGGACTTACTTAGCTATTATCCTTATATTGGATGTATACTTGAGTGGTGTGTGTTATGTGCTTTACAGCATATGTTATTATTTGGTCACCGACCTATGTTATATTGACCGCCCATTGTAGTGGCTGTGATAACCTTTCCCTTTCATCCCGTCGTGGAGTCTGGGAGGTTCTCTGTAGTCAGGCCAGATCTGGTATAAAGGAAGGCCCCTCACCATTCCCACAGGGTACACGGGAGGTGTGCTGATACTACTCCAGCTGGTTAGAGTACTCAGAGGCGAGGATTATATTCCTCGTGTCACCTATCTTTATATATCTATTTATACGATTGAATGATTCAACTTATTAAAGATAATAAACCGGGTAAATGTTTGATATCATGCTGAAGTGTTTATTACTTATGATATGTGTTTGTGCTTTAGCATCTTCTTATATATGTGTATAGTTAGCTAACGGTTTCATACCGTGTTGTAGATCCCTCGTAGGTTAGGAGAGCTGCGGAGTGATCCGGAGGGGTGATCTGCTGAGGGTTCCGTACACGGGGCATATTCGCGGGTTTTGGATATTATCCATTGTACGGATTTTTTTTTTGATTGTACTCAATAGTACTGTATAAACCTTTTGATATTTATATATCAGTTTTTATGTTTTGTTTTAATCTGTTGGTGCCTTGTTGTAAGATTCAGTGAGGTTGTTGTCAGGCTAGGGCCAGGATCCATTGTGAGATCCTAACCTAGTAGCGCCTCGAGTCCTACGGATTCGGGGTGTTACAAAGTTGGTATCAGAGCCCAGGTTGACAACAATGGCACTAGTAATCTGCAATAAAGTTTGAATAGATAAATAAACAGAACCCGAAAGGGGTCTGACTTTTCAAAAGGTTTTGGTTTTAAAATGAGTACAAATGTTTTGGGTTATCGTGTACGTGAGCCATCACCCCTCTGAAGATCTCAACAGTACACATATATAGATATTCTGTTGTGATTGATTTGATACATACATATGGCATATATATAGCCTTCTAAGCTAGGTTTACGTCCTCTGCAGATGGTTCAGACTAGAGCCTTACCTACAGCTGGGCGAAGTAGAGGTAGACCCCCTCTAGGCCGAGGACGAGGTAGGATACCTGCTTATGGTTCCCAGACAGCAGGAGAGATTCATGAGGAGGTTGCTGAGAGCGCCGTTCCTGAGAATAGGAACGAGGCCGCTGAGAGACAGGAGTCACAGGGAGTTCAGTCTGGTGATTCTACTCGCGTCTCGATGGGTAGGTCAGAGTTTCAGGCTTATATCATACGTGTGGAGGAGGCTGCCAGAGCCGGTAGGCGTGCCCCAGACTTGCAAGCATAGGAGGGACCATCTGAGAGGTCCCACACCGTTACCCAGGTACCAGCTGTACAGGTACCTGCTGCTGAGATTGCCAGAGCACTAGAGGAGCATAGAGGGCCTAGACCAGATACCTGGTTGAAGGCTTTTCATCAGATGGGTGTACCCCCTTTCACTGGGAAGGTGGGGTTAGAGGTTGAGCTCTGGATCGGGCATGTAGACTCAGCTCTGGAGTCTATTCGCTGCCCAGCTGATAGGCAGATTGAGTTGGTGCAGACTCTGTTCAGAGAGCTGGCACAACACTGGTGGAGGTTAGTACGAGGTCAGGTTACCAGTTATGACCAGATGAGGACCTTGATCAGAGAGCATTTCTGCCCTGCCTCACTAAGGAGGGAGAAACTGCGTGATTTCGTTGAGGCCGGATTTGAGGATGTGCCAGTTTCAGAGGCCATCATGAGGTTCCAGGAGGAGCTGGCTTTACTGGGTCCAGCTGCACCCCCTGTTGATCAGCATGTTTATCTGTTCTCTCGACGATTGAGGGATGGTACCCGAGCCTACATGGCAGGTTTTCACTGTGAGTCCTTGATGGAATATCAGGACCAAGCTACCGATTATGAGAGAGAGAGGGCTGGAAAGAGGAGAGCTTCTCAGGCCGGAAGGTCTGAGAAGAGACAGCGTACTGGGCAGACCAGTGGTACGGCTGGAGCTGCTAGTGTTGGAGTTAGTTAGAGGCGTCAGGGTCGTTCTATATCTACACCAGTTACAGAGAAGGGACGACAGCGTTTTAACTGTGGAGATCTAGGGAATCTGAAGCCCGAGTGCACGAGGCCACTGGTGACGTGTTTTACCTGTGGTCGACAATGCCATAGAGCCGTTTACTGCCGCCAGGGCGGAGCTGCATCTCAGCAAGGTTCTACTCCTGCTAGTGTAGCAGGAGGTGGGCAGAGACCACCGCAGCAGCAGCAGCAGGCGCAGGGACAGCAGAGAGTCCCAGATCGCCCTACGACTCAGGGATCTGCTCTTGGGCCGAGTAGAGGCAGAGGCCATGGTGAGGGTACCACTGATACCAGAGGCCCACAGGATCGGGTGTTTGAGTTGAGGAGTGCAGAGGAGCCAGCTGCACCTACTGCTACAGGTACCATTCTGATTCATGGTTTACCTGTTAGAGTTTTATTTGATACTGGTGCTACGCATTCTTTTATTTCTGATGCCTGTGTAGAGCGTCTGAGTTTAGATACAGTAGAGGGGATGCCCTTTATTATAGGGTTACCCGATGGTGGTAGGGTCAGAGGTACCCGTGAGATTCACGGTTGTCCCATTTCTGTAGGGACCCGTGTGTTACTAGTTGACTTCTTTGTCATGCCACTAGAGCATGAAGAAGTCATTTTAGGTATGGATTGGATGGCTAGACACTCTGCAGTTCTAGATGTAGGTAGGAGGATTGTTACCCTCTCTACCGAGTTAGGCCAGATAGAGGTTTTCTGAGATTGGGACCTTGGAAAGGTAGACACAGTTATCAGTGCTATACGGGCAACTCGACTGATTGCACAGGGTTGCGAGGCCTTCTGGTGTTATGCCATGAAGGAGGGGGAGAGTCCAGCTGTAGAGGATATCCTAGTTGTTTGTGAGTTTACTTATGTTTTTGCTGATCCGTCTAGTTTGCCGCCTCAGAGGAGTGTGGATTTCAGTATCGAGTTAGAGCCTGGTACGAGACCCATCTCGAAGGCTCCATACCGGATGGCGCCTGTCGAGATGCTGGAGCTGAAGAAGCAACTCGAGGAGTTGGCTGAGAAGGGCTTTATTCGCCCTAGTGTGTCCCCATGGGGAGCACCTGTCCTCTTCGTACGGAAGAAGGACGGATCGCTGAGACTGTTTATAGATTATAGAGAGCTGAATAAGGTGACAGTCAAGAACAAGTATCCACTGCCGCGCATTGATGATTTGTTAGATCATTTACAAGGAGCTACTGTGTTCTCTTGGATTGACCTGCGTTCCGGGTATCACCAGCTGAGGGTGAGGGAGCAGGATGTGCACAGGACTGCATTCCGGACTAGATATGGCCACTACGAGTTTGTAGTGATGCCATTTGGGCTTACGAATGCCCCAACCGTCTTTATGGAGTTGATGAACAGTATCTTCATCGACTTCCTGGATCAGTTTTGTGGTGGTTTTCATAGATGACATTTTGATATATTCTCGTAGCAGTGAGGAGCATGCAGGACATTTGAGGACTGTGTTGCAGGTTTTGTGGGATAGAGAACTTTATGCTAAGTTCTCTAAGTGTGAGTTCTGGATGTCAGAGGTAGCATTCCTGGGTCATGAAGTTCAGCTGAAGGGATCAAGGTGGATCCAGCGAAGATAGAGGCAGTAGCAGCATGGACTACACCGACGAACGTCAAGGAATTACGTAGTTTCCTTGGCCTAGCCGGTTATTACAGACGCTTTGTGGAGGGATTTTCTGTGATTGCCCGTCCACTGACGAGTTTGCTGAGGAAGACTACCAGATTTGTGTGGTCTGATCAGTGCAGGCAGAGTTTTGAGGAGTTGAAGAGGCGTTTGACTTCTGCTCCTATTTTGGCATAGCCCGAGGGTACTGAGGATTTTGTGGTTTACAGTGATGCATTTAAACTAGGCTTGGGATGTGTTCTGATGCAGCGAGGCAGAGTTATTGCATATGCATCTCGACAGCTGAAGACGTATGAGGAGAACTACCCGACTCATGATCTGGAGTTGACAGCGGTAGTTCATGCATTGAAGATCTGGAGACATTACATGTATGGTGCTACTTGTCAGATCTTCACAGACCATAAGAGTCTGAAGTATATTTTCACGCAGCGGGAATTGAATAACCGCCAGCGTAGGTGGCTTGAGTTGATCAAGGACTTCGATTTAGAGATTCTGTACCATCCAAGGAAGGCGAACGTTGTCGCCGACGCCCTGATTAGGAAGACGCCTTGAGAGCAGGCGATTGCGAGCCTGACAGTACAACATCGGTTGCAAAGAGACCTGATCTGGTTAGAGCTGGACATCCATTTTCCTGATGAGGATGCCCAGCTGCGTACATTAGAGGTCTTTCCTGATATGTTGGATGAGATCCGACATAAACAGGAGACCTGCCCGGCTTTACTGAGGATCAGAGATAGGATGTCTCGGGATGAGGCACCACAGTTCCTGCTTGGAGCAGATGGAGTTTTGAGGCGACACGGCCGCGTCTGTGTACCTGCTGATACAGAGCTTAGGCAGAGGATTTTACAGGCGGCTCATTGCACCCCTTACTCGGTACATCCAGGTACGAGTAAGATGTATCAGGATTTTAGACGTATATATTGGTGGGGAGGGGCTGAAGCCCGATGTAGCCAGATTTGTAGCTCAATGTGCGACCTGCCAGCAGGTCAAGATCGAGCATTTCCGACCTGGAGGTGAACTCCATCCACTTCCTGTTCCACAGAGGAAGTGAGAGGACGTCACCATGGATTTTGTGACCGGACTGAGGCTGAGCCGGAGTTTTGATGCCATCTGGGTTATAGTAGACAGATTGACGAAGACGGCACGTTTCAGTCCTATCAGGGAGACGTGGCCGGTGAGCAGATTAGCTGAGGAGTACACTAGGCAGATAGTGAGACTCCATGGTGTACCGAGGACGATCGTCTCAGACAGAGATGGGCAATTTACCTCGAGATTCTGGCAGCAGATTCAGACTGCACTGGGGATGAGTTTGCACTTCACGACTGCGTTCCAACCTCAGACAGATGGTCAGTCAGAGAGGACCATTCAAACCCTGAAGGATATGTTGCGAGCTTGTGTGTTGGATTGGGGACAGGTGTGGACGGATCATCTCCCACTTGTTGAGTTCTCCTACAACATCAGCTGACATGCATCTATTGGAATGGCCCCATATGAGGCACTGTATGGACAGAGATGTCGTACCCCGTTATGCTGGGATGAGCAGAGCAGTGTTAGTGGTTTAGCACCTGATCAGATTCAGGATGACATGGCTCGGGTAGCATTGATCAGAGAGCGTATGCTGACTGCACAGAGCCGTCAGAAGTCTTATGTTGACAGGAGGCGTAGACCTCTTAGAGTTCAGGGTTGGAGCCCATGTATGGCTGAGAGTGTCCCCGACATGAGTTGTTAGGCGTTTTGGCATTAAGGGTAAGTTGAGTCCCCGATATGTCGGACCGTTCGAGATTCTGGATCGAGTTGGGAGCGCAGCTTACAGATTAGCCTCGCCTCCGAGATTAGAGGGTGTTCACCCTGTATTCCATGTGTCTCAGCTGAGGGAGTACATACCAGATCCGAGGCACATTGTGAGTTATGAGGATTTGGTTGTTGAGCCGGACCATACTTTTGTTGAGCATCCGATTGCAGTCCTAGAGCGAGGCATGAGACGCCTGCGTTCGAAGGACATTCCTATGTTGAGGATACAGCGGTCGAGACGAGGACCTGAGGAGGCTACATGGGAGACTGAGGATAGTATCCAGAGGAACTATCCCGAGTTCTATGCTGAGTTAGATGCACCAGTAGGATCACCGAGTAGATCTTAGCACTAGCTTGGTGAGTCTTATCTGCTTATATGCTTATATGCTATGATGTGATTATTTTCATGCTAGCTTTGATGTGATTATAATCTTATTAGATCTTGTTATGCTAGTATGATTTCTTATTTATAGCCGGAGATGGTTCTTCCCTCCATGCTATTGTGATACGCTTAGGTTTAGCTGGAGATGGTTCTTACCTCCATGCTATTTGATGGACATAGTAGTGCTGGAGATGTTCTCCCTCCATGCCTTTATGTTATGGTTATGATACGGCTAGAGATGTGCTCCCTCTATGCCTTGTGATATGTTTATAGCTGGCTAGAGATGGTTCTCTAGGCCTTGGATAGTGTAGTTTACTGCTGGAGTTGATGTTTCCTCCATGCTTATGTTTGAGGTTATAGAGAGTGTTACCTCGGCTTCTGAGTCCGAGTGGTTTGAGGATCTTGCATGTTTCGGGACGAAACTTGTTTTTAGGGGTGAGATGTGAGAACCCTTTTCTTTCGGACCGAGATTTGATCTTTGACCGAGCTTGTTTTGGCCGAGTTTGGCTCAGCCGCTCCCGCGGTCACTTCCGCCGCACTTGCGGGTCGCCGCTCCCGCGGCCATCTCCGCCGCCCCCGCGGGTTCTTGTGGCTGCAGCCAGTTTTGTTGACCTTGTTGACTTGTGCTTTACCCTTTTGGTTACTTCTTTCCTTTCCTTGCTGAGCAAGGGTCATCTTCCTCACATCTCTTCCTCAGTCCTACGTCCTTCTTGCTTCTTCATCCTTTCCCCCTTGAGCTTGCTTGAGTTTCTTGGAAGTTTGCTTGGAGATTGTATCTTGTGGGTGATGTTGATGTGTGTGAGTGTTATGCTGAGCTTGAGAGCTAGTGGAGGTGTCATCTTGGAGCTTTTTCGTGCCTAGACCACAGTGTGGTCTAGGCACGTATTATTATTTGGTCACCGACCTATGTTATATTGACCGCCCATTGTAGTGGTTGTGATAACCTTTCCCTTTCATCCCGTCGTGGAGTCTGGGAGGTTCTCTGTAGTCAGGACAGATGTGGTATAAAGGAAGGCCCCTCACCATTCCCACAGGGTACACGGGAGGTGTGCTGATACTACTCCAGCTGGTTAGAGTACTTAGAGGCGAGGATTATATTCCTCGTGTCACCTATCTTTATATATCTATTTATATGATTGAATGATTCAACTTATTAAAGATAATAAACCGGGTAAATGTTTGATATCATGTTGAAGTGTTTATTACTTATGATATGTGTTTGTGCTTTAGCATCTTCTTATATATGTGTATAGTTAGCTAACGGTTTCATACCGTGTTGTAGATCCCTCGTAGGTTAGGAGAGCTGCGGAGTGATCTGGAGGGGTGATCTGCTGAAGGTTCCGTACACGGGGCATATTCGCGGGTTTTTGGATATTATCCATTGTACGGATTTCTGTTTTGATTGTACTCAGCAGTACTGTATAAACCTTTTGATATTTATATATCAGTTTTTATGCTTTGTTTTAATCTGTTGGTGTCTTGTTGTAAGATTCAGTGAGGTTGTTGTCAGGCTAGGGCCAGGATCCATTGTGAGATCCTAGCCCAGTAGCGCCTCGAGTCCTACGGATTCGGGGTGTTACACCTTGGGTCTAGGTGTGACCCCTGTTATGGATATGAGTGTGATGTGTTATACCTTGTTTAGGCTGTGTTGATCTCCAGAGCGGAGCCGTTTGAGTTTGAGTTTGAGACTCCCGAGGTTGAGGTAAGTCCATAGGACTTACTTAGCTGTCATCCTTATATTGGATGTGTGCATGAGTGGTGTGTGTATATGCTTGATAGCCGTGTTATGATATTGTTATTACCGACCTATGGTCTATTGATTGCCCAATGTAGGGCCGTGACAACTTGTCCTTTCATCCCGCTGGGAGTCTGGAGGTTCTCTACGGGCAGGCCAGTATGGTTCAGTGGCCCGACCACCTGTCCACTCCCATAGGGTACACGGGAGGTGGGACCGGATCCCCACTCCAGCTGGCACTATTCCCGAGAGGCGAGGGTTATATTCCTCGTGTCACATACGTTCATATTGAGATATTTATATATATGAGTTGAGTGTTGGACTATGATTATAAAGATAATAAACCGGGTAAATGCATGATATCATGATGAGGTGTTTAATACTTTCTGCTGTGTGTTTGTGCTCCTGCATCTTCATATATGTGTATGGTTAGCTAACGGTTTCATACCGTGTTGTAGATCTTTTGCAGGTTAGGAGAACTGCAGAGTGATCCAGAGTGGGCGATCTGCTGAGGGCTCCGTACACTGGGGTCGTACTCGTGGGCTACGGGTTATTTTGACCATGTATATACGTTATGTTTTGTTTGTACTCAGCAGCTGTAACACCCCAAATTCGCGGGACTCGGGGTGCTACTGGGCGAGACCTCACAATGGGTCCCGACCCTTAGTTTGACAACGTTTTCACCGGACCTTCCAACAAGGCACAAATAAAGGTGAAAACTCAAAACGTTTTTAATGTATGCGGAAACCGAAAAGAAAGAAACTACAACTTGGAAACTCAGACGAGTCCTCAAAACACACAAGTCTAATACGAAACTTAAACCGAACAACATGAACCACAATACGAAAACATAACCCAAAAACATCCCCGTCCTATAATGTACGGAGACCCCGGCAAGTCATCTACACAAACGGTTTAAAACCGTTAGCTAATATTCTAGGCATTAGAAAAGCGGTGAAGGCACAAACACATATATAACGCACATCATAAAACACGCAAGTCCCGTTTATTATCTTTTTATTACTTAGTCATATCCCGTTCTAATTCAACTTCGGTTGTGACACGAGACCCTAGTGGTCTCGCCTCGGTCCCTACTTACTGGCAAAGAATGGTACGGATGCACCCGACCATATCACCCGCCGGGCTAGTCGCCGAGAATCTCCTAGACTAACGCCGAGTCAGGCAGATTGTCACCGCCTGTTATCATACACTTGGGTCATACAACAATATAAGGTCGGTGGTCCTATTTACTGGTTTAGATGTTATAACAAGAACATAAACACACACCACCAAGCACACATCAATGCTAATACGTAGAATACGAGCTAAGTAAGTCCGGAGACTTACCTGAAATGATCGACGGTCAGCCATTACCCGCTACCGTCTAGACGATCGGCCATTACCCGTTATCGTCTATATGCGCATACAATATCAAATACCTGATCAAACGGGGAACATACCCATCAATGCATACTCATTCTCAAGAAGTCTTAGACTTCACTCTAGTGATCTAAGCAAGATCACCCAACCCTCAAGCTAGGAATGCATCCTAGGTTCCAAGTACTCATCATACTCTCCACACATGAAACAGCCCACAACAGTTCATAATTCCACAAGATAGTAATCCTCAACCAAAGAGGCACAAGCTAGCCTAGAAGGTCCATCATGCTCACATGCTCATATCCATCACTTACATCGAGCCTTAAGGCTCCTAGGTTCACAACCACTAAGTGGCATCTCACACTACTCTAGATCAATCCTAGGCATGCTACTAACATGATTCAACAACAATACTAAGGAAGGAACGAAGAGGAAAGGAGAGGAGGAACCTACTGTCGAAGAAATGTAGTCGCGGAGTCAAGCTGGCGCCCCAGCGGAGCAGGAGCCGCCCCTGCGGAACCAGAGGCCGCCCCCTGCGGCGCTGCCGGCCGCACCCGCGGCGGAAGGAAGCCTCCCCCGCGGACGTCGTGTCCTGGAGCCCCGGAGCCTGCCGCCTCCCCGTGGCCATGCCGAGCCGCACCCGCGGCGGTGCTGTGCCGCTCCGGCGGCCGTGCTGAGCCGCCCCTGCGGCTGGCCGCGCCCGCGGGCATGATGATCCGCCCCCGCGGTCGTGTTGCAGAACATCGTCTTATTCGTCTTCGATCTTGGATCCTTGGCTCCAAAGTCCTTCTTCTCTTGCTGGATCTTCTCCAAACACCCACCACGGTTCTTAGGCACCTCTCCTTGACCTAAACGAGCTAAGAACCTAGACATGCAAAGAGTTGAGTGAAAACCTCTCAAAAGCTTCATCCATGGCTATGGATGAAGGAGGGAAGAAGAGAGGGATGATCAGCCATGGGGAAGAAGGAAGGAAGGAAGGAGAGAAGCTTGTTCGCTATTTTCACGCCCCTATAAACTTTTATCAAGAATGATAAAAGCTCACAGGTTAGTAAAAACACAGTATGTTTTAAATTTATAAACAAGAAAAAAACACCGAATCTGTAGCGAACCCACAGTGTATGGGTCAATTACAGTTAAGGTAAGTATTCCAAGGTCGAACTCAGAGACTAAATGTTTGGAATGCAGATGTGATCACAAATAGCGTAAATCAAAATAAAAGAACGAGGTTGGAAAAGAAGGGAAGAAAGATCAATGGAGTTTTGAAGGGTTTTCTGTAAAGTTCGCAATCAAATAACAGATTTGATCGAAAACCAAGTAAAACAGACAAACGAAAGTATATCAATAAAGAAAATGCGGATTCCAAGGATTCAAGGTCATCGTTATTACGCATGGACTCAGGAAATCTCTCAAAAGATCTATGGTTACAAACTTCAGGGAAGAACGTTTCTAAACTGATAGTCTATTACCGGGTAAGTCTCAAGACTATCTAGTTCCAAACCAACTACCTATTACTGGGTAAGTCTCAAGGTAGAGAGGTAGGAAATTCTAAACAAACCAAATTCCGAACTAAGTGAAAGGTAAACCATTACCGGGTAAGTCTCAGGTATTACCCTACTTAGGACAGAATCTAGGCACACTCAACCCAATAGAGGTTTCCACCTCTATTACCTATGGTTGAACACTCAAGTGTCCAAACGGAACATTACTAGTTAGGTCTCAATTACGGTTTAGGTTACTAGCTAGATGAATTCTAACTAGGTTTAAGAACAGGCCAACCATAGGATTGTAAAGCTACTCAAACCAAGCAATAAGCACAATTCCATCATAGTCCGGGTAATAACGAATCCCAATTCACCTTGGATCCACACGAGTTGTAGCCAACAATCGACATTTCAAACGCAATCATCAATCCACTCAATTCAATGGAAGAAACAATCATCAATCCAAGCAATTCAATGGAAGAAGCAATTATCAATCCAATCAATTCAAGAGATTCAAGAGATTCAAGAGAGAATGCATAAACAAGAATCTAAAATAGAGATTAAAGAAGAAACTCAGCTTTATTGATAGAGGATTAGCAAAACGTCAAATTCCCCAATATTCGCGAAGTTTCTCCAAGCTCCAACAAGTTCAACAATGGCCAACAATGGCCTAGGGCCAAGGGAGAAGAAAAGGGGAAAAAGCTCTCTCCAAAGGAGCTCGAAATTTTGAATGAAACGGGAACCCCCGGAAATCATTTAGGGCTTTCCTTTTATATCCCGCAACGGGCTGCCCTAAAACAAATCCGAGAATTAACGAAATAAATCGGCGAACATGAATCTCGGTCGGTGACCGAGATTTTTGAAAGTCGGGGCCGAGATTTGCTTCGTGATCCAGCGTTGACGAAATCTCGGTCAGAAATCTCGGTCAAGTGTGAAAAATCTCGGCTGAGATGGAACAAATCTCGGCCGAGATCGGGACCAAGATGGGGACCGAGATTCTTCGACAGAAACTTCTGATATGGGATTTCGGTCGAGCTGGCTCGGATCTCGGCCGAGATTTCTCGGATCTCGGCCGAGATCATGTGGATCTCGACCGAGATTGCTCCAATCTCGTGCGTTTTGTCTTGGCTCGTCTTTTCCTCCTTTCCCGTGCCTGCGTGATCGCTCCTAAGCGTCCATCCCAAGGCCTGATCCTCAAATGCATCGTTTTAGCTCCGAAACACGCCAAAATACCTACAAAGACACCAAAAGTGTGTAGACATCTATACTCGCAAAGTTGCATTAAACAAGTATAAAGAACACAACTTAAGGCTAAAACATGCATGCGGGAAAAGGGAAAACTAACTACATGCTCTACTAAACTAGGTCGATAATTCATGTTATCAAAATACCCCATACTTATCTTTGCTTGTCCCCAAGCAAATAATAAATTTAAGGCAAGATAGCATGAATCATCTAAGCTAAACAAAAGCAAAAACTCTTTTTGGTAGTGCTTCTATTCATGATCACTTTCAGAGTGTAGTCACAAGGCTAAAGACATATTTCGATTAAGGTCAAGTAAGATAGGCAAGATATAGGATAATCACACCTTGCAAGGAATCCAAAATCATCATTTAAACTACTAATGTTTATAATTCATGAAAAATCCAAGTTTAAGCCATGAAGTCAATTACATGTATGCAAAGATCAATAGGACTTAACAAATAAAGGCCAAGAAACGTGATAAAGGTAGGATGTGTATAGGTAATGTGGTGAAAATCCGGGAAAGAGGACAACACAACATTATTCTTTTCTTTCTTCTTTCTCGACATACATCCTTTCTTTTCTTGCGTTTTTTTCTTTTTTTTCATTTTCTTTTGAGTGAAAGGCATAGGTGAACAATAGCTGAAACCTTGGTGTTCAGTTTCCGTCACGTACCTTACACCAAAGTGCACATACCAAATCAACTCTAGGTAATGTTTTTAAAACTAATCCGACTTTGACAAGACACAAACACCCGATTATGTGAATGGTGCCGAGTTACTCATCTTCATATCCAACAAAACCCATAGAAAGCTTTTGCTTTCAATTCACATATCACAAATCAAACAACTTCTTCACATATTTCACATAATTCACTTTTCACAATTAAGCATACACCTTCAAACTTCACTTTCCTAATTCCCGGATGGGTCATAAGGGGCAAATAAATTCAATGTTTGAGCTGCTGAAAATGGTAAAGAAGAGAAGAAGAAGGATTCGAATTGCCTAAGTCATTTCTGTGCAATGTAAAAGAATTCATCATATAGCTTCAACTTTTCAAGATCAATCCGATTAAACAAGGTAATCCAAATAAATCATATAGATTACAAACAAGGCATTCAAATCCCATAATTGCCATTAATTCAATTAAAGCTCAAAATAAACATCGATAGCCAAATAAACATACATAATTTCCTCATTAAGGTCACATCAATCCTAGAAGCACAAAAAAAAAAAATTGAAATTTTCTGATTTTGGATTTTCATATAAAATGCAGTACAAATAAAAGAAACATGCTAAAAGGTATTGCAAGCATCCTACCCCATACTTAAATCTCACATTGTCCCTAATGTGAATAATAAATATGAAGTAAAAACAATACTCACAATGTAAGAATGAAGAAGGCATCCGGCGTGTTTCCTCCTCGACTTACTTCGTTTCTCGTCTTTCATAGCAATTTCCTCGCCTTAAGCTCGCTCTGAGTGCTGCTTCCCGTATCTTTTTTTTACCACGACACCTAGGTCCTGCAAAGACCCAACAAGAACGCGCAAAAACGCAAAAGCAAAAGGCAAAAAATAAAAATAAAAAGACGAAAAGACTCTTACCTCGGGTTGCCTCCCAAGAAGCGCTTGGTTTAAGGTCTCTATCCGGACCTAACTCCTTTAAAGCGTCAAGTGAGATGGATAGGTGAAAGTTTTTCCACCGGAAGTTCCGGTGTATACCTCTTCAACCTATGTCCATTCACTTTAAAAATACCGGAGTTTTCACCCCATACTTCGACAGCTCCGTGGGGGAAAATCTTCTTCATAACATAAGGTCCCGTCCATCGTGACCTTAACTTTCTTGGAAAAAGTCGGAGCCTAGAATTAAAGAGAAGAACAAGATCACCTTCTTTGAAGTTCTTTGGCAATATGTGCTTGTCATGCCACTTCTTTGTTCTTTCCTTGTAGATCCGTGCATTCTCATATGCATTCATCCGGATCTCCTCCAGCTCGTTGATGTCCAGCAACCTCTTTTCTCCGGCTTCTTTTATATCAAAGTTTAGCCATTTCACGGCCCAATATTCTCTATGTTCCAACTCTACAGGCAAATGACATGACTTCCCATAAACAAGTTGATAAGGAGTAGTACCTATGGGAGTCTTGTATGCTGTCCTATAAGCCCAGAGTGCATCATCAAGCTTCATTGCCCAATCTT
The DNA here is from genome assembly GCA_002319775.1 of Fagopyrum tataricum. Lineage (NCBI taxonomy): Eukaryota > Viridiplantae > Streptophyta > Magnoliopsida > Caryophyllales > Polygonaceae > Fagopyrum > Fagopyrum tataricum. The sequence continues at coordinate 63,270,083 of CM008279.1, forward strand.
TCCTTGAGCGAGACACTGTCTTCTCTAGGATCCCCTTGATTTCTCTATTCGAGATTTCCACTTGGCCACTAGTTTGGGGATGATATGGGGTTTCAACCTTGTGAGTTACCCCATACTTGGACAAAAGTGACTCAAAGTTTCTGGCTGTGAAATGCTTCCCTCCATCACTAATAATGACACGTGGTGTGCCAAATCTAGGGAAGATAGTTCGGTTGAAAATTTTAATCACAACTTTAGCGTCATTTGTGGGTGAGGCTATAGCTTCAACCCATCTAGATACATAATCAACCGCTAAAAGAATGTAAAGGTTCCCGCATGAGGATGGGAAAGGTCTCATGAAGTCAACACCCCATACATCAAAAATCTCAACTTCTTGGATGTTGTTCAAAGGCATCTATTCCTCCTTGATATGTTGCCCGTCCTTTGGCATGAATCACAAGCAGTGACGAATATCTGCACATCTCTGAAAAGATTAGGCCAAAAAAATCCAGATTGCAATACCTTAGCACTAGTCTTGTGAGCACTAGCATGTCCTCCACAGGGCAATGAATGACAATGTCGGATGACACTCTCAATCTCGTCGTCTGGGACGCATCTCCTAAGGATTCCCTCGGGTCCTCTCTTGAATAGTAGTGGTTCATTCCAATAGTAATATCTCACATCCTTGTAGAATTTCTTCCGTTGGGAATGAGATAAACCTGGAGGAATTTCACCACAAACTAAATAATTAACAATGTCAGCAAACCAAGGTTCCTTTTCACCTGAAATTTGGAGGATATATTTCTCCATCATGTGGAGATGCTCATCCGGAAATGCATCGTCAATAGGGATGTCATCCCCTTCGATAAGTTCTGGAGGTAATCTGCTAAGATGATCAACTACAGAGTTCTCGGACCCCTTCTTATCTCTAATCTCTAGATCAAATTCTTGAAGGAGAAGAATCCACCGGATAAGACATGGCTTTGCATCCTTCTTGGTGAGAAGGTACCGAATCGCAGCATGATCCGTGTACACAATCACCTTAGCTCCTACAAGATAGGAACGGAACTTCTCAAATACGTAGACGACAGCTGGGAGCTCCTTTCAGTAGTTGCATAATTCAGTTGAGCTCCATCAAGCGTCTTGCTAGCATAGTAAATAGCATGAGTAAGTCCTTCCTTCTTTTGTCCTAGCACCGCTCCCACTGCGAAGTTGCTTGCATCACACATCACCTCGAATGGAAGGAGACCAGTCGGGAGGTTGCATGATTGGAGCAGTGATGAGAGCTTCCTTCAACTTGTAAAAAGCATCAAGGCATTCCTTCGAGAAAACAAACTGAACATCCTTGATTAGTAGGTTAGTCAAAGGTTTAGCAATTTTAGAGAAATCTTTTATAAATCTCCGGTAAAAACCGGCATGTCCTAGAAAACTTCTTACCCCTTTGACTGATGATGGTGGAGGTAGCTTCTCAATAGTCTCAATCTTGGCCTTATCAACCTCAATTCCACGGTTAGATATCAAGTGACCTAACACAATACCTTCCCTAACCATGAAATGGCATTTCTCCCAATTGAGAACAAGATTACAATCCTCACATCTTTGTAAGACCAAAGACAGGTTAGCCAAACATTCATCAAAAGAGGATCCATAAACAAAAAAATCATCCATAAAGACTTCCATGATGTTTTCAATATATTCAGAAAAAATAGACATCATGCATCTTTGGAAAGTAGCAGGAGCATTACATAAACCGAAAGGCATTCTCCTATAAGAAAAGGTACCCCAAGGGCAAGTAAAAGTGGTTTTCTCTTGGTCATCCGGATGGATGGGAATCTGAAAAAAACCACTATACCCATCTAGGTAGCAAAAGTAAGAGTGTTGGGCTAGCCTTTCTAACATTTGGTCAATGAAGGGTAAAGGAAAGTGATCTTTCCTAGTAGCATGATTCAACTTCCTATAATCAATGCACATCCTCCATCCTGTCACAGTCCTAGTCGGGATCAACTCATTCTTTTCATTAGTTATGACAGTCATCCCATATTTCTTAGGTACAACATGTACCGGACTAACCCACTTACTATCCGAGATGGGGAATATAATTCCCGCATCAAGCAGCTTAAGGATCTCCTTCTTAACTACCTCTTTCATGTTAGGATTCAATCTCCTTTGAGGTTCTCTAGAAGGCCTATGTCCATCATCTAACAAGATCCTATGCATACACATAGAAGGATTAATCCCTATGAGGTCATCTATAGTGTAGCCCAAAGCTTTTCTATGCATCTTAAGCTCTTTCAATAACTTCTCGAGTTCAAGTTCATTCAAGCTAGCACTAACAATGACGGGATAAGATGAGTTAGAACCAAGAAAGGCGTACCTTAGGTGTGTCGGAAGAGGCTTCATCTCGACCTTAGGAGCTCCGGTTCTTCTTCAGAAATCTCGGCCAACTCTTCCCGGTGGAGATGAAGGATCTCGGCCCGAGCTGAGGTGAATCTCGGCCGAGATAGGTTGAATCTCGGCCGAGATGCCCTGCTCTTCTGAAACTGAAACTTTCTGTTGCCAAATCTCGACCGAGATTTCGTGGATCTCGGCCGAGATGCCATCTGCTTCTGTCAGTTCTTCGAATCTTGATTCCTCGTTGATGGGGAAAAGACTCAATGATCGGACTTCTTCAAACAGTTCATCTTTTGGCTCTACTGTCATGATGCTTCTGGTCAAAACTTGCTCAAGAGGGTCAGAACATAGAATTGAATTTATAAACTCCCAATCATCTTCATCATCCTCTAAGATGTTGTACATATCCTCTTCTAACAAGGGTCCCTTAATCAAAGGAGGGAGTTTAAATTCCACAACTTCCTCATCAATTCTAAATGTAAGGGTAGCATCCCTACAATCAACTAAATATCCAGAGGTAGCAAGAAAAGGTCTCCCTAAAATGATAGGAACAGAACAGTCAGTAGAAATATGCAAAACAACAAAGTCAATAGGGATAAAGAACTTCTCTAATTGGATTGGAACATCCTCAATGATTCCCACAGGACGTGTGGTGGTTCTGTCTGCCATGCAAAGAGTCATCTTTACTGGCTTTGGTTCTCCAAGTCCAACCTTCTTGCATAAAACGAGTGGGATAATACTTACACTAGCTCCAAGATCGCAAAGTGCTTTGTATGTTCCATCTCCAACTTTGATTGGGACATAGAAAGATCCGGGATCACTCAATTTTGGTGGCATCTTTCCACTGTTCCTCTAGATGAGGTCAGTAGATCTCTGGGTCATTTTGACTTCTCCATATTCCTCTAGCTTCCTCTTGTTGGAGAGGATTTCCTTCAAGAACTTTCCATAGGCATGCATCCCTAAAATAGCATCAACAAAAGGATGTTAATATGCAATTTATTTAAAAGGTCAAGGAACTTACCAAAGTGCTTGTCCAATTGAGCTCTAGCACGGAATTTAGGAAAAGGAAGTGGTGGTTTGTATGGAGGGGGAAGGATGTAGACATTCTCTTTTTCCTTAGGCTCCTCTTCCATTGGTTGCTTTCCTTTATCCAAAATCTTTGGTTGTGGATCATTTGTTCCTAATCCACTTCTTGTAGTGATTACCATGACTTGCCCCTTGGGATTATTTTCAGTTTTTTCAAGAAGTCTTCCTGGATCTCTTTGAGCGTCTTCGGCCTTCTTGAACACTTGAGTTTCCAAAACCTTTTGGGCTTTGGTTACACTAGTGACTGTACTCTCTAGATTTCCCATCATAGCCATCAATTGCGTTCAGCTGGCTTGGACGGCTGGCCTGCATTGCTAGAAGAAGTTTGAGGGTTCAAAGCACCCTCAGAATTAGAATAAGAAAAACCAAGATGATTATGATTAGGCTTGTAGTTATTTCCGTGATTATTCCTATTATAATTGTTGTTTTGACCTCTTTGGTTTTGATTACCTCCTTGGTAGTTACCTTTACCCATGTAATTCGCATCCTCTTCCTTGGATGCTACCTGCACTTCGGCTTGCTGAGCTTTCAAGTTAGATGCAATTAATTCTTTCAAAGATTTAAGTTCAACTTGCAAAGCATCTAACCTTGAATCATTAAGAGTGTTTTGGTTTACCTCGTAGACTTCAGGTCTAGTCTTTCTCTCTTTAACTTTTCTGTGAGAATACTTTTCAATAGTCTTGGCTTGCTTCGTAATGAATTCCCAAGCTTCATCCACAATTTTTTCCATAAAAGTACCTCCAGAAAGTGATTGTAATTTAAATTGAGTATTTTCATCAAGTCCCTTGTAATAAATCTCTAGCAATTCAATCTTAGAGATCCCATGATGAGGACATTCCAACGTAAGGTCAATGAACCTCTCCCAAGACTTATACAAACTCTCCTTATCTTTCATCACAAAAGCATTTATCTTCCCTCTAAGTTCAGTAGTCTTGTAGGGTGGGAAAAACTTAGTGAGGAATTCAGACACCATCTCCTCCCATGTGTTAATCCGCCCATATGGAATAGTTTGATACCAAGCTAAAGCTTTATCCTTAAGAGAGAAAGAAAAACCTCTTATCTTATGATTGTTTCCTTCCATACGAGCTGGACTTACCGCATCCATAAGAGTCTCGTAGTTGTTCATGTGTTGGTGAGGAGATTCTGTCTCTGTCCCACCAAACTGATTCTGGCGAATCATCTGTATCACCTGTGGTCGCAGCTCATGCTCATGATTCGTGGGATCTCCAAAGTTAACTCCAGGACGGTTAACTCTTTGGGTAGGATCCATCCTCTGTCCAAGTGTTTGTGGAACTTCCACAAAAGGCTGGTGAATGACAGGTCTGAGAGGAGCGGGAGGTGGAGCTTATGGAGGAGCTTCAACTCGAGGAGGAATTGGAGCTAATTGTGGTGCTGGAATTACTTGCTGCAGCTGGCCTCTGGTTCATGGCTCTGGCTATCTCTTCCATTTGAGCTCTCATTGCAGTCATTTCCCTTTCTGTAGTTTGCTCTCTTTCTCTAGCAATCCGCCTCTCAGCTTCTAGTTTCTCTAAAGCATCTCTGAGTTCAGCTTCATAATCTCTGATTTCAGCCATTTTAGAAGCTTTCCGGGCTCTTAGTCTCTCTCGCAATGTCCTTTCAGGTTCGGGATCGTACGGAACTAGTTCTTTCAAACCCCGAGTTCTTTGCATACACTGTGAAGGATACCTAAAGTCCTGAAAATTCCAAAAACAAAACCAGAAACGAGATCAAAAGTAAAAGAAAGACTTACACTAAAAGAAATCACAAAACAAAACAAATGACTTAGTCCCGGCAACGGCGCCAAAAACTTTGTTCGCTATTTTCACGCCCCTATAAACTTTTATCAAGAATGATAAAAGCTCACAGGTTAGTAAAAACACGGTATGTTTAAATTTATAAACAAGAAATAACACCGAATCTGTAGCGAACCCACAGTGTATGGGTCAATACAGTTAGGGTAAGTATTCCAAGGTCGAACTCAGGGACTAAATGTTTGGAATGCAGATGTGATCACAGATAGCGTAAATCAAAATAAAAGAACGAGGTTGGAAAAGAAGGGAAGAAAGATCAAAGGAGTTTTGAAGGGTTTTTTGTAAAGTTCGCAATCAAATAACAGATTTGATCGAAAACCAAGTAAAACAGACAAACGAAAGTATATCAATAAAGAAAATGCGGATTCAAAGGATTCAAGGTCATCGTTATTACGCATGGACTCAGGAAATCTCTCAAAAGATCTATGGTTACAAACTTCAGGTTAGAACGTTTCTAAACTGATAGTCTATTACCGGGTAAGTCTCAAGACTATCTAGTTTCAAACCAACTACCTATTACCGGGTAAGTCTCAAGGTAGAGAGGTAGGAAATTCTAAACAAACCAAATTCTGAACTAAGTGAAAGGTAAACCATTACCGGGTAAGTCTCAAGTATTACCCTACTTAGGACAGAGTCTAGGCACACTCAACCCAAATAGAGGTTTCCACCTCTATTACCTATGGTCGAACACTCAAGTATCCAAACGGAACATTACTAGGTAGGTCTAAATTCCGGTTTAGGTTACTAGCTAGATGAATTCTAACTAGGTTTAAGAACAGGCCAACCATAAGATTTCAAAGCTACTCAAACCAAGCAATAAGCACAATTCCATCATAGTCCGGGTAATAACGAATCCCAATTCACCTTGGATCCACACGAGTTGTAGCCAACAATCGACATTTCAAACGCAATCATCAATCCACTCAATTCAATGGAAGAAACAATCATCAATCCAAGCAATTCAATGGAAGAAGCAATTATCAATCCAATCAATTCAATCAATTCAAGAGATTCAAGAGATTCAAGAGAGAATGCATAAACAAGAATCTAAAATAGAGATTAAAGAAGAAACTCAGCTTTATTGATAGAGGATTAGCAAAACGTCAAATTCCCCAATATTTGCGAAGTTTCTCCAAGCTCCAACAAGTTCAACAATGGCCAACAATGGCCTAGGGCCAAGGGAGAAGAAAAGGGGAAAAAGCTCTCTCCAAAGGAGCTCGAAATTTTGAATGAAACGGGAACCCCCGGAAATCATTTAGGGCTTTTCTTTTATATCCCGCAACGGGCTGCCCTAAAACAAATCCGAGAATTAACGAAATAAATCGGCGAACAGGAATCTCGGTCGGAAATCTCGGTCGGTGACCGAGATTTTTGAAAGTCGGGGCCGAGATTTGCTTAGTGATCCAGCGTTGACGAAATCTCGGTCAGAAATCTCGGTCAAGTGTGAAAATTCTCGGCCGAGATGGAACAAATCTCGGCCGAGATGGGGACCGAGATTCTTCGACAGAAACTTCTGATATGGGATCTCGGTCGAGCTGGCTCGGATCTCGGCCGAGATTTCTCGGATCTCGGCCGATATTTCTCGGATCTCGGCCGAGATCATGTGGATCTCGACCGAGATTGCTCCAATCTCGTGCGTTTCGTCTTGGCTCGTCTTTTCCTCCTTTCCCGTACCTGCGTGATCGCTCCTAAGCGTCCATCCCAAGACCTGATCCTCAAATGCATCGTTTTATCTCCGAAACACGCCAAAATACCTACAAAGACACCAAAAGTGTGTGTAGACATCTATACTCGCAAAGTTGCATTAAACAAGTATAAATAACACAACTTAAGGCTAAAACATGCATGCGGGAAAAAGGATAACTAACTATATGCTCTACTAAACTAGGTCGATAATTCATGTTATCAAAGCTTACCACACAGATTTAGAGTCTCCTCAAGCTGCAGTCCACCATCCAAGTGCTCCAAGGTGCAAGATGAGAAAAGAGAGAGAAGAGAAGAGTGGAAGGGAAAAGTGAGACGGAAATAACGTGAAAGAGAGTAAGGGAGGAGAGAGATGGGACACAAGGCTGCAAGGGGTGTGGGGATCAAGGGGTCAGCTGACCTCTTGTCCCTCACCACGGACCGAGGGGTCGGAAATGACCCCTTGTCATTTTTAACCCGGAACGAAGGGTCGGAAAACGAAAAAAGAGGAAAAAAGACGAGTCGGCTCGGGATTTTCTTAGGAATAAATCCCGGCACTTGGCATCTCGGGACTACGGGATAAACTACAAGGCGCTCTAAGTCCGGAATAAAATTAATAAAATTCCGGGCGTTACAGCAGCGTTGTATAAACCTTTTGATACTTTTATAACAGTTTGATGCTTTGTATTTAATCTATCGGTGCCTTGTTGTAAGATTCAGTGAACTTGTTGTCAGGCTAGGGTCAGGATCCATTGTGAGATCCTAGCCCAGTAACACTCCGAGTCCTACGGATTTGGGGTGTTACACAATACCGCACAAGGTGCGGGTAATATACTAGTATGTATTAAAGGAGAGCCCTTCTTTGCCACGTGTCATCACCAGATTTAACGCAGCATAAAAAAAATTTAAAATTATTATTTAAGTTGTTAATATAAATTATTATCAAGGCCCAACAAAATATTTTTAAAAAGTTATTTATCCAGATTATTAAAAAATGGGTTTACATAGTCGGATTTTTTTAATAAATTTTATTATTATTATTATTATTATTATTATTATTATTATTATTATTTTAAGTTGTTAATATAAATTATTATCAAAGCCGAACAAAAGCTTTTTAAAAATTTATTTATCTAGATTATTAACAAATGGGTTTACATATTCGGATTTTTTTTAATAAAAATTATTTCATTATTATTATTATTATTATATATATTATTATTAAGTTGTTAATATAAATTATTATCAAAGCCTAACAAAATCTTTTTAAAAGTTTATTTACCTAGAATATTTTTTTGTTACGGCCTCTCCCTCCAATTTTTTAAAATTTTGAATTACCTTTTTCAAAATTTATTTTTTTTAACTTCAACTTTATTATGTTGATTAGATTTGTCGAATTAATAACGTTAGTTTTTTTATAAAAAAAAAACTGATTTAAACCTCTTTATAAATAAAATTGATATAACCTACATTCAAATTAATATTTAATATATCGGTTAAAGTTTTAAAATCTCATTCGTAAAAATAATTGTGTTTTTTGTTTTTTGTTTGTCACTATCGTAGTTCCATTTAATCAAAATTTGTATTTAGTGAAAAAATTATAAAATTTTAATGAATTTGATAATATTGTTAAAACTATTAATATTCTAAAAAAAACGTTCGAATATTTTTTACTAAGGTTAAAATACAAATACAATATAATAATATATTATAAAATAAATTTTAAAACGTAAATCCGCACAAGGTGCGGGTATTATACTAGTTTCAAATTATTTAAAAATTATAGAAATTGGCGTGATCAATTTTTTTAGTTGTGTTATAAAAATTTGCGTTTAATTTGAATGGAAAATTTTCAGTCGTATTTTTATATGTTTTTTTAATGAAATTTTAAGCTGAACATTTTGGATTAGTATGTTATAAACTTTATTCGGATATATTATATTTTAATAGATTATTTATTTTAGTGCAGTTTTTTTTTCAATCAAGGATGTGATAAAGAAATTATAAGAATCGTCACCGGAATATATATTTCAGATTTTTATGGGTTGGATTAAACTTATGCACCGGATATAAAATTTTAGTTGAATTTTCAAACTAACGTATTTAAAATTTAAAATTAGAGATCTAACCTTCATTATCCCAGTTATTATTCAGTACCAAATCAATTTAAATAGATGAAATTTATTAATTGATGTTGGAATTGAACTATTGCTATGCAAACCCTATTTGGTTGATTATATTTTATGTAAAATCTCAATTGTTGTTTTTAGATTTTTTTTCTTTTTAATAATCTAATAAATTAATATTATTTACATCGAATTAGAAGGCAGGAGGACAACAAGTTGCGCAACCAACTTTTCTAGATTATACCGATTCTCCTATAAACTACGTCTGAAGATTTAGGAGACACAACATCATCGTGAAAGACCCGTTGCGCCCTCTTGAGAATCTCAACGACATCGGACGTAAGAAAACTAAACATGTCAAAAGCGAATGGAAGAAACACGTTTTGGTTTTCAATGCAAATTATTTCATGCTTAGCCACATTTGCAAAGGTCGCGTTAATGTATGTCTTACCCACAAAAAAAGGCTCAGTACCCAAACAAACCAGAGAAAAGACCTGTCAAATCAACTTTCAAATACATTAAAATCTAGATCTATAATAGTTTTTCAATCATCCTCAAATAACTCATTATATGTTAATAGAACGAACCACTCCTTAATCAATTGGTAGCTAGGTACCCTCCCGCTTAATATTATTAACAAGATTAAGAATTTTAACTTGCCCACGAGCAATATTAAAGATAGAGTGTACTGGTCAGATAATGAAGAAGGTTGATACTCTACTAAATCCGCCATGGTTATGATCCAACAGCGGAAAGTTGGAGTTTCATATGACAAATCTGGAACAGGGAATATGAATAATGTCAAAAGTGAGAAACTTCCTTTGGAAACTGACCATGAACGGACTCCCGACAAAAGAAAATCTTGGCAAACAAAAGATAACGGTAGTAATGCGTTGCGTGTTTTGAAACCACCATACAGAAACTGCTCGACATCTCTTCTTTGACTGTAAATGTACCCACGTTTCCTTGGATGATTCGAAAATATCCAACATCCTGGTGAATATGGATACATATAATCAATCAACATATAACACTATAGCGCAACTAAAGGAACAAATATCATCATAAGATACGAGGAAGGTTTCCTTTATGGTGGAATATATGGCTATATAGAAATTAAATTATAGTCAACAACAAAAAAAAAAACAACTCTAAACCTTAAAATTATTGCACAAAAGCAAATAGAGGAATGGGAACAAGCCAATGTTAAACATAAGAAGAATAATCAATCAAGAACAAGAAGGAACACTAAGAACATCATATGGCAAAAACCAAATGTTAATTTTGTTAAACTTAACTTTGACGAATCAACAAAGAACTCAAACCAATATGTTTATGGGTTCATCATTCGTGACAATCGGGGACAACCCCTTGGTATAGGAAAAAGAAGGTGCAAAGCAGAATCAGTTCTTGAAGCAGAAGCCTTCGCTCTGCGGAACGGCCTCCAAAAGGTCATACTTCTAGGGTTTTCAGCCATTGAGATCGAGGGGGACAATCTTACGCTCATCAATTCGATCAATAGGACCTGGAAGCCACCTTGGGAGACGGACATGATCATTTCCGATATTTCTGCCACGATCGCGAGCATCTCACAATCAAGCATCAAACATATCTTTAGAGAAGTCAATACGGTGGCAGATAAACTAGTAATGCACGGTCACTCAGCGCAAGAAGATGAGGATGTTATCCCTGATGATGTGGTTCTTCTCATCCGAAATGATGTCGTAGGTCAATATATTTCCAGAAAACCGATTCACCTACTTTACTCACCTTATATCAAAAAAAACTCATTATATGGTTACGTTAAAAGAAACAAATTAACTTCCAAATACGTACAAATTTTGATTTTTGTTAAAACGGACTAACTAAACAACCGACCTCTTATTTTTTAGTCTTCTAAAATAACCTAATATAATCCTACATGTTTACATTAAAAAAAACAATTGAAGTTCAAAATAAATAAAAATCTGTTTGATTTTTTATTATTATTAAAAAGGGACTAAATGGCCAACCAACCTTTTATTAATACCTAAATGGCATCATCTTCTTTACAAATATCCATTTATCTGCAAGTACCATTTTTTAATATGAATATGGTATTTGGGCCAATGTATGAACTTGTATACAAATACGAAGATCCTGAATTTAAAAATAATTGTGTTTGTTTATAATGTTTCGTCGTATAATATATGATAGCTACGGCGAATGGATTAGAATATTCTTTTGTCAAGTTGAGCGACTTGAGAGTTAACATGTCGTTGATCAATTATTTAAAATCTTAGAATTGTCTTCTTCGATGACTATTCTATTAAAACCAAACTGATACATTTATTATCCTACATTTCCCATCCGGAGGCCCGTATAAAAATTTAATGTATATTACGTATAATATCTAAAATATATTTTATTTTTACATAAAATTTATATTTTAAATAGTTTTTTAAATAATTTTTTTAAAAATAAATAAAATGTAACGCCCGGAAATTTTATTCCGGACTGAGAGCGTTTTACGGATCTTCCCGAGTTTCTTTTTCGGTTTGGAATACGTTCACGTATATCCATATTTTTTTATTTTCCTAAAAACGTCGGAAAAGTTTCCCGAGTAAAAACATTTCCGGTTCCGATTTTCGGGTTACTTGTTCCTATTTTATTTATTTATTTATTTAATTATTTATTTGTTTATTTTTATTATTATTTCTTTTTCTTTTTTTTCCCTTTCTTCTTTGCCCCTTCAGCCGGACCCAGCAGTGCCACATGGGCACGCGACATCCCTCCTGGGCCCACGCCACATCAACCGGGCCGCCTCCTCTTCCTTCTCTTCTTTTCCTCTTTCTTTCCCTTCACACGAGCTTCCCGCCTGCTGCTTTTTCTTTCCCTTCTTCTTTGTTTTCTTCCTTTTTGGGAGCAGCTCCCGCCCGCCCGCCTACCGGCCGCCTAGCCTAGGCCCAGGCTCTGCACCACTCCCCTCCATCTAGCCTGCGCTCTAGCCGACCCCTCGTCCCCGCTCCAGGTCTGCAACTCACCAGCCCTCATCCCCTCCACCTCTCCTTCCTTCGTCATTCACCACCTTTCACTCCTTTATGTTCTTTCGCTCCTCTCTGTGCTCCCACTCCCTCTTACGCCGGCAACCACTCAACCACCACTCCCTCCAACTCTCTCCCTCTCGGTTCCCTCCCCGGCAACCACCTCTACACCACCGGATAAGAGGTTGCCACTGGGAGCCGCAGCCGCTGGGAACCCCAGCTTCGTGACGTCGTCGTCGTTGGGCAAAGCCGGCGCTGCCGCCGCCGTGAAGGAACCGCCACCATCGAACTCCCCTCCTTCCATCTCTTCTCTGTTGGGATCGAAGCTCGCCGGAGTTCGCCACCGAAGAAGCCACCCTCACCTCCTCAGCGCTGCTCTGTCCTCGCCGGAGACACCGGCACCAGGGTTGCCGCCTGCTCAGCCACACGCCTTAGGGCTCGCCCCTGCCCTCGCCTCGCCACCTGCCGGACCCCCTGGTCCTTCGTCGGCGCGGGAGCTTGCACAGGAGCCGGCCGGGACTTTCCCAGAAATTGCGATCGGGCCCCTGAACTTATGTATAATTACGAAAAGCTCCCAAAGCTAATTACGTCTTCTACCCTTAGTTCCTACTTTTTTCTATTTTGCCCTCTGTTGAATATTTGTAGAAAAGGACCCAGATTTTAATTTACAAAAATGGCCCATAGTTTCAGTTTTTGCAAAAATGCCCAAAATATATATATTTACAAATTTTAACCCGTATTGTATGAATTTGCATTTTTTCCCTCTGTTGGATTCATTACTGATATTGCCCCAAGGTTTTGATCACAGTTCTATGACCAAGATTCTAGTTTTGAGCTTTTGCCCCGGAAGGGTATTTACGGGTTTTTAACGTTGGCTTTTGTGAAACGAGTTTTACCTTAGGACTTTATATATATATATTGTTGTATGATCAAATTTAGCGTATAAGCTAAATTTGTGTAGTCTTGATGCTAGGTTCCGAAGCCCGACAAAGGCCAACAAATCCATATCGATCTACTTATGTTTAGTAGTATCATGATAGGTTGGAACTAGCATAACTTAGAAGAAATGTCAAGTAGTGGCTTTTGGGACCTTAGGAGAATGTGATGAGCGTGTTTAGACCTTGTAGGCTTTTACGTCGTTCTGACTGCGATTATGATAGACTTTAGGATGCGGTCCTAGAATGTGAGTCAAATGATCTTGCGTAGATCATTTGTGTGGAAGTCCTAGACTTCTTGAGTTGAGCAGGTTTTTATGGATACCTTGTTGTGAGCAGGTTGTGTGCTTCCTCCCGAGGGAAACGAGAGCGCTTGGACGAGGTAAGTCTCCGGACTTACTTAGCTCGTATTTTACGTATTAGGATTGATGTGTGCTTGGTGGTGTGTGTTTATGTTCTTGTTATAACATCTAAACCAGTAAATAGGACCGCCGACCTTATATTATTGTTTGGCCCAAGTGTATGATAATGGGCGGTGACAATCTGCCTGACTCGACGTTAGTCTAGGAGATTCTCGGCGACTAGCCCGGCGGGTGATATGGTCGGGTGCATCCGTACCATTCTTTGCCGGTAAGTAGGGACCGAGGCGAGACCACTGGGGTCTCGTGTCACAACCGAAGTTGAATTAGAACGGGATATGACTAAGTAACAAAAAGATAATAAACAGGACTTGCGTGTTTTATGATGTGTGTTATATATGTGTTTGTGCCTTCACCGCTTTTCTAATGCCTAGAATTTTAGCCAACGGTTTTAAACCGTTTGTGTAGATGACTTGCAGATTAGGGATGCCGCCGAGTGAGGCGGAGGAGTGGACAGCCGAGTCTCCGTACATTATAGGACGAAGATGTTTTTGGGTTACCTTTTCGTTTTGTGGTTTATGTTGTACGGTTTAAGTTTCGTATTGGAGTGTGTGTTTTCAGGACTCGGCTGAGTTTCCAAGTTGTAGTTTCTTACTTTTCGGTTTTCACATACATTAAAAAATGTTTTGAGTTTTCGCCTTTATTTGTGCCTTGTTGAAAGGTCCGGTGAACTTGTTGTCAAGCTAAGGGTCGAGACCCATTGTGAGGTCTCGCCCAGTAGCACCCCGAGTCCCGCGGATTTGGGGTGTTGCATAAAACGGGTATTCGGAGGTCCGTCCACCAGCCCGACCGAGAACAGCAGAGATTGTAGGTCTTCCACCCGATCCGATCAGAATAAACGGGCCAGAAATTCCACAAAGCCTGGCGCGAATCCGACCTGAACGCAAAATGAACTGGTCTACTTACATATTATCTTCTTAAACTAAAAGTTGACAGTGACTGAGAATCTGAGATTCCGATTCCATTCAAACAGCATCCACTCACACAACAATTCAACAACGTACAAAGGAGAAACAAACACGTGTTACGACTTATCAATCGGAGCTTCGCAATATCACGCTCCCTCAACCTCGTCCTCACCGACGGCGACTGAATCAAACACACACCAATTCTTTTTCTTACAGAATCGAAGCAACAAGTACCACAAAATCCCCACAGCAGTCATGATCCCACTCACCATGAACACGATCCGAGTAGCAATCGCCAATATATAAACCAAGAACACAGTCGGAACCAAACACGCCACTACCAGCGCCGGCAGATTCAGAGGTACTCTGTATGGTCTCTTCAGGCGAGGCTTTTTCCGACGAAGCCATAAAAAAGCTGCAAATTCAAGAATCATCCCAAGGCTATAAAGGAAATTCGCACATGAAACAATATCTTCAAAATCCATGTTCGATACAGATACTCCAAGAGCAATCACAGTCGAAACAAGAATACCAACCCAGGGAGTATTAAACCATTTTGATCTTACACCGCAGAATTTAGGCAAAAACCCTATGTCCGCCATGCCTACAACTTGATAAGTGCAAGCGCTCATTTGAGCTTCGAATAATCCGAATGTCGAAAGCATAGCGCCTATTTCGATCCAGATCTTAAGCCATTTTCCTACAACCATCTGTGCTGCATCTGCCATGAATCCAGTTTCCCAAGCGTTTTGATCGACTGAAATTGCGCCTGTAACCGCCATTAAAGGGAGTAAATAAGCTAAGCAAGTGAAAATCACAGCAACAAAAAGCCCTATTGGGAATGTTTTTTGTGGATTATCTACTTCTCCTGCTAAAGTGCTTACACTATCCCAAAAATTCAAATTCCAGAAGAGGGTATTGAAGTACAGATTCCAGTCTTTCTTAACTCCCTTTTGGCCAAGGCTTAACCATCTATGGGGTTTGATTTGAGGAATTGCAACCATTGACATGATAATGAAAGGAGCTAAGGAAACAACCCCAAGAGCAACTGCAACCCAACCGACGATTGAAAGTCCGGTGTAGTTGATGATAGATAAGAGAATGGTTGAAATTGTGACTGCTAGAGTTCGAGGGAGGCCAGATTCGAAGATGGGGAAGAGGCGTTGAAGGTATTGGATGGCGAGAGCGGGAAATGAAGCTATGTTAATGACCCCGCTTAGAAACTTCCAGGTGCCGATTAAGGAGCCGAAGAAGGGCCCGAAGGCCCGGTCGACCCAAATAACGAAGCCGCCGTCTCCTGGGTAGGCGGTGGAAAGTTCCGCGGTGATTAAGGCTTCCGGTATGCTCCAAATGAAGGGGAAAATCAGAAATCCCAGGATTCCGAGAAGAGTTCCAGCGGCTTTAACTACTGGCTCCTCGCCGAACGGGCCTCCGGCGACCTCAAAGTAAATCAGAAAAATTAGCGGTATAAGGGTTAGCTTTTTATGGGTGACAGGAGGTTGTTGAGTTTTGTTGGATGGGTGGTCGTCGGAGTTTGGGGGGATGACGGTGGAGTCGAGCTCGACACCGCCGGTTAATCCCATTTGAAATTTGATGGAAGCTGACTACGGTTGAGATGTGGATTTCAAAGATTTTATTGGAAGGCGAATTCGGAGAATATGAAATCAAGAAGTTGAGTCAAAAATGCAATTTTTAATTATTGTTTTGTCCTTATCTGTACATCTATATTTAATTTTGAACTAATTATTATATAGACTAGATTTCCACGTGTCACGAAGAAAAATACTCACTATCACGTGTCATTTTAGTATTTAACCACAACCCATCAAAATATTAATTAAGTTTATTCATTACAAAATTATTTAACGAAATATTAAAATCAATTCTTAATTAAATCTATCCCTTCCAATCACTTTTTTTTGTACTTGATAGTGTGTTATTTCTTAAATTAATTTATATATAACTATTAATTTAACATCATAGGTTACCAATGTACTATTTCTATTAATATATAAATCAGTATAATAAAGGAGAGAAAAATCAAAATATAAATTATTATACGGTTAGATATTTCTTTAATATATTATATAATATTATGGGTAAAGTGTACAGATATTTATTGCTTATTAATAACTCTATCTAATGATAAAAAAAATAGTTTATATATAATTTTTTTTTAAAATATAATTAAATTTTTTTTATCAAAATCCGACACGGATAACACACTAACTAATTTATTATGTTAAGAAGTGGCAAGGCACCAAGATTATGATAGTTATATGTTCACATCATTTGTGATGACTTGAGATTTAAAATATGGAACATATACTACAAAATATATTTTCATATAAATTTGACGAGTGGTCCAATTATTTTATTCTTAGAGTTGTCTCTTTTTGAATATTCGAACCTTCATTGAAATGATGCAATCAACTTGAAATAATTTTAACAAAAAGACGTGTATATGGTGGGAACCAAGATAAGATCTTTTAAGGAATTTTATGTATCATAACCACATTTTACACGACCTGTTTTATTATAAAACTTATTAATTTTGATGATACTAATTCAACATTCACATGTTATACGAGTTTTTTTTTTTTAACATTTAGTTAAATATATTATTATATTATTTACTTATGTTTTTCTTTTTCTTTTTTTTAATTCATTTACAAATATTTTTGGGTTTATTTCGAATGGTACCTATAGTTTGAGATATTTCGGATTTTGCCCAAGAAATTTTTACAGTTTGAATGATACTCTTAAATTTTACACTTTTTCGAATTTTGTCCAATTTTATATAAAAGCAAAACGTAACTAATTAGGAAAAAAAACTAGAAAAAATGGGAAAAATTATAAACAAAATTGTTCGAATAAATTCTTCTCCCCTCCTATGAATAACATCTTGATCTTCAATTCCAAAATAGCAAGCATAAACCCAATAATATGATATTTAATTTCAAACATGAATGTGTAATCCAGAATGATGAATACTACATACTTAAATCATGTATTGTTCACAATGCATCAAAGAAGATAAAAGTAAAAAAATACTCACAAAATGAATTAGGTTTGCCTCCCTCAAAGCGCATCTTTTTAGGTCATTTATGTAACACTCCAAATTCGTAGGACTCGGAGTGCTACTGGGCTAGGATCTCACAATGGATCCTGACCCTAGCCTGACAACAAGTTCACTGAATCTTACAACAAGGCACCGATAGATTAAATACAAAACATCAAACTGTTATAAAAGTATCAAAAGGTTTATACAACGTTGCTGAGTACAAACAAAACATAACGTATATACATGATCAAAATATCCCGTAACCCACGAGTATGACCCTAGTGTACGGAGCCCTCAGCAGATCACCCACTCTGGATCACTCTACAGTTCTCCTAACCTGCAAAAGATCTACAACACGGTATAAAACCGTTAGCTAACCATACACATATACGAGATCATGTAGAGCACAAACACACCTCATGGAAATATAAACATTCATCATGCTGTCACACATTTACCCGGTTTATTATCTTTATATCAATAGTCCAGCACACGCATTGTATAAACAAATATCTCCATATGAAAATAGGTGACACGAGGAATATAACCCTCGCCTCTAGGTACTATAACCAGCTGGAGTGGTGTCTGACACACCTCCCCGTGTACCCTAAGGGAATGGAGAGTGCCCGAACCGTTTACCAGGTCTGGCCTGACCACAGAGAACCCCCAACTCCCAGCGGGATGAATGGAAAAGTTGCCACAACCCTACAATGGGAAATCAATACATCATAGGTCGGTAATAACCATAACGCATGCTATAAAACATATAATAATCACCACTCAAGCACACATCCAATATAAGGATGGCAACTAAGTAAGTCCTATGGACTTACCTCAACCTCGGGAGTCTCAGACTCAAACTCAAACGGCTCCGCTCTGGAGATCAACACAGCCTAAACAAGGTATAACACATATATCACACTCATATCTATAACAGGGGTCACACTTAGACCCAAGGGATCCCTAAGGATCATATTCCAACTCGTAACCTCAAAGTCAGAACCGGCATAACCGGTACCGTACTCACTCTCGGTCCAACCTCGTACTCATACTAGCATACTACTAGACCGCTCATACTATGAAAGGAAAGGATCTACCTTACTTAAGGTAGAACCGGAACAAGACGCACCTGCGTGAAGGAGAGACGCAGGAGCGGAACACAGGCGACCGCAGGCGCGGCGACACTCAGCCGCGGGGGCGGTGACACGGGCCGCTGGCAACGCTGGCACGGCGCGGGCGTTGCGACACAGGTGCTGCGGGGGCGGCGGCTTCTGGCCGCGGGGGCGGCGACAACGAAGGAAGTTATCCCGCGGCTTCTCTTCGGCTCTTCTCGTGATCAAATCACGTCTTCACTCATCCAAAGTTACATACAAGCATAAACATACATCAACTAACATCAATCTACATCCACACACATCAAAACCTAAGCTAAGAAGATGAATCAAGGGAAGAAAGAAGGAAAGGCAAGGTTACTTACCACTCTTGTGGTCCTAGGCTGCAGGGGAGATCAACACACTTCAAGAGCTGGCCTCCAGGCTCAGCCTACACACAACCATCAACAACCACAGCTACCACACCCAACTCTCAAGCCAAAACTCTTCCAAAACTCAAGAACAAGATCAAGGGAAGGCAAGGGAAGCAAGGAGGCAAGGAGAACGTGAAGAACTAGAGGTGAAGTGAAGTAGGAATCCCTAGATCGGCCAAGGAAAAGCATAAGAAGAAGGAAAGGTAAAGCACGGGTCAAAGGGGTCAACAAAACCGGTTGCAGCCGCCGGAAACCGCAGGGGCGGCAGCCAGGACCGCAGGGATGGGAAGCCGCAGGGCCGGCACCATGTGCCCGCGGGTGCGGCTGGCCGATCTCGGCTCAAAGCCAAACTCGGCTATGGTCCGATCTTGGTTCGAAA
This sequence comes from Fagopyrum tataricum, assembly GCA_002319775.1. Classification (NCBI taxonomy): domain Eukaryota; kingdom Viridiplantae; phylum Streptophyta; class Magnoliopsida; order Caryophyllales; family Polygonaceae; genus Fagopyrum; species Fagopyrum tataricum. Next base: position 63,289,412 of record CM008279.1, read on the forward strand.
GACTATGGCTCTTACATCTCTCCCCCCTAAAAACAAGTTTCGTCCCGAAACTTGTACAAACCTGGAAACCTCTCGGACTCAGCATCGGGATACACTCTCTCTATCGGAGGTATCACATCTCGTACATAAGGTATCAACCCATATGACACTATACCTCAAAAGATCACACTACTATCCGGGGCGTAGAGGAACATCTCTAGCCAAACCATCATCGGGGCATGGAGAAAACATCTCCATCCAACTATGTCCATCAAAATAGCATGGTGGTAGGAGCCATCTCCAGCTATCCCTAACAGTCGTATCACAATAGCATGGAGGTAAGAACCATCTCCAGCTATACCTAACAGTCGTACTAGCACAATAGGATCTAGTAAGATCATAAACACATCATAGCTAGCACGAAAATAAACATAGCATAGCATATAAGCACATAAGCACATATGCACGTAATCATATCGCTCCTCAGGCTAGTCCTAAGATCTACTCCTGGATCCTATAGGTATATCTATCCCCGCCTATAACTCTGGATAGTTCCTTTGGATACTATCCTCAGTCTCTCCCGTAGCCTCATCAGGTTCTCGTCTCAACCATTGTATCCTCAACACAGGAATGTTCTATAAACGCAGACATCTCATGCCTCTGCTTAGGACTGTAATAGAATGCTTGATACAGATGTGGTCCGGCTCAATCACCAAATCATCATAACTCACAGTGTGTCTCGAAGCTGGTATGTAGTCCCTCAACTGAGACACATGAAACCCAGGTAAATCCTCGAATCTCGGAGACAGAGCTATCTGTAAGCTGCGCTCTCAACCCGATCCAGCAACTCAAACGTTCTAACTCTGAACTCTAGGGCCAGTTGCGCTCTCAACTTCCTCTTAATGTCAAAGCCTCTAACACCTCGTGTCGGAGACACTCTCAGCCATACTAGGCTCCAATTCTAAACTCTAGAGGTCTACGCCTCCTATCTGTATACGACCTCTGACGGTTCTGCACAGTCAGCAATCATTCTTTAACCAGGGCTACTCGAATCCCATCATCCTGAACCTGATCAGGTGTCAAATCACTGTCACTGTCACTGCCCTGCTCATCTCAGCCTAACGGAATCCGATATCTCTGTCCATACAGTGCCTCCTAGGGCCATCCGAAAAGATGCATACCAACCATTGTTGTGTGAGAATTCAACTAGTGGAAGATGATCCATCTCCACACCTGTCCCCCAATCCAACACACAAGCTCGCAGTATATCCTCCAACGCCTGAATGGTCCTCTCTGACTGACCATTTACCTGAGGATGAAACGCAGTCGTGAAGTGCAAACTCGTCCCCAGGGCAGTCTGAATCTGCTGCCAGAATCTCGAGGTAAATCGTCCATCTTTGCTTGAGACGATCGTCCTCGGTACCCCATGAAGTCTCACTATCTGTCTAGTGTACTCCTTAGCTAATCTGCTCATCAGACACGTTTTGCCGATTAGGAAGGGAACGTGCCGTCTTCGTCAATCTGTCTATGATACCCCGATAATATCAATCTTCGATTCGGTCTCAGCCCAGTAACAACATCTATGGTGACGTCCTCCCACTTCCTCTGTGGAACAAGAAGTGGGTAGAGCTCACCTCCCGGTCTGTGATGCTCTATCCTGACTTGCTGGCAGGTTGTACATGGTGCCATAATTCTGGCTACATCGGGCTTTAGCCCTACCCATCGCTACAACGTCTCAAATTCTGGTACATCTTCTCGTACCAGGGTGCACTGACTATGGCGTACAATGCCTCCCGCAAAATCTTCTGGCTCAACTCCGCATCAGCGGTACCCAGACGCGATTGCGGCGTCTCAAAGCTCCATCTGCTCCTAGCATGAATTGTGGGGCCTCATCCCGAAATATCCCTTCTCGGATCTTCATCAGGAAACTAGATATCCACTCTAACCAAATCAAGTCTCTTTGTCACTGCTACTGAACTGTCAACCTTGTTGTATCAATGTACCTCCCAAGTCTAGCTTGGATGCATCTCTGTAACCACAAAATCAATTGTACCCTCTGGCCGTGCCAACCCAAGAACGGAAATCAGACATCTCTTCAGCTACTCAAAACTCTGCATACCCTGATTAGACCACACAAATCCGGTAGTCTTCCTCAACAACCTCATCAGTGGATGGGCAATCATAGAAAAGCCCTCCACAAAGCGTCTGTGATAGCCGGCTAGGCCAAGGAAATTACGTACTTCCTTGACGTTCGTCGGTATCGTTCGTGCTGCTACAACCTCTATCTTCACCGGATCCATCTGGATCCCTTGGTGGAAACAATGGAACCCAGGAATGCTACCTCTGACATTCAAACTCACACTTAGAGAACTTAGCATAAAGTTCTCTATCCCGCAAAACCTGCAATACAGTCCTCAGATGTCCTGCATGCTCCTCTCCACTGCGAGAGTATATATACTAGAATGTCATCAATAAAACCACCACAAACTGATCCAGGAAGTCGATGAAGATACTGTTCATCAACTCCATAAAGACGGGTGGGGCATTCGTAAGCCCAAATGGCATCACTACAAACTCGTAGTGGCCATATCTGGTCCGGAATGCAGTCCTGTGCACATCCTGCTCCCTCACCCTCAGCTGGTGATACCCGGAACGCAGGTCAATCCTGGAGAACACAGTAGCTCCTTGTAAATGATCTAACAAATCATCAATGCGCGGCAGTGGATACTTGTTCTTGACTGTCACCTTATTCAGCTCTCTATAATCTATACACAGTCTCAGCGATCCGTCCTTCTTCCGTACGAAGAGGACAGGTGCTCCCCATGGGGACACACTAGGGCGAATAAAGCCCTTCTCAGCCAACTCCTCGAGTTGCTTCTTCAGCTCCAGTATCTCGACAGGCGCCATCCAGTATGGGCCTTCGAGATGGGTCTCGTACCAGGCTCTAACTCGATACTGAAATCCACATTCCTCTGAGGCGGCAAACTGGACGGTTCAGCAAAAACATCAGTAAACTCACAAACAACTGGGATATCCTCTAACGCTGGACTCTCCCCCTCCTTCATGGCATAACACCAGAAGGCCTCATCACCTGTGTAATCAATTTCGCTGCACGTACCGCACTGGTTACTATACCTGACCTAACTCGTTGGGACCGTGACAGTCCTCCTACTTACATATCATACAGTCTGATGCCTAACCCTCCAAACCAAAACTAAAAGGATATTCTCATACACTACTGGCATGATACAAAGATCAACCAGTAACACACGGGCCCCTACAGAAACGGGACAGTCACTGATCTCACGGGTACCTCTGACCCCACTACCCTAACCCTATATAAAAGGGTATTCCCTCAACCACATCTAGGCTCAGGTACTCTATACAGGCATCGGAAATAAAAGAGTGCGTCGCACTCGTATTAGATAAGACTCTAACAGGCAATCTAGGAAATTAGAAAGGTACCTGTATCAGTCGGTGTGGCTGGCTCCTCTGGTGTCCACAGCATCACCATCCCGACCTAAGCCTCTACTCGGCCCCGGAGCAGCTCCCGGAGTAGTAAGGAAATCTGGGATTCCCCACGGTCCCTGTATCTGCTGAGGTAATCTCTGTCCACCTCCCACTGCAAGGGTAGTAAAAGAACTTTGCTGTGATAGAACTCCGCCTCATCTACAGAAAATCTCTAGGTGACCTTGCCCACCACAAGTGAAGCAAGTCACTAACGGATACGTGCATGCTGGTTGTAAATGTCCAGGATCATTACAGTTAAAACACCATGGACCCATAGCAGCAACCAATGCAGCTGCGGGGTAACTTGAGCGTCTCTGGTATCGTTCAGAACCTACCATTCCTTCAGCACCTCTGGTCAGCCCAGGTTGTTGTCGCTGTTGTTGCTGAGGTGACCTCTGTCCACCCCCAGCTACCCTAATAGGAAAAGAACCCGGTTGAGACAAAGCTCCACCATGTCTACAAAAAATATGTTTGTGACCTTGTCTGCCACAGATGTAACAAGTCACTGTCTGCCTCGTGCACCTTCGTTGCGTATGTCCATACTTACCACAATTAAAACATCGCCGTCCTTGATTTGTAACTGGTACAGGTGGGGGTTGACTCTGGCGATTCTGGCCTTGCCCTGAGCCAGCAACCCCACCAGTATCACTGATTTGTCCTGTCCGCTGTCTCTTCCCAGACCTTCTATGCTCCCCTGAAACTCGGGTAATCTCAGCAGCACGTGCCGGTACAACTGGCACCTGAGTAATCCTATGCAATCCTTCAAATGATTCCCCCTGTACTAGCAGATCAGGAATACGTTCACTTGCTCTAGCAGCCACTTCCAATAGTCTAATATACGCACGGAAATCTGGTCTCCTCATAATGACATAACTCGAGTCATTTGACTGGACTCGTTGTGGTGTATGTCTCTCAGCTATACCATTCTCAATCCCCGAGGCGGCACTCTCAGCCACATTCTCCTGAAGCACTACGGTTACCCGTACATCAGCAGCAGGAATCCTACCCCGTCCTCTACCTAGAGGGGGTCTACCTCTACCTCTACCCCGTCTAGCTGCAGGTGCTCTAGTCTGAAACATCAACAGAGGATGTAACCTACTCAAGAGGCTATATATATGCCGTATGTATAGATATATAGATCACACATCACATCAAATAGTATCTATCTATATATATATACCTATACTGTCGAGATCTTCAGAGGGGTGATGGCTCACGTACACGATATCCCAAATCACTTTGTATTCATTTCAAACCCAAAACTTTTTGAAAAGTCAGACCCCTTTCGGGTTTTGTTTATTTATCTATTCCAACTTTATTGCAGATTACTAGTGCCATTGTTGTCAACCTAGGCTCTGATACCAACTTTGTAACATCCCAAATCCGTAGGACTCGGAGTGCTACTGGGCTAGGATCTCACAATGGATCCTGACCCTAGCCTGACAACAAGTTCACTGAATCTTACAACAAGGCACCGATAGATTAAATACAAAACATCAAACTGTTATAAAGTATCAAAAGGTTTATACAACGCTGCTGAGTACAAACAAAACATAACGTATATACATGATCAAAATATCCCGTAACCCACGAGTATGACCCTAGTGTACGGAGCCCTCAGCAGATCACCCACTGTGGATCACTCTGCAGTTCTCCTAACCTGCAAAAGATCTACAACACGGTATAAAACCGTTAGCTAACCATACACATATACGAGACCATGCAGAGCACAAACACACCTCATGGAAATATAAACATTCATCATGCTATCACACATTTATCCGGTTTATTATCTTTATATCAATAGTCCAGCACACGCATTGTATAAACAAATATCTCCATATGAAAATAGGTGACACGAGGAATATAACCCTCGCCTCTGGGTACTATAACCAGCTAGAGTAGTGCCTGACACACCTCCCCGTGTACCCTAAGGGAATGGAGAGTGCCCGAACCGTTTACCAGGTCTAGCCTGACCACAGAGAACCCCCAACTCCCAGCGGGATGAATGGAAAAGTTGTCACAACCCTACAATGGGCAATCAATACATCATAGGTCGGTAATAACCATAACGCATGCTATAAAAACATATAACAATCACCACTCAAGCATACATCCAATATAAGGATGGCAGCTAAGTAAGTCCTATAGACTTACCTCAACCTCGGGAGTCTCAGACTCAAACTCAAACGGCTCCGCTCTAGAGATCAACACAACCTAAACAAGGTATAACACATATATCACACTCATATCTATAACATGGGTCACACCTAGACCCAAGGGATCCCTAAGGATCATATTCCAACTCGTAACCTCAAAGTCGGAACCGGCATAACCTGTACCGTACTCACTCTCGGTCCAACCTCGTACTCATACCTAGCATACTACTAGACCGCTCATACTATGAAAGGAAAGGATCTACCTTACTCAAGGTAGAACCGGAACAAGACGCACCTGCGTGAAGGAGAGACGCAGGGGCGGAACACAGGCGACCGCAGGTGCGGCGACACTCAGCCGCGGGGGCGGTGACACAGGCCGCTGGCAACGCTGGCACGGCGCGGGCGCTGCGACACAGGTGCCGCGGGGGCGGCGAGAACGCAGGAAGTTATCTCGCGGCTTCTCTTCGGCTCTTCTCGTGATCAAATCACGTCTTCACTCATCCAAAGTTACATACAAGCATAAACATACTTCAACTAACATCAATCTACATCCACACACATCTAAACCTAAGCTAAGAAGATGAATCAAGGGAAGAAAGAAGGAAAGGCAAGGTTACTTACCACTCTTGTGGTCCTAGACTACAGGGGAGATCAACACACTTCAAGAGCTGGCCTCCAGGCTCAGCCTACACACAACCATCAACAACCACAGCTACCACACCCAACTCTCAAGCCAAAACTCTTCCAAAACTCAAGAACAAGATCAAGGGAAGGCAAGGGAAGCAAGGAGGCAAGGAGAACGTGAAGAACTGGAGGTGAAGTGAAGAAGGAATCCCTAGATCGGCCAAGGAAAAGCATAAGAAGAAGGAAAGGTAAAGCACGGGTCAAAGGGGTCAACAAAACCGGCTGCAGCCGCCGGAAACCGCAGGGGCGGCAGCCAGGACCGCAGGGGCGGCACCATGTGCCCGCGGGTGCGGCTGACCGATCTCGGCCCAAAGCCAAACTCGGCTATGGTCCGATCGCGGTTCGAAAGACTACGGCTCTTACAATTTAGTTGGACCTACTCTCTTCCATTGTGGTATAGAGTTAGTGGAGCGAGTTAATCAACTTGCAAAGTCTCGAACCCTAGAAGCAAAGACAATAAGAAATGGATCGAGTAGATAGGGGCTAAGCAATTAATAAACACAAACAAAACCATAAACCTCCCCCAACAACCACACCATTTTTATGAGGGTTGGAACGTGAGCCTCATTATCTCACAAATAGCACAAGACCCAATTGTAGTAAAGGGGTCAAGATTAAACTCGGGAAGATTAAGGTAATGATTTAAATCATTAATTAAAAGGTCAAATGTAAAATATATAAACAAAATAACGGAGGTGAGAACGCGATGAAGATATGGATAACACATTAAATCGATAAACCAAAAACAAGTACCAAATGTCCGATTTGATGACCTAGATCGGACGATTTCTCAGGTCAAATCGAGGAAAGCTAAGGTAGAAGAAAATATATTTATAGTTTGATCAACTCATGAACAAATAATAAATAAAAGATATATTCACATAGATGATTAATAAAGGCATCTCAAAACATGAATCGTCATAACAATACATAATGTATCCAAATCATATAGTCATGGTATCAAGGGAACAATGCAACACACATCTTTCATCTTGCCAAATATAAAAAAAAAACATCAATCATGCATCTCTCGCATCTTGCAATAAACACCCGGAAGCTCAAATAGAATCAAAGCAATTATATACACAACTCTCATAACAACAATCATGAACATCATAGAATTATTAATGCAAGACGGGTTCTCTAGACCCAAAAATAACAAGAGTTTGGATAGAAACTTACAAAACATCTTCCTATTGAATCTAACAAAACAAGACGTGTCGGACCAAATCATGGACAAACCGACCGACCGCCTTGGACCGATCGTACGATCTCCTATAGAGAACAAGCGATCGGTCAAGTCTTACTCTATGCTTCTAAAGGGTCCCGGAACTAAATCTTATAACTAGATAAAAGAAATTAATGGTTGAAAAGCCTTATTTATATGGAGGTTATCTAATCTAATTCTCCAAGGGTTTGAGGTTAATCCTAATAAACCCTTTTTTTAAGGTTAAAAAATTTTTAAAAAAATTCCAAATGGACGGGCTAAAAATAACTCAAAACAAAAAGGGAGAAAAAAAGAAGATAGATCGTCTAAACCCGATGCAAGTGGGACCGATCGGCTAATTAGTATGGACAAGTCAGTTGATTTGCAGCAATATATGGTTTGACTCGTAGAAAAATGCATCGTCTTGAAGGACATGTCAAATACTCTGAATTTAGGAGACAATTCGACCAATTGGTAGGTTCAGGTCTGCCGATATGATCATGAAGACAACATTTTGGCACTTCAGTAAAACTGGATTTCTCATTATTGTGGTTGGAAGTAAAAAACCTATGAGTACTAATTTTGAAGGTATTTCGAAGCTCTACAACATTTTAGTTCGTATGAATTTGAAAACGGATGGGAGGATGCTAAAAATTGAGATTTATACAGCCTTGATGAGATGCTTGACTTAGTTTTATAGGTCTTGGTTCTCAACCGGTTTAGTTTTTATTTCTTCACTCTCATATCTCAATCACTTCAATCTTGACTTCAAATTAATTGACCGCAAGGTGATCCTTAGTGTGTAGCAAGCATTCTTCCGATAATAAGCCCATTTGAGCTCCTAAAGGGACAATTTTCTATAATGTCATAAATGCACGAATAAATTTCCAAATGCAATCCAAATCTCCTTTAAATGCTCAATGGGTGGATAAGAATGAGGTGGAAAAAAAACGCTAAAATGAATGTTATCGTGTTGTTTGGGTTGACTTAAGTGAATGTGTTAGATATATAAGACTAGTGGCCGGACCTGTAGTACGCACGGGATTAATTGCAATAAAATTTTTTTTAAATATAAGCGATTTTAAATATTTAATTTGATATATGACCACAATATTATGCTACTATCTTTTATTTAATGATATGTATTTAAATTATGTTAATGTTATTTTTAAAAAATGTGAAATTGATTCAAAGTTCTATATTTTTAATTGCATGATCAATTTATTTAATATCATATGTCATTGCAATTTGGTGAATTTTTCTAAAATGTGGAGTTTTTGAGGAGTTACTTTTAGAACATTGATTGCAATCGTTAATACAATATATTTAAATACATGAATTGTATTTGTTAGGCAAAAACTCTTATCTCCTTCCCTTTTAACTATGAAAAAAAAGTAATTCCTCAAAAGCATTAATTTTGTTGTATTAACGATTACGATCAATGCTTCATTTATAAATTTGTTTGACCACTATATTAATATGTTTTGTTTACTTTGTATTGTTTGTGAAAATAAGCATATAACATGAATATTTTACAAATAAAATATAATATTTTAAAGCAATAAATAATGATTTTTTTTCTTATTCAAGAATATATGAAACCTATTTTTCAATAAATAAAAAATAATAATTTGTTGACAAACGATATCATTTATTTAACAAAAATAATTTACTATATTACAAAATAATAAAAAAATATATAATTATAATGGCCAAGTTAATGTATGAGATCATTGTAAAAATGTGTTACCATAAAAAATATTAATCATAAACTTTATGGAAAAAAGATGGACTTGTAGGGCTTTTTTCGTTTTATGAATACTTGCTAGGCCTCTACTAGTTTGTTATTAATTTTTAATTCTAAAAAATGTTAATACGAAGGTTATAACAATAAATTGAACACTTAGATTCTCACAACCCTAATCTTCATCTGTTTCCTCTTCAATGGCTATGGTCCTCCTCCGCCTCGTTGTGTCACCGCAACTTCTCCTACTTCAGAGTGCGCCTCTCTGTTCACCGCCACTAGAACCGCTAGAGAAACTCCTTTGTCAGAATCGTTGCCTCGCCATGCCGTCGTTGATCTGCACATCTCGGGAAGTAAGTCACCACCGCCACTACTCAAGTAGAAACCCTAACGGGTTTCAATTTGGGGATTTGCACAACCTCAAAGTCAAGGGCCATGTATCTTCATCTTTCTCCTTCTCTTCGGTTTTTTTAGGGTTTGCTCCTTTCAATTTCGTTCCTGTATCTTTATTGCTATATGTTACATGGAAACGGACACGGATACGGAAAACGGACACGGCGAGAAACGGGGAAGCGGCAATCCTACAAATTGTAGGAAACGGGGACACGGCAAAAGAATATAAATAATATATCATTTCAAAGCTATTGTGGACAGAAATCTATATATAATAGGAAGATATGCATATATGATATAACCAATGACACATGAATGTGTCATTAGTTATAGAAGTATTGATAAATAAGAATATTCATTGTGTTAAGTGTTATTGAGGTAGTAGTCATGAATGTCTTATTCATCTTGAATTACAAAAAAGAAAAGAAAACGTAACGGTCATGGATGTCTTATTCATCTCTTTTTTATCCCTCTTTGATCCCACATTGAGTTGTCATTCATGATCATTGTTTGGACGTGTCCGGGCCCTTTCCGATGTTGGAAATGTGTCTTGACCGCGTCCTCGCTATTTTGACCGTGTCCGTGAAGTTTCCGGAAGCTTCCAAGTTTCCGACATGGGAGGACACAGTAAACGGCACCGTCTAGAAGTTTCCGTGCATCTTGTTCGCTTCCTATTCTATTGAATTTCGTTTTTTGTTTGTTTGACTTTGATTAAAGAACAAAAATCAAACGCTTTAATTTGTGTTTGAAGCAAAAATCATTGCGTTAAGCTAGTATGTGGACATGAATTTCATCTCAATACGTGCCTGTAACCATTGGATCTAGTTTTTACTTGGAGTCTATTACGCTGTTTGCGATTTTTCTTTGTTGCTTTTGGAGTTGATTTCCTTGTCTTTTTTGGCCTTGTAATATGATTGCAAGGTTTGCCTTTTACTTATCAGTTGCTTTGACTTCATTCATTTTGCTAAATAATTTCAATTTGTGCATACAACTTCCGATTTTGATTGAGATAGGTGCATAGGGTTTTTGGCACTAGCAATTTAAAACTTTAGGCCATAGGAAGAAGGAGAGGAATGAAGAATTGTTTAGAGAATAAGATGTAGCAGTGATTGGAAGAGATTGTTGATTGAGCTAATGGCTTATGGATCTAGCTACATCATAAAAAAGATGTTCTATTACTATTCTTTCTCATTTCTGGCAAGTGACAAATTTTGAATGCGGTGAAGGGAATCGTAATCTCAAGATCTGGTATAAATTCGTACCATATGTTTAGAACAAAGGTCTTTGATTTCCAATCTTCAGTTATTTTTATGCCTCTTTCTTCTCGACCTCTTTAGAAACTTGCAAGCATTTTGATATATTGATTCACAGAGAATGCTCGAGTGATGGTTCTTGCTGCTACAAATCGTTCATCAAAACTAGATGAGGCAATCCTTAGGCGTTTCTCCCAGGCATTTGAGATTGGAATGCCTGACACGAACGAGAGGGAAGAAATATTGAAAGTTATATAGCGAGAAGAGCGAGTTGAGGATGACATTGATTATGATCGTTTAGCTAGCATGTGTGAAGGATACACCGATTTTGATCTATTCGATCTTTGCAAGAAAGCAGCATACCTTCCTATCAGGGAACTCTTGATGCTTAGAAGATAAGAAATCCATGTCATGTAAGCAATGTGCTGTAGCAATTTATTTTTGTCTACAAAAAATCAGTTTGTTGAAAAATGGTGTTTACTAAATACAGGCCCCAACCCAAGACCACTATCACAGCAATATTTAGAGGCAGTCCTTGCAACATCAACGAAAACAAAGGTAGCAGCACATGAGTACGCCCATCATCTTGGTCGAGGCAGGAAGCTGGAGACGATGATAGTCAGGTTCAAAATGCAATCAATGAGATTTCAAAGATTGTAGTCTCACAAATACTCAATATGTAGTCAGAACCACAAGATCCTTGATAGCTCAGAGACAATTTTGATGGTGAAAAGGGATCAGAATTTCAACTACCTCTTTCTCTCTACTATATCACTAACATAATTTGTTGTTATTTGGGTTATTTTCGTAGTACAATTTGAATCATGTAGGCCATTAGGCTGTTCTTTTGGTGTTGTCACAAGTAATACGTTTGTATGTTGCTTAATCTTTGCCCATTTTTGCGGCACAAACTTTGTAAACATAACCAAATTACCACAAAATATAGATAGTGGCCACACAAACTTTGTAATGCAATGGAGGGAATCGTAATCTCAAGATCTAGTATAAATTCGTATAATGAAATTATATAACATAGTGGTTGCTTTTGGTTCTGTTAGGGTCTATCAATCACTGACAGAAATTTGTTGCTTACTCCCTGAGTGAAACTGTAATAGTAGCTATAGTTGGATATATCTTCAAACTTTGAGTGTGAGCTTCTTTCGAAGCTCGGGTATACTCCCCTCCTGGTCAATGCCACTTGAGAAAAAATCGGAAATGTCACATTTACCTACACTTCTGTTATTTCTCTATCATTTATCAGTAAGGCAACAAGTATTAGTAATGCGAGTATCAGATGAACAGCCTTCGGTATTAGTAATGGGAAGTTTACATGAAGAATGATGGACGTAGGCTTGTGTACCTCGTTTGGGCTTGAACTTGTGTAACTCGATTGCTCCTAAACTTGTGCATCTCAAATGTGCTTGAACTTGTGTAACTCGAATGGGCTTGTGTAACTCGATTGACTTAGACTTGTGTAATTTTGACCTTTTGTAAATGACGGGCTTTTGTAAACGACGGAATTGTGTATTTGAAGCTTAGACTTATGTAACCTGACCTTGTGTAAATGACATACTTTTGTAAACAACGGAAGTGTCTTCTATTTGAAATTGTGTATCAATATTGTGTATTATCATTCGGTTTTAAGTATAACATTACAAAAAAACATTAATGGAATACATAAGTTCAACTAATCCAATTGGTATAAGGGTGGGTATCTCATCCAGAGTTCAAAACCCAATAACTATAAGGTTTATTAGGCTTTTGTATTGAGCCCGGGCGTAGGCTTTTGTATTAGGCCCGGGCGTAGGCTTTTTTATTGGGCCCGGGCGTAGGCTTTTGTATTGGGCTCGGGCGTAGGCTTGTGTTTTGGGCCCGGGCGTATGCTTGTATATTGGGCTTTGTCCTATGCTTGTGTATTGAGCTTTGTCCTATGCTTGTGTATTGGGCTTTATCATATGCTTGTGTATTGGGCTTTGTCCTATGCTTTCTTAAAACATTTGGGCTTTCATTAAAACATTTGAGCCTTCATTAAAATAATTGGACCTTCATTAAAACAATTGGGCTTGGGCTTGAGTAATTTGATATTACCAATTTGCCCTTTCAATTAATCTTTAAAGATCAGTTAGAAGGGCTTAATTTGTCCCTTGAAATGAAAAAGAGCCTACTTAGTACTCATCTCTACAAAAAGAGCCTAATCTCCCATTTCACCCAACTTTATGTTCGTTCAATTTTTAATTTAAGGGATGTTAGAGGTAACTACTCCCTAACGTAAGAAAGGTTCTAACTTGAACTCAACCTCCAAAACTTAAAAGTAGCTCGGGTAAAAAGAAAACATTGCTAACATTTCGTCGATCAAAATGTAATCACTCTTATATAATTACATTATTCGTCACTTCTTCTTATACAATAAACAATCAAAATACACAATAGATAAATTTGAAAGGTCGAAAGAACAAATAAGGAAGAAATGGTCAATGCGATGTTCTCTTACTCGGGTCTTAAGAATTCGTTTTGGGTTGAATTTATGCTCATGGCAAACTACTTGCTTAATCGTGTTCCAAACAAAAGAAGCAAGAAGACTCCTTACGAACTATGGTTCAAAAGGAAGTCAAACCTACATTACTTACAAGTTTATGGATGTCGAGCCACATTTAGCCTCAATGACAACAAACGTAAGACTTGGATGAAAGAGGTGTTGAGTGTCTATTCATTGGCTATGCCGAACACTCGAAAGCTTATAAATTCAATGTGATAGAACCAAATGATTTCATCTCAATTAATACCGTAATAGAGTTTGGGGATGTCATCTTTGATGAAGACTGCTTCACCTCGGCTCCTAGGCTTAGGGAAGTGATCAATATGATCTTAGATGAGGAACACCTAAGCAAGTGTTATAGGATTCAAGATGAATCATGACAAGCATCTCATGGGCTTGACTCGTCGGAGATTGCTCCTATGAGCACTAATTTGTCCTTAAAAATCAATTTTCTAAGTGTTCTTGGTTGAAGGGTCAATGGATAATGAAATGGATCGTCACTCTTAGATAAGGATCCAAAGACACTTTAGAGGCCAAGAAGTCACAAGATGTTGCATTTTGGAAGGAATTAATTCAAGAGATGGACTCCATTGTGGGCAACCACACATTGGAGTTAGCCAATCTTCCTTTCGGTTGCAAACCTTTAGGATGCAAATGGATCTCAAGAGGAAGATGAAAGTTGGCGGTTCCACTGAAAAGTTTAAAGGTACGTACACTTGGTCATCCAAGGCTTTAGACAAAAGGAAGGTGTTGATCACTTTGATACATATGCTCTGGTGGCTAGATGAGAAAGTGTATATGAGACAACCTGAAGGGTTTGTCTTAAAAGAACAAGAGCACAAAGTGTGTTGTTTGGTCAAATCCTTGTATAGACTAAAGCAATTTCCAAACCATTGGCATCAAAATTTTGATGATGTCATATTGTTAAATGGATTTAAGATAATTCAAGCTGACAAGTGTGCTATAGTAAGTTTGATCATACCGGTCAAGGTGTGATCATATGCTTATACATTGATGACATGATGATTATTGAACAAAACCAAAGACAAGTAGACCTCGCTAAAGATTCCGTGTCCACTAATTTTTCAATAAAAGACTTAGGTGAGGCGGATGTCATTCTAGGCATAAGAATCAAACGTGATGCTAAAGGCTTAAGCCTCATGCAAGAAGATTGTCAAACGCTTCCAATTTGATAAGATTACAACTATTAGTACTCCTATGGACTGAAGTGAGAAGTTGATACCTAACTAAGGATTGGTCGTCTCTCAACTTGAGTATGCACAAGTGATAGGATGTTGCATGTATGCAATAATCAACACTAGGCCAGATATTACTTTTGTCATTGGTAAATTGAGTAGGTACACATGTTTTCCTAACTCACAACATTGGAAGACACTAAGGCATGTGCTTATGTACCTCAAAGGGACCATGGGTTTTGGCATCATGCACACTAAGTATCCTTTGGTGATAGAAGGCTACTCGGATGCATCATGGGTCACTAATTTAGAGGATCACTCATCCACAACTGGATGAGTTTTCTTGTTAGATGGTTGTTCCATTTTGTGGGCTTCAAAGAAACAAACGTGCATCACAACCTCGACCATGGAGTCCGAGTTTGTTGCCCTTGTCGTTGTCGGCAAGGAAGCTGAATGGTTGAGGAATTTTGTTCTAGAAATTTCTCTATGGCCAAAACCGGTTTCTCCCATCACAATTCATTGTGATAGTGCAGCTACGTTGGCTAAAGCTTATAATCAAACGTACAATGGCAAATCAAGATATCTTGGTGTGAGGCATAGCTCGGTTAGAGAGCTCATAACTCACGGTACAATATCGATCGATTTTGTGAGAACACACAATAATCTAGCCGATCACTTATCCAAGAGCTTGCCTAAACACTTAGTTCAAAAGTCAGTCAAGGGAATGGGGTTTACGACCTAAACTAAAAACGACTTGTCGTGGGACACCCGATTCGCCTATTGCTTGATGCCTTAGCGGATTCAATGAGGCAAGCCCATTCAAAGAAGTTGTTAGCATAAAATGTCCATCCAAGGTAATGTTTCATGCCTATATAATATGTATAGATTAAAGGATTTTTCCTCGTGGTGCCCTCAAGGTTTGGACTTTCCTCTTGGCATCCACTAAGTTTCAAATTTCCTTTTGGTACCGTCGTGGTTCTATTTATTTCCTCTTTATACCCATTCTTAATATATATTACATTAAAATTCATTATAAAATAATTAAAAAAATCAAAAAAAAATAAATTTAAAACTAATTTTGACCTCATTAAATATTAAACTAATAAATTTATAATAGAAGTATTTTCTATATATTTTTTAATTAAAAAAATCAATTAAAGATAATTTTTATTTTTGAATTAAAATAAAAAAAATTTATATTCGAATTAAAACAAAATATATAAAATTAAATTAAAGAAATTTAAATTTTTTTAAGAGTATAGAAATTTAAACATATAGTAATTTTTTATTTTGAATTTTGAATTTAATTTTTTTAAAATTTTATTTTAATTCGAAAATAATTTTTATTTTTATTTTTTTATAAACATACTCTTAAATATAAAAAAAAACATAATTTTTAAAAAATTTTGAATCAAAATAAATGATATAAAATAAATTCAAAAATAAATAAAATCTTACTATATCTTAAAATTTCTAGACTCTTACAAAAATTTATTAAAAAAATTGTTTTTAATTTAATTTTGTATTTTTATTTTAAATCGAAAATTAAAAAAAAATAATTTTACTTCATAAAATAAAAGTTATAGATAAAAACCAATTTTGTTACAAATTTATTATTTTTAAATTTACAACTCTTTTGAAAAATTGCAATTATAGGTGCAAAATATTTTTATTTTTTTTGGTTAAAGGGGGAGGATCAGTGCCTCCGCGCATCTGGACGCGCTTTTATTGAAAAATAGAAAGGACTGAGTAGTCAACAAACAGGAGATAGCCCGACCCCTTACATCAGCATCAATAATCCTTTTATCACCCTCAGGAGGGTCAAGCAAAACATGAAAACCAATGTTAAAACCAAAAGCTAGGTTAGTTAGAAAATCTGCAGCATAGTTCGCTTCACGGAAAACATGACGAACCAGGATAGACCAAGTTCTACGCATGAAGCCTTGACACATATGTACCAGGCTAGAGAGGGGGTGACAACAGGGGGATGTGTTTATTTAGTAGAGTGATAGCAAGATTTGAATCCGATTCAAGAATCACTTGTCTTGCACCACTTTCCCAAGCAATTTCGAGACCATATAAGATACCCCAAAGTTCAGCCATGGGTAACGTACACATCCAATATTATGCACAAACCCTCGTTGCCAAACCCCTCTACAATCCCTAATAAGACCTGTTGTCGTAGCAATTTCATGAGACCCCACCTCCCCATCCGTATTAATCTTAAACCAGCCATCGGGAGGTGGGTTCGACCTGATATTGATGATCGACTTTTGAGCAATCTTCTCTCCACTTGTTCTCTCCCTCCAAGCCTTGATATAAGTCGAGGTAGTATCAATAATACGTTTGTGACCATCTGGTTGTCTCTTCTCATTCATAAAAATCTCTTCATTACGCCATTTCTAGGTCTGCCAAATCGTTTCTACAAGAACATCCTTCTACATAATAATAGAATTGAAATAAACAGAGCAAAGAATGTGTAAGAGCCTAAGTCTTTCGGACCGAGATTGGACCTTAGCAGAGATTGGCTTTGGCCGAGTTTGGCCTTTTCCGCACCCGCGGGCATGTCTGCCGCCCCTGCGGGTTTCCGCCCCTGCGGGTTTCCGCCCCTGCGGCTCAGGGAACCGCCCCTGCGGTATCCGGCGGCTGCAACCGGTTTTGTTGACTCCTTTGACCCGTGCTTTACCCTTTGCCTTACTTCTTTCTTTTCCTTGCTGAGCAAGGGTTCCCTTCTTCACTTCTCCATTCCAGCCCCTACGTCCTCCTTGCTTCTCCTTCATCCTTCTTGATATTGTTCTTGATCTCTCTTGAGTTTGGAAGTGTTTTGGTGTGTGTTGTTGATGTTAGTTGATGATGTGCTTAGCTGCTGAGCTTGTGATGTCAGCTGAGATAGTGCTTGTGCTCTTGTTTTGCCTAGACCTTCAGTAGTGGTGAGTTCCTTGCTTCTTCTCCTTCTCTTCTTCTTTGATTCCATCTCTTTAGCTTAGGATTAGATGATTTGAATGTAGGTTAATGTTGGAATGTGTATGTTTATGCATGTGTGTGATTTTGGAATGAAGAAGACGTGATTTGATCACGTGAAGAATGAAAGAAGACTCGCGGGGCTACGTTCTGCACCGTCGCCGCCCCCGCGCCTGGAAGCCGCCGCCCCTACGGAAGTCGTGCCGCAGCGCCCCCGCCTTGCCCGCATTGCATGCTTTGCTTGTCACCGCGCCTGCGGCTGCTCCCTGCCGCGCCTGCGGGTTGTCTATTCCGCTCCTGCGTCCCTTGATCACGCAGGTACGTCTTGTCCCGAGACTACCTATAGTTGGATAGCTCCTTTTTCCTTTCTTAGTATGAGGGAACTAGTACCATGCTAGGTATCGGATGATGATGAGTATGTTATAGATATGTCGTTACGGCTTTGAGGTTTACGAGTTGGATATGATCCTTATGGATCCCTTGGGTCTAGGTGTGACCCCTTTGTGTGATAGTAAATTGATATGTATATATGTATGCCTTGTATAGGCCGTGTTGTCCTCCAGATTGGAGTGGACGTATCTGAGAGTTGATCATAGTTGGGATTACTTCCGAGATTGAGGTAAGTCCATAGGACTTACTTAGCTGCCATCTCTATAATGGATGTTGCATGAGTGGTGTATGTTTATGCTTGCTAGCATGTGATATTGTTATTACCGACCTATGGTCTATTGATTGCCCACTGTAGGGTTGTGACAACCTTTCCCTATCACATCCCGCTGGGAGTTTGGGAGGTTCTTTGTGGATAGGTCAGACTTGGTATACGGGATGGACATGGAACACTCCCATTGGGTATACGTGAAGTGTGCCGGATCCACTCCAGCTGGCTATAGCCCACATAGGCGAGGGTTATATTCCTCGTGTCACTTATGTTTATATACCGACTTATATATATATCGTATGGGTGATGGATTATTTATATAAAGATAATGAACCGGGTAAATGTGTGATATCATGCTGAAGTGTTATTATTTCTGATATTTTATTGTGCTTATGTTCATTCTATATATGTGTATGGTTAGCTAGCGGTTTTATACCGTGTTGTAGATCCCTCGTAGGTTAGGAGAACTGCAGAGTGATCCAGAGAGGGTGATCTGCTGAGGGCTCCGTACACTAGGTCGTCCTCGTGGGATTGGGATCTTTTGATCTTGTATATTTGTTATGTTTTGATTGTACTCAACAGTACTCTGTATAACCTTTTGAGGTTTATATATATCAGGTTCATGTTTTGTTTTAATCTATTTGTGCCTTGTTGTAAGATCATTGAAACTGTTGTCAGGCTAGGGTCAGGATCCATTGTGAGATCCTAGCCCAATAGCACTCCGAGTCCTACGGATTTGGGGTGTTACAAAGTTGGTATCAGAGCCCAGGTTGACAACAATGGCACTTGTAATCTGCGATAAAGGTCGAATAGATAAATAAACAGAACCCGAAAGGGGTTTGACTTTTCAAAAGATTTTTTGGTTTGAAATGAGTAAAAACGTTTTGGGTTAGTGTGTACGTGAAGCCATCACCCCTCTGAAGATCTCGACAATATAGGTATATATATATATATCTATACATATGGCATATATATAGCCTTCTAAGTTAGGTTTATGTCCTCTGCAGATGGTTCATATTAGAGCCCTACCTGCAGCTGGACGAGGTAGAGGTAGACCCCCTCTAGGTAGAGGACGGGGTAGGACTCCTGCTGCTGATCTACGTGCAGCAGAGGAGATTCACGACGACGTTACTGAGAGTGTCGTACCCGAGACTGGGAACGGGGCAGCTGGGAGGCAGGAATCACGGGGAGCCCGGTCAGATGGCTCAGATCGTGTCTCCATGGAGGGACCAGCCTTCCGAGAGTATATCAGACGGGTAGAGGAGGCCGTCAGGGCAGGCAGACGTGCTCTTGATATGCCCACATATGAGGGATCCACTGGGAGATCCCATACAGTGACTCAGGTGCCAGTTGTACCGGCACCTGCTGTTGAGATTCCTCCGGTTCGAGAGGAGCATAGAGGGCCTCGACCTGACAGTTGGTTGAAGGCATTTCATCAGTTGAGAGTACCCCCTTTCTCTGGGAAGGTGGGGTTAGAGGTGGAGCTGTGGATAGGGCATGTGGACTCGGCTTTAGAGTCTATCAGATGTCCAGCTGACAAGAAGATAGAGTTGGTGCAGACTCTGTTCAGAGATCTAGCACAACACTGGTGGTGGTCAGTACGGAGTCAGGTTCTCAGTTATGACCAGATCATGACCATGATTAGAGAGCGTTTCTGCCCTGCCTCACTGAGGAGGGAGAAACTGCGCGACTTTGTTGAGGCTGGATTTGATGATGTACCAGTCTCAGAGGCCATCAGGAGGTTTCAGGAGGAGCTGGCTTTACTGGGTCCAGCTACACCTCCTGCTGATCAGCATGTTTATCTTTTCTCTCGACGATTGAGGGATGGTACCCGAGCCTATATGGCGGGTTTTCACTGTGAGTCCTTGATGGACTATCAGGACAGAGCTGCGGATTATGAGAGAGAGAGAGCTGGGCAGAGGAGAGCTTCTGGCCGGAGGGTCTGAGAAGAGACAGCGTACTGAGCAGGCCAGTAGTACTGCTGGAACTGCTAGTGTTGGGCGTGGTCAGAGACGCCAGGGTCGTTCTGTATCTTCACCAGCTACAGAGAAGGGACGACAGTGTTGTAACTGTGGTGATCCAAGACATATGAGGCTAGAGTGCACGAGGTCATTAGTGACGTGTTTTACCTGTGGTAGACAAGGTCATAGAGCCGTTTATTTCCGCCAGGGCGGAGCTGCATCTCAGCAGGGTTCTTCTCCTGCCAGTGTAGCAGGAGGTGGGCAGAGGCCACCTCAGCAGCAGCAGATACACGGACAACATAGAGTCCCAGATCGCCCTACGACTCAAGGATCTGCTCCTGGGCCGAGTAGAGGCAGAGGTCGTGGTGGGAGCACCACTGATACCAGAGGCCCACAGGGTCGTGTTTTTGAGCTGAGGAGTGTAGAGGAGCCAGCTGCACCGACTACTACAGGTACCATTCTGATTCATGGTTTACCTGTTAAGAGTTTTATTTGATACTAGAGTTACACATTCTTTTATTTATGATGCCTGTGTAGAGCGTCTTGGTTCAGATATAGTTGAGGGGATGCCCTTTATTATAGGGTTACCCGATGGTGGTAGGGTCAGAGGTACCCGTGAGATTCACGGTTGTCCCATTTCTGTAGGGACCCGTGTGTTACTAGTTGACTTCTTTGTCATGCCATTAGAGCATGAAGAAGTCATTTTAGGTATGGACTGGATGGATAGACACTCTGCAGTCCTAGATGTAGGTAGGAGGACTGTTACCCTCTCTACCGAGTTAGGCCAGATAGAGGTTTTCCGAGGTTGGGACCTTGGAAAGATAGGCACAGTTATCAGCGCTATACGGGCAGCGAGACTGATTGCACAGGGTTGTGATGCCTTCTGGTGTTATGCCATGAAGGAGGGGGAGAGTCCAGCTGTAGAGCACATCCCAGTTGTTTGTGAGTTCACAGATGTTTTTGCTGAGCCGTCCAGCTTGCCGCCTCAGAGGAGTGTGGACTTCAATATTGAGTTAGAGTCTGGTACGAGACCGATCTCGAAGGCTCCATACCGGATGACGCCTGTCGAGATGCTGGAGCTGAAGAAACAACTTGAGAAGCTGGCTGAGAAGGGCTTCATTCGCCCTAGTGTGTCCCCATGGGAGCACATGTCCTCTTCGTACGGAAGAAGGACGGATCACTGAGGTTATGTATAGATTAAAGAGAGATGAACAAGGTGACCATCAAGAACAAGTATCCACTGCCTCGTATTGATGATTTGTTAGATCGGCTACAAGGAGCGACTATGTTCTCCAGGATTGATCTGCGCTCAGGATATCACCAGCTGAGGGTGAGAGAGAAGGATGTGCACATACGCTTTGTGGAGGGATTCTTTGTGATTGCCCGTCCTCTGACGAGTTTGCTGAGGAAGACTACCAGATTTGTGTGGTCTGATCAGTGCATGTAGAGTTTTGAGGAGTTGAAGAGGCGTTTGAGTTCTACTCCTATTTTGGCACAGCCAGAGGGTACTGAGGATTTCGTGGTATACAATGATGCATCCAAGCTAGGCTTGGGATGTGTATTGATGCAGCGGGGCAGAGTGATAGCATATGCGTTTCGACAATTGAAGACGTATGAGGAGAACTACCTGACTCATGATCTGGAGTTGGCAGCGGTAGTTCATGCATTGAAGATCTGGAGACATTACCTGTATGGTGCTACATGTCAGATCTTCACAGACCATAAGAGTCTGAAGTATATTTTCACGCAACGGGAATTGAATAACCGCCAGCGTAGGTGGCTCGAGCTGATCAAGGATTTTGATTTAGAGATTTTGTATCATCCAGGGAAGGCGAACGTTGTCGCCGATGCCCTGAGCAGGAAGACGCCTCGAGAGCAGGCGATTGCGAGACTGACAGTTCAGCATCAGTTGCAAAGGGATTTGATCTGGCTAGAGTTGGACATCTAGTTTCCTGATGAGGATACCCGGCTGAGTACTTTAGAGGTTCTACCTGATCTGTTGGGTGAGATCCAACAGAAGCAGGAGACCTGCCCGACCTTGATGAGGATTAGAGAGCTGATGTCTCGGGATGAGGCACCACAGTTTCTTCTGGGAGCAGATGGAGTATTGAGACACCGTGGTCTCGTCTGTGTACCAGCTGATACAGAGCTGAGACAGAGGATTTTACAGGAGGCTCACTGTACACCTTACTCTGTACATCCAAGTACGAGTAAGATGTATCAGGACTTGAGACGTTTATATTGGTGGGGAGGGCTGAAGCCCGATGTGGCCATATTTGTGGCACAGTGTCGACCTGCCAACAGGTCAAGATCGAGCATTTCAGACCTGGAGGTGAGCTCCATTCCACTTCCTGTTCCACAAAGTGATGCATCCTTGGAATCGTTGAAGGAGGAACGCCGGATCTAGACCAAGCTAGAGTTTCGACTACTCGTTGTTGATGTGCAAATGAGAACTTTGATAGAAGTTTGGTAGGGCGGAAGCGATTGATGATATGGATGCGGAAGCGTAGGTTTGATTCGATCTAGAGAGATCGAGCAAACGTTGTAGTGGATTTGATAGTTTGATTCTTTAGAAGAATCCTCGAATGTGAGTTCTTGGATCTAAGACTTGATCCAAGGAAGAACTTTGAGGGGATTGAAGAGGAAGTGATGCCTAGATCAAGAATGAGGATTTTCCTTCAAAATACTTTGATTAAAATATAGACATGATTTACAAGTGAAGCCAAGCATCCCTTATATAGTGGGTGAAGGCTACACCAAAAAGTCGGAAATTGAATGACGGAAATAAAGGCGGGAAATAAAGTCGGGGCAAACTCCCGAAACCAAAGGTCTAGACTATCAATGCCGGAAATTAACTCACGGAAATTAAGTTCCGGAATTAATGTTCCGAAAATTTAAAGTCTATTATTATTTAAAAATGCAAAATATAATAATAATAATATTTTGCTAGCTTGATGACGTGGCGCCGGAAGCCTATGCCATGGTGGAGTGGTGACATGGCATGCCACTAACGGGTCCAAGTGATGTGACGGTGCGTCGGATGATTGAGCGGTAGCTTGGGCGATGGCTTTGGCTCGGGAACGAGTGAGCGGTCCATCGGAGCGAACCCGCAAAGCATCGTCCTCTTCATCCGCGGTCATGGTGGTCAAGGGCGCATCAGTCCCCCATCTTGGATGTGAAACGTCCCCGTTTCACCGTCGTCAAATAAGGGCTCAACATAAGGGGCTAGATCCTTGACATTGAACGTTGGGTGCACGCCGTAGGAATCCGGAAGCTCCAACTTGTAGGCATTTGGACCATGTCGTGATAGGATCCGGAAAGGGCCATCACCTCGATCCGATAGCTTGCCCTTGCGTCGAGATGGGAAACGCTCCTTCCTTAAGTGGAGCCAAACAAGATCGCCGGGCTCGAAAGATATGTCGCGACGGCCCTTATTGCGTTGTTCGGCAAGTTGGGCGGCACGACGTTGGAGTTGTGCTCTTGTCCGCTCATGAAGTTCAATGATTGAGGCGGCTCGACTTGCGGCGTTGATGTGTTCACCGTCCTTGAGTGGACGTGGTGTGAAGTCCAATGGCGTGTGTGGATTAAGGCCGTAGACAACTTCAAATGGTGAGAGTTTAGTTGCCGAGTGCCTAGACCTGTTATATGAAAACTCCACAACCGAAATTAAGTCCTCCCACTTTCGTGGGTTGTTCCTAAGCGTTGCTCTAAGTAGAGCACCGAGAGTCCGATTGGTCACCTCCGTTTGACCATCGGTTTGGGGGTGATAACTACTTGAGAACAAACAAGTTGGTTCCAAGTTTTCCCCACAACGTTCTCCAGAAGTGACTCACAAATTTCACGTCCCGATCACTAAGGATGGAACGTGGTATCCCGTGTAAGCGCACCACATTGTTAAAGAATAATGTGGCAACATCGCTAGCATTTTGGGTGCTCTTACACGCGATAAAATGAGCCATTTTGGAAAAACGGTCGACTACCACAAAAATGGAGTCGTTGCCTCGTTTGGACATAGGTAGGCCAACTACAAAGTCCATAGAAAGATCCTCCCAAGGTCCCATTGGTATAGGCAAAGGAGAATACAATCCGTCCGGACCTTGACGCGATTTGGCATGATGACATGTTATGCAACTTGTGCAAAACCGTGTCACATGCTTGCGCATTTTCGGCCAAAAGAAGTGCTCTTGGAGAGCGGCGAGAGTCTTGGTAGCACCGAAGTGACCACGACCCTCATGGGCTTCCTTTATCAACAAGTGGCGTATGGACGAACGCGGAATACAAAGTTTTCCCCGCGCGAACAAATAGCCATCATTAATAAAGAAGGTCTCATGCTCTCGGAGGTCAAGGCATTTGGCAAATATATCCTTGAAGTCAAGATCCGTGGCATATAACTCTTTGATAAGAGCAAAGCCATGGATCTTGGCGTCCATATGCACCAAGAGGATATATCGCCGAGAAAGGGCATCGGCTACCACATTCTCTTTTCCTTTCTTATGCCGAATGACATAAGGAAAGGTTTCTAAAAATTCTACCCAACTTGCATGGCGCCGACTCAAATTAGTTTGACTCTTGAGATACGAAAGAGCCGCATGATCCGAATGAATCACGAACTCCTTCGGCCACAAGTAGTGTTGCCATCTTTAGACAACGAACTAAAGCATATAGTTCCTTGTCATAGGTTGGATAGTTGAGTGGTGGACCGGAAAGCTTTTCGCTAAAGTAAGCAATGGGCCGATTCTCTTGGAGAAGAACCCCCCAATGCCAACATTAGATGCATCACACTCCACCTCGAAGGTTTTCGAGAAATTTGGGAGTTGGAGTAGTGGTGCATTGCAAAGTCGGTCTTTGAGCGCATCAAACGCTCGAGCATGGGTATCACGCCACTCAAACGTGACACCCTTAGTAGTGAGCTCATGAAGCGGCGCCGCTACCGAGCTAAAGTCTTTGACAAAGCGTCGGTAGAAGCCCGCTAAGCCGAGAAAGGCTCGGACCATGGTGACCGTACTAGGTGTAGGCCACTCCCGAATAGCGCGAACTTTGGATTCGTCTACTCGGAGTCCGTCCTTAGACACGACATAGCCAAGAAATATAGTTGTGTCGGAACAAAAGACACATTTTTCAATATTGACGAATAATTGTTCTTGTCTAAGGCACTCGAGCACTTGGCGAAGGTGCCCGATGTGCTCATCCAAAGACTTACTAAAAATTAAAATATCGTCAAAATAAACAACTACGAAATTACCCAAAAACCGGCGAAGGACATGGTTCATGAGGCGCATGAACGTTGATGGGGCGTTGGAGAGTCCAAACGGCATGACAAGCCACTCATATAAACCGTACTTTGTCTTGAAAGCCGTTTTCCACTCGTCACCCTCGGCCATCCGGATTTGGTGATACCCGCTCCGGAGATCAATCTTTGAGAACACGGTGGCGCCGTGTAGTTCATCCAACATGTCGTCGAGGCGCGGGATCGGATGCCGGTACTTGACGGTTATTTGGTTGATGGCTCGGCAATCGACACACATCCTCCAAGACCCGTCCTTCTTGGGCACCAAAATGACCGGCACGGCACATGGTGAAAGTGACTCACGAACAAATCCCCGGTCTAGGAGCTCTTGGACTTGACGTTGTAGCTCCTTAGTTTCTTCCGGACTTGCACGGTAAGCGGCACGGTTGGGTAAAGACGCGCCGGGCACCAAATCGATTTGGTGCTCAATTCCACGGATCGGTGGCAAGCCGGGTGGTAGTTCATCGGTCAAGACGTCCTGAAAATCAGACAACAAAGTAGACACCTCGTGCGGCATATTACTAAAGGTCATTGGAAGTAGATAAGCAAAAAGGAACAAGTAAGAAGCATGGCAACTTGCCTTCCTTGACCGGTGTCACATCATGTTTCCGGGCGAAAAGTACCCTCGCTCACACCGGCCTTTTTATTGGTTCCGGAGATGGTAAAGTTGCATTCGTTGGGACGATGCTTCCTTTACTACTCTAGACTCAATAGCACGGTTACTAGAGGCGGTGTTCCGGGATCCGGAAGTACTAGCACCCACAACATCGGAAGGACTCCTAGGAGGGTCCGATGTTGCCGGCGTAGTGGTCTCATCAATGGTTTGTTGCCTCTTCCGTTCCGCATAATCAATTAATATTTCATGTGGAGTCATAGGCAACAATGTGACCGTTTTCCATTATATTGGACATATATCTATTAAGATAACCATCATGGAATGTACGGCGATCGAATTGCCATGGTCGTCCTAATAATACATGTGTGGCGTCCATCTTGATAACATCACAAAGGATCTTATCAACATAGCCGCCTATGGAAAACGTCACCAAGCTTGTCGTGTGACGGTGTCACACGCCTTATCGGAAATCCATTTGGATTCCATAAGGTGTTGGTGGGGGGTTGTAGGCAACTTAAAGTGTTTTACCACTTTTTCGTTGATAATATTACAACAAGAACCCCCATCAACTATGAGAGAGAGACTAGTGTTATTGACCAAACAACGAGAGTGAAAGAGATTCTCGCGTTGGTCAATAGGGACAAATTCCTTAACGGCTAAAATTCTACGAGATACAAGGGCGAACTTACCGGGTTGTGCCGGGCCGCAAGCCATTTGTTCGTCGCATGGTTCCATGCCGTAGTAGGGGTCGGCGTCTTGGTCATCCTCTATGATGATATCGCCGCTTCTCTTCTCTCCTAATCTTCATATGAGGGATTGGCAAACAACACACGCTTTGTGTTCGGGCAATCACGTTGGACGTGACCGAATCCGCTACATTTATAACACACAACACAGGGCTCCCTTGGCCGTGCCGCCGGTGGAGGTCCTTAAGGAGTGCGGGCGGGAGGCACTTGTTCCGGGACATTGGGACCACGTTGTGGTGCCCTCTCGGTATCCGCTTGTCGGGTGGATTGGACCATCCGTTGTCCTTTGGTGGCGCCGGACTCTTGATAACTAGATACATCTCGAGCACGGGTGTTAGTAGAATAAGCGTATAGATTTGGAGAGGAGTTATACCTTGAGTATTTTGGAGTCTCTTGTTGTTGCTTGTGAAGCTTCATGGCCGCATGACACAAAGCTCCCAAGTCCCTATATGGAACGATCTCAAGGGGTCGTCGGATTGATGGATTGAGGCCACTCATGAACTTGGTGCGTAAGGTGGAGGGCGAGGCCGAGATGCCGGCCTTCATATGCATGTCCTCGAGCTTGGCCAAGTAGGCCACCGGAGTGAGTTTGCCTTGTTGGAGCTCGGCAATTTGCATCCGCATATCATTTTTGAAGTCGTCGGGGACATACTTCTTTGTCATGACGTAGATCAGTTGATCAAACGTCGCAACCGGTTCCCATCCTCGGTTCTCACGGACGTGTTCATACCGGTTCCACCAAGATTTTGCATCGCCTTCAAAGTACAAGGTTGCCGCTTCGATCTTCTCATACTCCTCATAGTGGCAATGCTTCAAAGCCCTTTTCATGTCCTGTGCCCAATCAAGAAACACACAAGGATCATATTCCCCATAAAATATTGGAAATTTAACTTTACCTTCCCTACGAGCTTTGTATGGATCCGGGCGGGGGCGTTGGCATATCATCATGATGGGCTCGTTGATGGTACATGCCTTGGTGGGTTAGGAGGAGGCAACCATTCTTCTCCTCGGTCTTGGTTCTCAAATGGGATCTCGGACGGGTGGGTGCCTTGGACGGACATGAGCCACCCGTTCCAAGTTGGCTTCATCGTCGGAGAACTCATCAAAATTGTCCCTCTCGTCATACTCATCATAGTCGCGGTATGATGAACGCCGGCTACGTCGTTGGTGGCGTTGCTCATATCGATCATTACCGGAACGTCGAGGATGACGATCTTGTTGATTGGTGTGCCGATATTCTTCCTGTATGGGACGGTTAGTATTATGTGCATTAGATAAAGGTGGGGGCGATTCGTACCGTTTACGATTGCGCTCGAAGCGCTTGTTCCGATCCATTGTATCTACAATAAAGTAGATCATCCGGAGTCGGGCCATTATTGTTCTCGGTCTCATTGAGGTGGTGCCTGCCGTCTTGTTGAGTTTGGCTTTCGATGACCGAGGCAAGCCTAAGACCTTGAGATGGGTCGGTTCCCAAAAGACCTTTGCCCTTCCGACGAGCGTCGGACGTGGAAGTCTCGACCATGGTGTCATTTGGATTTGGGGCGGGGCGTGGAGTGGTCGTAAGGGCCAAAAGTTGTGCCCTCATCTCCTCCATTTGTTGCTTTAGACTAACAACTTCCTCGGATAAGGAGGCATTTTCTCGTTCACGAGCATCCTGTGAGTTTTCTATATCCACGTTAGTCATGATTCCAAAAGAATACAAACAAATGCAAGCAATCAAATGAGCAAGGTGACGAATTAAGTCAACGTTACCCAAGTTCAAGTGCGTTAAGGTTCTACTTTTGGGAAGGCCGTTTGGCGGTTAAGCAAGGTAGGCAAATCCAACAAAATTTGAACCAATTCACACAAATAAACAAGTGATATTTTGCATGTATGTAAGAAAATGGAGAGACAGAAGATGGACGGATTGTTCACTCAGCAAGCTTTGCTTGCTTTCGGTCTTTGACCGTTTTGTAAAATCCAATTTTTCGGATGGACCGGTTTGCCGGACGTCTTTTCACTTTGTATTTTTTTTTTTTAACTTTGCAACTTTTTTGATGCAAGAGACGAAACACTTTGGAAACAAATCCGCTTTGTTGAAGAGTTTTGATTTTTTTTTGTTTCTGTTTGAATATCAAAATGCAAGATATCCGAATTTGTTAACAAAAAAATCCCAAGAAATTTGGTAAAATCGATTAACAAACTTGTCAGATTGGGTCGTTTGAAGAACAAATTGTTTTTGATAGATGGTTTGATGGCAAACCAACTATCTCCTAAATTTGTTTGGTGAGAAAATAATAATAATAATAATAAATAAATAAAAAATTTCAAGACAACTTCGAAGAACACGAAGAACAAGTTGAAGATCTTCAAGAAGGGAAGAACAACAAAGGCAAAGAAGGATAAAAATATAACGCACAAAAATAAGAATAAAGAGAACTTAGCTTCGATCCCTTTGCTCTGATGCCAATTTGATGCGTCCTTGGAATCGTTGAAGGAGGAACGCCGGATCTAGACCAAGCTAGAGTTTCGACTACTCGTTGTTGATGTGCAAATGAGAACTTTGATAGAAGTTTGGTAGGGCGGAAGCGATTGATATGGATGCGGAAGCGTAGGTTTGATTCGATCTAGAGAGATCGAGCAAACGTTGTAGTGGATTTGATAGTTTGATTCTTTAGAAGAATCCTCGAATGTGAGTTCTTGGATCTAAGACTTGATCCAAGGAAGAACTTTGAGGGGATTGAAGAGGAAGTGATGCCTAGATCAAGAATGAGGATTTTCCTTCAAAATACTTGATTAAAATTAGACATGATTTACAAGTGAAGCCAAGCATCCCTTATATAGTGGGTGAAGGCTACACCAAAAGTCGGAAATTGAATGACGGAAATAAAGGCATGAAATAAAGTCGGGGCAACTCCCGAAACCAAAGGTCTAGACTATCAATGCCGGAAATTAACTCACGGAATTAAGTTCCGGAATTAATGTTCCGAAAATTAAAGTCTATTATTATTTAAAATGAAAAATATAATAATAATAATATTTGCTAGCTTGATGACGTGGCGCCGGAAGCCTATGCCATGGTGGAGTGGTGACATGGCATGCCACTAACGGGTCCAGGTGATGTGACGGTGCGTCGGATGATTGAGCCGGTAGCTTGGGCGATGGCTTTGGCTCGGGAACGAGTGAGCGGTCCATCGGAGCGAACCCGCAAAGCATCGTCCTCTTCATCCGTGGTCATAGTGGTCAAGGGTGCATCACAAAGGAAGTGGGAGGACGTCACCATGGATTTTGTGACTGGACTGAGGCTGAGCCGGAGTTTGATGCCATCTGGGTCATAGTGGACTGATTGACGAAGACGGCACGTTTCATTCCTATTAGAGAGACGTGGCCGGTGAGCAGATTAGATGAGGAGTACACTAGGCAGATAGTGAGACTCCATGGTGTACCGAGGACGATCGTCTCAGACAGAGATGGACGATTTACCTCGAGATTTTGGCAGCAGATTTAGACTGCCCTGGGGACGAGTTTGCACTTCACTACTGCGTTCCATCCTCAGACAGATGGTCAGTCAGAGAGGACCATTCAGACCCTGGAGGATATGCTACGAGCTTGTGTGTTGGATTGGGGACAAGTGTGGATGGATCATCTCCCACTTGTTGAGTTCTCATACAACAACAGCTGACATGCATCAATTGGGATGGCCCCATATGAGGAACTGTTTGGACAGAGATTCCGTACCCCGTTATGCTGGGATGAGCAAAGCAGTGTTAGTGGTTTAGCACCTGATCAGATTCAGGATGATATGGCTCGAGTAACACTGATTAGAGAGCGGATGCTGACTGCGTAGAGCCGTCATAAGTCTTATGTTGATAAGAGGCGTAGACCTCTAGAGTTCAGAGTTGGAGCCCATGTGTGGCTGAGAGTGTCCCCGACACGAGGTGTTAGGCGATTTGGCATTAAGGGGAAGTTGAGCCCCCGATATGTCGGACCGTTCGAGATTCTAGATCGGTTTGGGAGCGCAGCTTACAGATTAGCCTTGCCTCCGAGATTAGAGGGTGTTCACCCAGTATTTCACGTGTCTCAGCTGAGGGAGTACATACCAGATCCGAGACATATTGTGAGTTATGATGATTTGGTGGTTGAGCCGGACCACACATTTGTTGAGCACCCTATTGCAGTCCTAGAACGAGGTAAGAGACGTCTGCGTTCAAAGGACATTCCTATGCTGAGAATACAGTGGTCGAGATGAGGACCTGATGAGGCTACATGGGAGACTGAGGATAGTATCCAGAGGAACTATCCAGAGTTCTATGCTGAGTTAGATGCACCAGTAGGATCACCGAGTAGATCTTAGTACTATCTTGGTGATTATTATGTGCTTATATGCTTATACTATGATGTGTTTATTTTCATACTAGCTTTGATGCGATTATGATCTTATTAGATCTTGTTGTGCTAGTATGATTATTGTTTATAGCTGGAGATGGTTCTTTCCTCCATGCTATGGTGATATGATAGGTTTAGCTGGAGATGGTTCTTTCCTCCATGCTATTTTGATGGACATAGTAGTGCTGGAGATGTTCTCCCTCCATGCCTTTCTGTTATAGATATGATACGGCTAGAGATGTGATTCCTCTATGCCTTGTGATATGTTTATGGTTTGGCTAGAGATGGTTTTCCTCTAGGCCCTGGATAGTGTTTTGTTGCTGGAGTTGATGAGTTCCTCCATGCTTATGTTTGAAGCTATAAAGAGTTTTACCTCGGCTTTTGGAGTCCGAGTGGTTTCAGGACTTTGCAAGTTTCGGGACAAAACTTGTTTTTAGGGGGGTGAGATGTAAGAGTCTTAGTCTTTCGGACCGAGATTGGACCTTAGCCGAGATTGGCTTTGGCCGAGTTTGGCCTTTCCGCACCCGCGGGCATGTCTGCCGCCCCTGCGGGTTTCCGCCCCTGCGGCTCAGGGAACCGCCCCTGCGGTTTCCGGCGGCTGCAGCCGGTTTTGTTGACTCCTTTGACCCGTGCTTTACCCTTTGCCTTACTTCTTTCTTTTCCTTGTTGAGCAAGGGTTCCCTTCTTCACTTCTCCATTCCAACCCCTACGTCCTCCTTGCTTCTCCTTCATCCTTCTTGATCTTGTTCTTGATCTCTCTTGAGTTTGGAAGTGTTTTGGTGTGTGTTGTTGATGTTGGTTGATGATGTGCTTAGCTGTTGAGCTTGTGATGCCAGCTGAGATAGTGCTTGTGCTCTTGTTTTGTCTAGACCTTCAGTAGTGGTGAGTTCCTTGCTTCTTCTCCTTTTCTTCTTCTTTGATTCCATCTGTTTAGCTTAGGATTAGATGATTTGAATGTAGGTTAATGTTGGAATGTGTATGTTTATGCATGTGTGTGCTTTTGGAATGAAGAAGACGTGATTTGATCACGTGAAGAGTGAAAGAAGACTCGCGGGGCCACGTTCTGCACCGTCGCCGCCCCTGCGGAAGCCGTGCCGCAGCGCCCGCGCCTTGTCTGCGTCGCCTGCGTTCCTTGTCACCGCGCCTGCGGCTGCTCCCTGCCGCGCCTGCGGGTTGTCTATTCCGCTCCTGCGTCCCTTGATCACGCAGGTGTGTCTTGTCCTGGGACTACCTATAGTTGGGTAGCTCCTTTCCTTTCTTAGTATGAGGGAACTAGTACCATGCTAGGTATCGGATGATGATGAGTATGTTATAGATATGCCGGTTACGGCTTTGAGGTTTACGAGTTGGATATGATCCTTATGGATCCCTTGGGTCTAGATGTGACCCCTTTGTGTGATAGTAGATTGATATGTATATATGTATGCCTTGTATACGCCGTGTTGTCCTCCAGATTGGAGTGGACGTATCTGAGAGTTGATCATAGTTGGGATTACTTCCGAGATTGAGGTAAGTCCATAGGACTTACTTAGCTGCCATCTCTATATTGGATGTTGCATGAGTGGTGTATGTTTATGCTTGCTAGCATGTGATACTGTTATTACCGACCTATGGTATATTGATTGCCCACTGTAGGGTTGTGACAACCTTTCCCTATCACATCCCGATGGGAGTCTGGGAGGTTCTCTGTGGATAGGTCAGACTTGGTATATGGGATGGACATGGAACACTCCCATTGGGTATACGTGAAGTGTGCCGGATCCACTCCAGCTGGCTATAGCCCACAGAGGCGAGGGTTATATTCCTCGTGTCACTTATGTTTATATACCGACTTATATATATATCGTATGAGTGATGGATTATTTATATAAAGATAATGAACCGGGTAAATGTGTGATATCATGCTGAAGTGTTATTATTTCTGTTAGGTGATTGTGCTTATGTTCATTCTATATATGTGTATGGTTAGCTAACGGTTTTATACCGTGTTGTAGATCCCTCGTAGGTTAGGAGAACTGCAGAGTGATCCAGAGAGGGTGATCTGCTGAGGGCTCCGTACACTAGGTCGTCCTCGTGGGATTGGGATCTTTTGATCTTGTATATTTGTTATGTTTTGATTGTACTCAGCAATACTCTGTATAACCTTTTGAGATTTATATATATCAGTTTCATGTTTTGGTTTAATCTATCTGTGCTTTGTTGTAAGATCAGTGAAATTGTTGTCAGACTAGGGTCAGGATCCATTGTGACATCCTAGCCCAGTAGCACTCCGAGTCCTACGGATTTGGGGTGTTACAGAATTTTACCTCTTATCCAGCTTGCAAAGGGAAGGTTGAAGAAACCTTCTAAAAAGTTATATGCATGAAGATCCTTCTAAACTTGGGCCGTCATAGCGCAGTCTCTAAAAAGATATTCTAGGGTCTCCAGCGCACTATTGCAAATGTTACACAAGCCATCTCTAGAGATATGTCTCCGCACTCTCTCCGTATTAGTTAAGCAGCATCCCTTCAGAACCTTCCACACGTAAACTTTACTTCTTTCTTGGGCTTTAGTGTTCCATACCTGACTGAACACAATCGCATCATTACCTTGGTAGTCTCCAATACCCCTGATGAGTGAGCAAGCAGATTTTACAGAATAAAGACCCGTTTTAGAGTAGGCCCAGCTAATGGCGTCTTCTTTCTCGTTATCCAGAGTAATCGAAGCAAGTTGGAGCATCTTAGTCGTGGGCATATAAGATCCTAGTGTCGCCCAATCCCATCCAGCTGTTTCTGACCAATAATCTCTAACAGTGAGGCTTGTAAACTGACTCTCAATTTCACTACTAGCATAGGAGATTAAGGGTTCTCTACCCAACCAACTGTCCGTCCAGAAAGAAGTCTTTCTACCATCACCGATAATCCAATTCGACCCTTGAGATATAACCTCCCTAATCGCAATAACGATGCTTTCCATATGGGTGAAGGACAGTTGTGTGTAACCCCTGACGGTTTGATATACTTCTTCCTAAAAATCTCCACCCATTGACACGAGCTATCGATTAGGAATCTCCAACTAATCTTTTCCACGAGCGTTTTGTTGAGGGATTCCATCGGAATTAGACCAAGGCTCCATTTGCTTTTGGTTTGCAGAGTTCCAACCAGGAAACCGAGTGGAGGTTCCTCCTTCCTTCCTCATCACCCCAAATAAAAGATCGGCATATCGTGTCTATCTTCTCACACATACCCCTGGGCAGCAAAATAGTAGACATTGTATAGACAAGGATCGACATGAGAACCGATTTCGTCAACATAATTCTTCCCGTGAAACTGAGTTGCTTCCTTCTCCACCCTGTCAACTTCGTCTGGATTTTGTTTAGAAGCGGAAAGAACGTTTCATCCTTCACCCGATCCTTAAATAACGGTACCCCAAGGTAATCTCCATAGTCATCAGCAACCTTTATACCACTGACGGTTTCCAGGGTCCTTCTCAAATTAACTCCAACATTAGGGGAATTGAAAACACGGGACTTAGTAGTGCTTATTTTTTGACCAGAAACCTCGCATAAAGAATTTATAATATCCATGACAATTCTCATTTGATTGCTTGAGGCTTCCGCAAAAAGAGAAATATTATCCACGAAAAAAAGATGTGAGAGTGGAGGGTCATTTCTAGAAAGTTTAATCAGTTTCCAAGTTCCTTGACCAACTGCATGGTTAATGAGGTGACTCAACCGCTCCAAACATTGAACAAAGATGTAAGGGGAGATGGGATCCCCTTGCCTTATGCCTCTTGAAGGTTTGAACTCTTCCGAAACTTCACCATTCCAATTAAGACTCATAGTTCAAGATCTCATACATTTATTGATCATATCTATCCAATACTCCGGGAAGCCTGCCTCAAGAAGAGTGGAGGACACAAAATCCCACTTAAGGCGGTCATACGCTTTTTCCAAATCCAACTTAAGAATCATCCACTTTTTTTCGGAGGTCTTTCTCTTCATCGAGTAGATAAATTCTTGCATGAGAACAATTTTGTCTTGGATTAGTCTCCCGGGGATAAAGCTACCTTGTGTGGGTCCCACTAACTCTTCAATAATCCCTTATAATCTATGAACTAGGACTTTAGTGATAATCTTGTATAGCACATTGCATAGGGAAATAGGACGGAATTGTTGGATCCTCTCGGTTTCCCAACTTTGGCAATTAAACAGATCAAAGTCTTGTTGAGGCCTTTAGGGAGTTTCCTGGTAGAGAAAAATTTAGCTATTTCCGCACTAACCGAAGCTCCCACAATGTCCCAACATCTTTGATAGAACACTGGTTGAAAGTCGTCCAATCCTGGAGCTTTATAAGCCCTCATGGACTTCACCGCCTTCCACAATTCCCCATCACTCGGAGTAGCTTCCATACCGTTCCATGCTGCTTTCCAGTGAAGGGAAATTGACCGAGACCTGCATATTCCCCTGGTTCATACCATCCTCAGTATACAAATTATGGAAGTACGAAACAGCCCAACGTTCCAACACCTCAAAACATTCCTCCCAAGTGTCATTATCTACCTGTAAGCCTTCCACCCTATTTCTTTGTCTTTTAATAATTGTAGAGGTATGGAAGTACGTTGTATTTCGATCTCCGAGACATAACCATCGTTCTCTTGATTTCTGGAGCCAAATAACCTCCTCTTGATCCAATATAAGGTCAAGATCTTGCTTTAACTTACTTTCCATATTTAAGAGGTTCTGAGATGTCGAGTAATCCGGATCACCTTGTACTTCACCAATGCGGGCCAAGAGTTCCTGCTTGATGCGAAAAACATTACAAAAGACCTCGCGGTTCCAGGTTAGAAGAAGTTTTTTACGGGAGAGGAGAGAAGTACATACCTCGCTACTAGATGCCCAAACATCCTCCACCATAGGCATAAAATCTCTATGGCTCATCCACATTGCTTCAAATCGAAAAGGTCTTTTACCTTTTCTTGCAATCTCTGGTTTAAGCCTACACAGAAGGGGAGCATGATCTGACGAATAACGAGGTAAATGTCTAACCGAGGCATCTTGCCATAACATCCGTGCTTGCCTATTCACAAACATTTTGTCAAGTCTCTTAGAAACAACCCTATTCGCCTCCTTTCCTCCACTCCAAGTGTAGTCGGGACCAGTGTAACCCATGTCGATGAGGCCATGGGTATTTAACAAAGTGTTAAAAATATCATTATCCTTGTGAACACTACCCACACCTCCATGTCTCTCAGAGGCGGAAAGAATACAATTGAAATCACCTCCAGTAATGAGAGGTTCATTCACAAGGTCTACTTCCTCGTCAAGACGAGGCCAAAAATTATTTCTTCTAGTAACCGTCGGAGGAGCATAAACCGCTATCAAACGGAAGCACTCAGAACTTACAGTCACTCTAGCATGAATGAAACAATTATCTAAAGTGATAATGGATAAATTCATCTTTTCCTTTTACTAGAAAATCCATATCCCCCCTTAAAACCATCCGCTTCCGCACGGAAACAACCTGTGAAATCTAGTCATCTACAAATCTTGTCCACCTCATCCCCGGAGATCTTTGGCTCGAAAACCGCTAAGATATCAACCTTGTGTTGTTTACAAAGATAACGGATAGAACGACGGAACCCACTCTTGCGGGCTCCGCACACATTCCAAAATATAAAATTCATCATTACAACGAAAAGAGGTAGAGGAAAAAACATACCAAATATCCGAGCATATCATAGTTCTTGCGTCAAGTTGTCCCCCTCACTACCCATTTCCATATCTCCTCTACTATCTTGTATAATTAATCCTGGAGTACTTTCTTGCATGGTATTATCCATCTCCATATTAATCACATTGCTTCCTTCTTTTGAGGTCTGTTCATAATGCATTACACCCGTAACTTCCGTGATTGTAATCTCGCTTCTAGGCTCGTTAACCACGTTAGTCTCTGCATTCAAACGTACAACATTTTGAGGAGCTTCTAAGATATCTTGGTTCACCTTCATTGTATCCTTGCTTACAATGGAGGTCCCAAGTCGATTTGTTTCAATGCCCGTTGGGATATTATGCTTCATATTTCTTTGCTGATCATCAAAACGTTTCCTTTTCTAGGTCTCACGATAATCTGATTTATCCTCCTCTTTGTCATCCTCTGCAGACTGCTTCTCCCTCCAGGCTTTCCTATGGTATTCACTACGAATCTTACTTTTTAATCTCCTCAATTCTGCCTCCTTTTCTTTGTTTGCCTCCTTTATTTGACTCTTTGTGGACTTAAAGATGGGTTCATTGGGCTGACTCCCTTTTGCTCCCCCTTTTACTTCCATCCTTACTAGATTCAGGGCCCAATGAAGTCGTCCCACCAATTATTAGAGAAGAATTAATATTTTTAGGAACGGTCATTTGACCTTTAGTCTTATCTTCCTCAACAACTTGCTTCCCTTTTAATTTACCTTTATCCTTAGAAGATCCTTTAATATTCTTTCCCTGTATGTGTGGAGTCCTTCCATTATTAGAGTTCACAAACTGCTTTCCTAGGCTAATGGCACGATTATTTCTATCCCCCATCAAATCCTTTCCTTTTCTAGCCACCACTAGCCATGGACCGTACTCCCTATCCTCCGGTGGTATCTCCGGCGACTTAGGTTGCCCGGCGTGGTAGTTTGGTTTGCCTCTGTACTTACTCTTTTTTTGTCTTTTTCTGCCATTGTCTCCTTGTCAACGTTGTCCACTGGGCTAGCTTTGCTAACCTCTATTTCTGCAACATTCTCTTTAGTTTTATGATGGCAATTTGAAGAATAATGACCGTATCTCCCACATTGGTAGCAGATGGTTTGCAGACCGTCATATTAAACTGGACATTTCTTACCATTGATGAATATAGCCGTTTTAAGAGGCTTACTCAGATCAATCTCGATGCACGTACGTACGAATCTTCCTCTATTAGAATGGAGAGACTTGGGATCGATGGTGATCGGTTCTCCAATTCCATACGCCATTAGCCATAGTATACACTCGTCATACCATTCCATTGGTACATCTATTATACAAACCCATGTAGGTGCCGTCGTAATAGTTTCCGATGTAACAAAGTCCGGTGTTCATCTCTTCATAATCAAACATCTACCAAAATATTTCCAAGGGCCTTTAGCTAGAACCGTAAGCATTTCATTCTCATTATTGAATTTGACCATGAAATAACCATTAGCCAAGTCAATAACTCTCATGTTACCACCCAACTTCCACAACTCCTTGACCTTTCTTTCCATGACAGGGAATGTTATGGGGAAGCCTAGAACCTTGAAGACGATCGAGAACTTCCAGTTTGCTTCCAAGGATTCCGTGATGTCTTTGTCGATCACAATCACTGGGTTGCCGTCAGATCAATGGGGAAAAGTAATAGAAGTTTTTCCATTAAGGAGTGTAAATCCTATCGTTTCGATATTAATTTTCTCTTGCGTTCCAACTTTCAGCACATCCTTCCATGAAGGTTTTAAGCCATCTAATCTTTTTTGTTCCGAGGAACCAATCGCAAAAGTCGTAGGGATCGAATCACCCGAGATGGCCTCTGTAGTATTTCCTTCCTGAGTTTTTCCAGTTTGGGTTTCTATCATTTCAACATCTTCGTTCCCAGTTCATGTAATCTCCCCACTTTCTTGACTCTTATTCGCCGCATTCCGACCCTCAGACGAGGCCGGAGGGGGTGGATTAGCATCCATAGTCACCAAACGCCGGCGAGAACCAATACACACACCCTATTCTTTTTGCCCTTGGGGTTCCGGTTGGTGCAAAATAAAAGGTGTACGTGTTGGCTACGTGAAGATAAAGTGTCAAGGATTCTTCAAGAGAGTAGACGGTTGACTCGCCTATATATCCATTAGAGGATAGGACACGATATCCTTTCAATGTGTCATTTATTTGTAAAGGAAATGTAAATTTCGTGTATGTTGTCTTCATATACATAGAGAAGCTAAGTGGTTCAATCCATTAGGACACCATGATTCTTTAGTACAAAATGTGTAATTATACTAATTCAATAAGTTCAATCGAAATACATTAATGATTATGCGAATACTTTGTTTGGATGTATGTCTATTAGAAGTTTCTTGACTTTGCTCAAATGGGGGACGAATGTTGGAGGTTTGGGCTAAGTCTTCATTGTAACCATTGTGATTGTCTTGAGACAATGTGTAATGAGTTTTTCACATGTGTGTCACTATGGTCTGGATTGCGGGAGGCAAGCCAAATGACTCGCACTAAGAGCAACTAGTAATGTAAGGAGAGTCGAATTGAAGCAAGATCAACCAGTCCAGATTTTACAAGGCCGACACTTGGAGCTTTTTAGCCATATTTTCTCGGCACACCTTTGGTTCTTAGGTCTTATATTGGCTAAAGAATATGTGATTAAAAATTGGGAGCAATCCAAGCTCAAATGCTTAGTGAATGTCAATGAAGCAGCTAGTAAGTTCCTTTATGAGCTACACTAGCTTGAGCTAAGACATTGAGTACTTGTGGATCTTGAAGCTTACCCTAGCTATATGAATGTGAATAAACCTCATTGGAAGTGTTTGGACCAAGAAAAATAAGCTAGCTCCGGGAAACAATTTTGGGCTCCCCGTGTGGCCTCGAGCCTTTCTAGGGTTTTAAGGTCCATCTTCAAAGTAACTTCCATAACTAACTTTAACCGTTTTTTGTTGGTTATAACTCCCCAAAACCATGGCCCTCCTATGCCTATAAAAGGGAGAGCCATTTGCAATCGATCATTCATTCGTTTTTGCACGAATAAGCTTTTAGTTCCATTGTGTTGACATTGGATAAGTCACTTACTTAGTCTTTGTAACGTGTAACGTTTTATCCCACTAAGGTATTTGAATATTTCAGTTGTAGGGGAGAATACACTTAGAAAGAAAATTCATTTATGAATGACTCATTACATAATCCAAGTCAATGGTTTTAACATATAACAATCGGTTTATAAGACTTGCAATTGAACTTAATCTCTATTAGAGTTTTGTCTACTCCGTCTCAGAGATTACAAACTCTTTGTTATGTTTTGTCTACTCCTTTGTAGAGATTACAAACCTTTGTTTAATACTTTGATTTCAATTCAAGATAATTATATTAATTTGATTGGCAACCGGGACAGCCGTCTACTCACTTAAGTGAGACTACAACCCTAGCTTTGATCTAAAACCGGACACCGAATTCAAACATTATACATCTAAAAGAAACTATGTTTACTGCATCTAGAGTTGCTCGATTTTATAGGGTTAGTAATTCTACAAGTAAGGATAATGTGATGTATGTGAAGGCTGAATTAGAACTTTATTCCGAGGATCATTGAAGCTCTCTTGTTGCTAAAATTTGAGAAATTTTCCACATTGTGTAAGGTTGTTGGGAACCTTCTAACAATGCCCACTTTTATTTTTATTTGGTGGAAGATTGGTGATTGTGCATCATTCTAAGCTTCATTCTTATGTTATGGAAGTACTTTCGTGCCTACAAAATTGGATTTTTGATGACTTATTAGCACGTAATTTTTTAAAATTTTGTGTAATATTTGAAGCTTATGTAATTTTTTAAAGTCTTTTCTTTTCCAATTTTGATGTGTGTAAGATTACATATAGATGATCCTCGATCATGCGGTTCTTGTACCAATGATGAAGATTTGTTAGAAAAATCCTTTTGACGACGAATCTCTAAAGATAAGTATATTTGATAGATACATTTACAAATCCTTTTTTAAACGGAATAAAAAGATATTATCTTTTACTCATGTGATTTTCTCCTATATTAAAGAGGACAAGTCGAAGAAAGTGTGTCAAGTTTGGAATTTTGATGAAAGTTGAAGTAAAATTTATTTAATGTTACTTGATTTGATAATTTTTCACTTTCATATTTTTGTATGTTTTGGAATTGGGTAAACCGTTTGTATTAATGTTTTAATTCTCACCGTACTATGGAATGAATTATTTTTACAGTTTTAGCTTGCAAGTTTTCACTTTGATTAACTTTTTGGTTTGATATTAGTTTAAAATTAGGTTGTATTTTATCAAGAAAAACCCTTGTCCAATCGACTATCAAATGGATACGGATGACAAAAGTTATGGGTGGATGATGGGTCGGGTAGGAGTTTTAAAAGACGGGTTGGCGATAGAAGTATTTCAACCATTCATCCCGACTCATTATCTTCCCTATATACAAAGATCGTTTGATGATTAAAGGTTGCACACAACAATTTGACATTGAATACGCTAAGTTATTCTCTTTTTGTTTAGGTGACTACAATTCGCAGTTTAGTAGATATTAAAAAGAAATTAAATTTGTCTCAATTGGATGTGAACAATGTTTCCTTGGGTGACATATCACCACAGACACTGAAATTCATATGAAGGTTCATACTAGGTTGAGTCATATTTATCCTTACAAGTGTATAAGTTGAAAAAATATTTGAATGAACTAAAAACTATACCCATTAATGATATAACAAGATGTCTAAAGTTGTTACTTATTAGGGTTACACTTGGTCTCAATGACTATTATGTGTTTCACAAGAAATCAAATTCTAAAATTTCTTTCTAGTTGTCTATATCGATGACATTTTGTCACCGGAGATGATTTTTAGTGTTATTGTCTCTAAAACAATTTTCTCATGTCACATTAAATATTAGTGACCTTAGGGCACTCAATTATTTCTTAGATATTGAGGAATGAGAACCAAGGTTATGAACCCTTTATTCTACTTGTGTTAGTCCAATCTTTCGAACATGATATTTGTTGTTGCATCCAAGAGAACCTTAAACCTCGTCAATACTCAGTTGTTTATGGTTGGTTTGATATTTAACTGGACACACAAAAAGAATTAATAATTTAGACTTTTTAGCTCAAGTAGTCACCTATACCTCGTTAGTACTTAGGAACTAAGAGTTAGTATCGAAAAGAGAGAGAAGAGAATGGTGTAGGAAGGAACAAAACTAAGAGCTAGTATCAAGAATAGATAGTGGAGAGAGAGAATAGTGCAGGAAAAAATAAATAGATGACAGAGATAATGGTGTAGGAAGGAACACTTGAACAAAAGAGAACAAAACATGTAATTAACAAATGTTATTGATAAACGAACTGACATATAAAAAGAAAACAAAATCAGACCTCGCCTAATTGGTCGAGTCATAAATTCGATTAGGGTTTCTGAAGTTGTGTAGGGAGACAAAAATTCATCTTCGAAAACCAATGCTGAAGTTTATTGCTTAAAGACTTGAATGATTAATCGATATTGTCTATGCGTTTAATATCAATCAATTTCAAGGTGAGGTGTACGATAGGTATATACATCTATTTATACTAGGAGGGTTGTTATACAAGCTGTGTATTTACATTCTCAAACTCGGCTCGTTTAAATATGAGTTAAGTCCGAATAGAGCCTAAATTTTATAAAATGAATGAGTTACAGCCGAGTCCGAGTAACAAACCTTATGTACTAGTTAGGAGGGGCTATAGCTTAAGAAGGAATGTAACTTAATTTGACATAATTAAGTAACTCCGAGTAACAAACCCTATGTACTAGTTAGGAGGGGCTATAGCTTAAGAAGGAATGTAACTTAACTTGACATAATTAAGTAAAAGAGGCGTGTATCTAGGACTAGGCTTCATTTTACTATATGGAGTTCCTTTATGAATGGATCGTACTAATTATAGATCTAAAACCACTATTCAATTACTTCTTCAGAAAGGCTATTGTTGCATCCATTATCCTCTTTGTCTTAGTTCGGGCTCTAGCTCCATTTCCAACTGCGCTCATCTAAGTCTAACGCTTAGATATCTGGCTCGTATCATCGAGTTTCTTCACACCTCCGCTGGTTTGTGATAACTCAACGAAGTTTAGTACGTATTACAAGATTACCTCGCTAAATGTTACCTCATCTTGATCCATACAACAAACCTTCATCTACTTCGGAGAACCCATTGCAAGATCCTAATATGTCCTTTAATGTCCAACATCTTAGTCAATGTATGCAGTCTCCCCCACTGCACATTGGCAAGGTGCGAATCATACTCTTTATATCTCAAAGGCATACCGAAGCACTCGTTATGTCAATGGCTATTATGTCTCTCTTGGAGGGCCTCCTATTTTATGGAACTCAAAAGAAGAGATTATTATTTACCTTTCTTCTACATAAGCTGAATATTGTTCTATTCATTGGCAAGGTGCTGAATTGTCTTCATGAGCTTGATGTCCCCAATGTGCAACTTATTGTCGTTATGTCAATGGCTATTATGTCAACTCTAAGTTAGTTCGAGAAAATTTGTTGCACGGGTTGATTTCTTTGACATACATTCCCACTTGGTTCCGACTAGTAGTAGATGCATTCACCGAGCTTCTTCCTGTTGCCGAACATTGTTCCATTCCGACTTGCAGGGAGAAAAAGAATAACCGCGTGTGTGGTTGAGACTGTTAGAGTTGGTTGCAAATGTCGTTTTACGTTCTTCTATTTTGAGCAATATAAATACATCTCTTCAGTCTTGACAAATGATGCATTAATGAATAAGAAACTATGATTTGTTCCACATTCTTCATTAACACTGACTACGTTTACCTTTTGACTGGTAACTGAAGACAAGAGTTGGGACCTGAGAGAGTAATGGTAGAACAACATTTATGAAAACAACCATTAAGTAATTACCACATCGTCTCCTACAATAACCTTCTACATTTAAACAACAATAAGGAATAAAATCCAACCCAAAAAAAAAAAAAAGACGAAATAAACCGGACAAGAAAAGAGATAAAGAAATGGGAGTGAAGGATACCAAACAGTGTTGTTCCATGGAGATTGATACATATGCAGCAGCTCCATATTTGTTGGGGCCTCCTTCTCTTTGAGAAGCTTGTCACATTTGCATCAAGCATCAACTTATAGAAACCAAATATTGCCC
Organism: Fagopyrum tataricum; assembly: GCA_002319775.1. Classification (NCBI taxonomy): domain Eukaryota; kingdom Viridiplantae; phylum Streptophyta; class Magnoliopsida; order Caryophyllales; family Polygonaceae; genus Fagopyrum; species Fagopyrum tataricum. The sequence goes on from CM008279.1 coordinate 63,333,580, forward strand.
ATTCCGATCCAACTTGGCCCGAAACCGCCAAAACAGACTTCTTCATACTTTTTTAATTACCTTTTCCCAATTTGTAGACCAGCTCCACAAATCGACATCATCCAATCACAGGAAATAATCAGGCGTTCTCCGCGTTACATCTGGCTCCCCTCTCCTTGGAGCTGGTTCAAACTGCAATCAGATACCAAATTACATTCAGCACTTCCCTATTGGATCTCTTGCAAGCGATTTCCACTGACAAATAAAACATGCCTACCTGAATGAACGTGTGGCCATTGCAGTCATCAACTTCCAAGATCGATGCCATGTTTCCACAACGATAACAGTAATTTGGAGCACTGAATATTGTTACCACCTTTTGGTCCTGTATCAAGGGATTTAATAAATCTCACTCAGTAAATAAATAAAAATCATCACACAAAAGTCCAGAAAATACTCAAAATTTTACTCACATGACCCCAGTTGTATCCCTCCATAACAAGTTGGTGAGCCCTAGCAATCAGCTTTAGGCTATTGGTATGGTTAAATTGCTCTGATATGTCCTACAAAACAAACACCACAGAGCAGAGAATGGTGTTCTAGAGAGTTTGCCCGTGAAAAATACCTCGAGAAAGGGAAAGCAAGGACCTAAATTTACAAAACATACTTGGCCAAAGGTGTAACCAGCCCCCCTAGGTGATATACCCCACCCACAGCGATCATCTGGGTCAGACCATAACAAATCACACATAGGCCCCTCATGTGGAACCTCTTGAACACGATCAAAATTCCGTATGTTATCAAGTGTCTCGATGGATGGAGATAATCCACCATGCAGGCAAAATATTTCTGACTCAACCTTCAAAATAAAACCAGTGATATACAATTTTAGCCGAGGACAACAGGCAAAAAAGCTGATCTACAGTGAACAACTTTTTAACAAGGTTACAAAAATTTGACCATAAATTTAACATGAAACATAGGAAAAATTCAATACTGACCAAAGCAGTGAGTGGGAAGTAATCAAATAGATCAGTGAAGGTCTTCCAAACATTAGCATTGCCATACCTGCATAGCAACACAGTTCGTGGACAAAAAAGGATTAATTGTAATGCTAGAAGGACCTGAAGATTATTTATTGTACCATTTTAAGATTAGTATTTACATCCCACTTAGAACACTTCTTAATAGTATAGTCAATGGAACATTTTCTTTCCAAGTGAAACCCCATTCCTTTTTGCTCCACATCTTTCAATGAGAAAAATCCTCTAGTTTCTGAAGAACATGTATAAAAATGAGGTATTACTGAAGACAAAACCACTAGAAGTTTACAAGAAAATAAGCTAGCACGAACAAATTTTACAAGAAAACAGCAACCCAACAGCTTTTATGAAAAAACATAATGAAATGGTGTACTCACTTTCTCAGACATTCGTCGTAAAATCCATAGACTTGAGTAATCTGCAGAGGGAACAGCAAACAAAGCAGAAAATGAACACAAAATCCAGTAGTATTTTTGAATTGTTGAAACAATCAAATTTAAAGACAGTTAGGAGAAACGAATTTCAAAACTATATGATAACAAATGAAAAGCACCTGACGACTTTCATGATTGCCTCTGAGAATGGTGATCCTTTGGTGATATCTAACCTTAAGTGCCACCAACAACTGGAAGGCAGATCAATAATACCATGTTAACCCCAGACACACAATGAAACTATAAGCATACTTTTCTTAGGAAAATATTTCAATGTAGAAAAAGATGATAGCAAAAGACAAGATCTATAGCACAAGAAAAATGGCATAGTAAGTATCTGTCACTTTGCCCACTTCTTCTGTTACTTGTTTTGTGGGTGCAGGGTTATCCATTGCACTTTACATTACACCAGAATGAGAACACTAGTCAAGCTGGACTTTGCTCGTCAACAGACAGACTCCTGCTTAGCCCAACAAGTTTGGGTCAGCTAGATCTTTGTGTAAACAGGCATGTGACTCCGTGAAGTGCTTTGGAGACTTCGAAGGGTAAAACATTTTTGTAGACTGTTGCTCATAGACCAGTAAAATACTGAACACCCGCATTTGGACATAAGTCTCCCAAAGAAGTAAAAGGAAGCAGGCCTGAAGTATACTCACTGTAACAGTTTCAACAGAATAATATCCCCGGTCAACATAGTCACCCATGAATAAGTAATTTGTATCCGGACACTACAATAAAGAAAAAAGTTTCAACTCAGTTTCAGGAAAGTGAGTAAACGCATGTACTGCCCAAAGAGACAAGCTCAATGTGAAGGAACAATACTCTCATATAAAATATAATACCTTGCCACCAATACGAAATAGTTCCGCAAGATCATGAAACTGTCCATGAATATCACCACATATTGTCACGGGACTCTTCACTGGCTGCAATTAACCAAAAGAGCAATGAATGAAGGGCCTAAAAATTTCTCATCACACCAAGAAGAAAATTATATTATTGTTCTGCTTTCAGTCTACAATGAGCCCCAAGTAAAACATGAGTAAGAAGTACAAAAGTATACTATAACTATATCTATTGATCGTCTTAGCTTTTTTAGTCAATGACTGATACAGTGATCATGCTGATGCACGTGAAGGAACTTTAAGTTTTCCATTAAAAAAAAAAGAAATATTCTACAACTGATAACCAATGGAAATGGAGGGAAGATTACCTGAACATTGCTCTCTTCCATTAGTATCTCCTTGGCCTTTTCACACAAAGTCCTCACCTAAATGACCAAAGAAACATTGCAACAAAAAATGAATTGTGTTGTAATAACTTACTCGAATATATAGTTGCAGTCAAAGAACCAGAATCTGTAGACCAATGGAAACAAACCAAAATGAAGTGTACTTCTGACTTCCCAAAAGACTAGGCTTAATATAGGACCTGACATACTGCCGGCATTTGCTTCCGAAAATGACTATCTAATTATAGATGCATGCACTAACATCATTCCAGAAAAAGTTTTCAGGTAAAAATAAGGATTGAATATTCTTTGCTACCATCCAGTGCCACCTTAGCATGCTGACCTGATTGACCTCTTTTAATCAACAATAGTATTTGACTATATATGAATTTGTCCATCATCATTTCAGTAAGCTGGCTCCCATAAAATCACTTATAAGCTGGCTCCCATAAAATCACTTATAAACTGGCTCCAAAAGTACTTCAAATTTCTGCGCATAATACTCCTCCATGATCAAATAAATTTATACCAAGGGAACACCCAAACTTTTTAAGTTGATGAAATCATTTCGCACAAAAGAGAAGAATCGCTCCTGAGAAAGACTCAAAACAGATCTGATCCAAGAGCCGGAACAAATTTGAGATAGATCTCGTGCATTTGCCCCTTCATATCTGAAGGAGCCAATTGAAATTATAATTTCGGTATTCGAATCAAAACAAGAAAAAATAGAAAAAGAAAAGAAACACATCCAAATTGCAGTATCACGCAAAAGAACGTAGATGATTCCCATCGATCTACGACAACAGCCTCTCCGGAAGAAAAATCACAATCCATGCAAATAGTGAAGATTGATCCGAGATGTAAGAAAGAGAAACAGGGGGAAAAGTACCTCTTGTTCGGAAAGGGGCTTGCACTGCATGAGCTGGACGATCTGTTCATCAAGGTTGTGATGAGAGTTAGAAGACACCGGATCGAAGCTCATTCTTGCGGTCTTTGCAAACCCTAGATCTACCAAATCGAAGATTGTCCTTCTTCTTCTCCCTTGCCGTCACCGTCGTTTGGCTTTTTCCGAGATAGAGAGAGGGAGAAATGGAGGGAGAGAAATGAGAGGGGGAGAGAGAGGTGCGAGTGTCAATACAGAAACCCTCGCTTTGATCGATCTCCACACCTTTTTCACTTTCTTCTATTATTTTATATATTTAAATTTCATTTTCCAGACTTTTTAGGATAATTTTAATATTTTATATTCAAGTTATAAATCAATCAATAATATGAAGCTATCTTAAAAATATAGGGTGTGTTCACGCTCCGGCAGATTAAATCAGTGGTCAGAAATTGCCCAATTGAATGAAATTTGAATGAGCGCAATACGCACAGCTGCACAAGACAGTGGGAAGCGAAGTAAAACAATCTCGGCGCCAAATGGTAAATTTATACCATATAAGGGGTATGTATAATAGACATATACCACAAAAATAAATATATAATTTTATGATAATTTAAATAGTTTTATGCAGCTTATAATTGTTTATAAAAACGTATACAAATTTATAAAACATATTTATCGTTTTTTATTTGAACACAAATTTATAAATACATTTTATTTAACTATTTAATTATTTAATTATTTGAGTTCAACATTTTTTATTTTTTTTTTATGTAGAGGTAAATTCATAAAAAAAGTGAAAAGAGGATCCGTTAAGACCCGGTTACACTAAGTAACAAAGTATATGTACATGTCTACTATATAAGGTCTATAGCTGAATAACCCACATAGAGTATTCCAGATAAGCATGCAATCTTCCTAAATATACCAACTACCTTGAAGCCTAATAGCATTTGCACAGCAAAGCGAATGAAGAGTAATTTACTTGAGCAAATGGTGGGTCTCTCAAGATTTGCTTGAATACAATGGTTTTTTTATTTGCATTGGTAAAAAGTATTCCCATTTTTGTTGAGCAAAAGCCGGACAAATTTTGATTGAGCAATTGTTTGAGCAAACATTTTATGAGTGATTGGTGGAGCAAATAGAGTGGGTCCACAAACTTTTAGTCTTTAATATTTTTTTGCAAAACAAGCTAAAAGTAAAAGCATATGAATGATGCCTTCAAATCTCCAACGGCAAAAAAAATTGAGAGAAGTATCAACGGTAAAAATAAATCAGAATTCAAATAAATAAGACATTAGCTCATGATCAACTTACTCAACTTACACAAAAATTTCTCATATTTCTTTGGCTCCTCTCTTATTTCTTTAGCTTCTTCTTTTTTCTCTTATTTTCAAATTTTGAGAGTACGAACAGTCCCGAATTTCCTTGTTGGCCTTTAAGTAGGGATGACAATTACCCTATCAAATCTGGTTACCACATGTTGCGTATTAGTCTTGACCCTCTCCCCAAAAGATCCATCTACACGGTTATCTAGAAATTCTCCACCCCTGAGAAGGTCAAAGTCTTCATTTGGTTGGCGGCGCTTGAAAGGTCCTAACTAACGTTGAGCGCTTTAGGAGACATATGGCTCCGAACCCTTTCTACAATATTTGCCCATATTGCCCATAAAGTTTACTACACATTTGTCGTGACTGCTCCCCGGCGAAGGAGCTCTAGTATGCTCTTATCCTCCCCTTAATGGTTTCAAATCTTCACGGAGATGAGCTGTGAAGATTGGTTCACTAACAATGTCAGTAACGACACGGATAAGATTGCAAATAAGCCCTGGAATACCGTTTTCGTTTACGGAATGTGGTGGTTATGGAAGTGAAGGAACTATCGGATTTTCAACGGAAATCCCCCCCCCCCCCCCGACGGGATCTATTCGTAATCTCTCAGGCAGATGAGTACGGTGCAGGTTTAAACAGGTATAATCTCTTGGCTCAATTATCCATCAAAGGGGACTTAGATATTCGATGGAGTCTCCCGAATGGTGGATGGGTAAAATGGAATTCGGATGGCTCGGTTAGAAAGGGGAGAGGAGTAGCCACGGATGGAGGGCCGGTGTCTTACGCAACGATAGGGGTCAGTGGATCAGGGGGCATACACAACATCGGGATGTGTTCCATTACGCTGGCTAATTATGGGGTGTCGCCTTAGGAGTAGATCTTTGTTTGGACCTAGGCTTTCTTGGTTGAGCTTGAAATAGATTTGAAGTTGATTGAGGAACAACTTCAGAAAGGCACCGACCGTTCTAATCCTCTTGATAGTCTAGTAAGTCATTGGCAGGGCTTCAATTTCCCCATTGGAATTCACTTGCTTGACGATCCATTTGTGGATCTAATTCCTTATATTTCGGATGACTTTAAGGGGTTGATTACCCCCAGACCATTGTTGTTTAATCTCTCCTTATAGTTTAAAAAGCGTTCAGTGCCAGAAAGTTCCCTCCTTTTCTTACAAAAAAAAACGAGTAAACGCATACAAAAATTAAACCATGGATTTATAAACTCAATAGAACGGAAATAAGCTACAATCCTACAACGGCTACAAGTAAACCGGCCCTTAGTGAATACTAAAAGAAAAGGTTTAAACCTTTAGAATATTTAAAAAAATCCTTTATAATTTATTACTTCCTCCGGACCTCCGGTTCTCAATAGATTTCATTAGGAAAAAAAATCACACATATTAAAAAAGTTAAAAGTAGAAGGTATAATATTTATTGATGTACTATAATTTGAAATTTTACATGAAAACAATAGTAGAATGTAGATAAATTATATGGAAATAGAAAAAATATTATTTTTAAAATACAAATAACAAATGAAAATGATAGAAACATAGGAGTAATATGTAGAAAAACCTTAATGCCGATAAAGAGAACGCGCCTATTCACACGCTACTCTTCTTCCCCTCTCCCTCCCTCAAACTCGTAAAACCCTAAACAAATCTTCGCCGCCTCCTCCTTAGTGAGTTATGGCTGCTCAAATTCGAATCCCTAAATTTGGAAATCTCAATGAACCGTGAAAGTTTGTTTCAATCGGGAGATCCACAAGAGGCATTATCGTCACTAGAACTCTTTCCTATCGGATGAGTTTATCTGCGATCTCATAAGAAATCAAGATCCAACAACACGCTTGTTGGCCTCTCAACAATCACCTTTTTCGGAAGGATGAAATTTCTCCATGAATTTAACTGAAACAACCTAGTGGCGAAGGAAAAAAGGAAGATTATCGGCGTATCCATTGGAGTAATACTTGGAGGTACCTTCGCATCTCCTGTCTCGTGGCAGCCGACAAACAATAAACAAGAAAGAGGGGAAACAATAAGAGTTCATGTTACTTTATGGGAAGGGTGGCGAACCTCGTTGTTACCGGTCATTATTGTCTGCCGGGATCTGAATAGTAAAGACGAGAGTCTCTGCTCTTGTATTTTGAACAATCAATGTCCCTTAAGAACAATACTTTCAAACCCTTGGGCGAGAATACAAAAAAGTGCAAGAACAATATACAAAAAGACAAATTCAAATACTTTCTACCTCTTACGTACTCACTCGAATGATTATATGAAAAGCATTATCTTTATTTCCTGAATGGATATGGAAACTTTCCGAGTATGGACCTCTTTTTTACTACAACAGATCGGCTAAGTACCATGATCCCTGTACTTTATAAAGCTAGTTTAAACTATTCTTTTCAACTGAATAATGAAGCACTGATATGTGGTTGAACTATCTCACAATATAGAAAATTGGTTAGTGATTTTCTCTCACGTAACTATGTATCCTCGATCACATAACAACTATGTTATATGTTGATATCAAGCTAGTCTTCACAACTGATGTGATGCTAGTAATGAAAAACCATAAAACATATGTTACTTATTTATATGTGTTTGAAGAAACCATACTTTGTTTGTTATCAAATTTCAGCAAGTAACCACCTTTTTTTGTCTAAATAAAGAAGATAAAAGAAATTGAAAAACAAAGGCAATAATCAAGTTGCCGTTGAATATATTGAAGAAGAAATATGTTTCGAAAATTGGCTTTTCTTGTGAAGTCGGCTTTGAAATTTTGAGAAATGTGTTCTTTAACCTTGATTTGTTGGGATGATCGACTTTCCTATTGAAGTCGTTTCTCGAGTGTGGTCTAAACGATTGTTCCAAAAGATGTCGTAGTCACATGCTCTTGTTGATCGTGTTTGATCGTGGTGGTGTTCGAGGTCTCCAAAGATCCTCCATCTAGATGGAGGGAATGTCGTGGGATCCACATTTTTGCAGGAGGTATGTCATCCCCTTGAAAAGGGTTTCTACTATCCTGCTTTCCGGCGGCGAGTCACCGCGCTAGTTCAACTATCCCGTGCATCTCCATGTTTTTGTCAGTCTCGAGAGTTTTTCCCCTTCTCATGTGGTTTGTTTGTTACGACTTTTCTGGTTCTTGTTGACCTTTTTCGGTCATGTTCTTGTGTTATTTTTTGTTTTTTCCTCTTTGATTGTCGCTAGTTGCATGACGATTTGTCCGTTTGCCGGTTTTCGGCGACTCGATACACCAATTATGTTTGGTGTTGTCGAGCTTCTTACCTTTTTTATCAATTTTTTTTTGATAATACAAGGTAAGCACTTAGGGAGCATTATCTCCTCGAGACTCTCCACCCTAGAGCATCCTTCCGGATGAGCTCTCAACCTTACGCATTGACGAGCTAGACGCCGAATGACCTTGGACCCCCAAGTCAGCAAGCAAATCAGCCACACCATTGATCTCTCTGAAGACATGTCTTATTTTAACCTGAGAGAAACCACCTAAAATGTTAGAAATGCCTGACAACAGAAGATCGAGGTCCTAGAGGGGTTTCCAAATTCGCTTAACTGAGTTAATGATCGAGAGATTATCACCCTCAATCTCAAGGTATTTAATTCCTAAATCATATGCTTTAACCAGACCTTCCCTAAGCGCACATGCTTCGGCATGCAGGGCCGATATGTTGCCACATCGCCCAAAGCCTAGGGAGATTGTCAAAGCCACATGATTACGGAGAATAAAACCATAGGACGCGTTCCCAAACACTTTTTTTGGCTCCATCGAAATTAAGTTTAATAAAGTCTTTTTCAGGTCTAGTCCAACTAATATTTTTTGTTTTCATTCTATTATTTGTTACCTTATCTTTATTCGATTTTGATACTTTTTTAAACTGTAACCATTCTTTCATCTGATTACGTACACTTTGCTCTATATTTTGGGGTTCCTTATTACTGAAATTTTTTTGATTTCTATTTGTCTAAATATTTCACCATGTCATGGTTAAGAAGATGAAGTCATTCTCCAGAACATTTGCTCTTAACCAATTAATTCTATCAAGAATTTTCAATCTCCTATTATTACAAGTGTTAATGATATCTTTAATCCTTTGACAGGACAAAGAGTCTTTGAAAAGTTGACATTCGAAAAATAAGTGATCAGCTGATTCAAAATGGTGATTACAAAAGCAGCATGCCAAAGGGACTGAAATTTTTTGTTTTTCCAAGTTTTCCTTTGTTGGGAGTCCATTGATAGACCGTTTTCAAAGGAAATTCTTGACTTTGGGGAGAAGATCCAGATCCCAAATCCAGTCATTTCCATTAACAAGAAGGTTACTTCTGTCATAGATAAAGTTAAAAGCGGATTTCGTTGTGTAATCACCGCACTCCGACGGGGCCCAATATAATCGATCTTGTATAAATGTCTTCGGAAGTTGGTACGATTTGATTGAATTAATAATATCCGGTGGTAACACACAACCTAACTCATTATCAATTTTGTTCTCCTTCCATTTATTTTCAACTATAAAGGATTTGACCACCTCGTCGTTAGGAGTGAAATTAGGATTTATACACAAATTGTTGAGAGGTTTACTGTCAATCCAGCAATCCCACCAGAACTAACCGAACTACCATCTCCGATGTTCCACCCGAAACCGAGGTTGAAGTCCGATCTTAGGTTCATAAGTTTATTCCATTGCCACGGCGTGTTCTGTTTGGCCTTATAATTCCAAAGTAGTGAGTTTTTCAAGTATTTTTCCTTCATAACTTTAGCCCAGATGTTATCCGGTTCATTCAGAATCTTCCATAGTAATTTCATCTGAAGGGCTTTGTTCATATCCTCAGATTTTCTAATTCCTACACCAAAAAATTTCCTAGGTCTACAAATACGGTCCCAACTAATGAGGGGATGAAAGTTAGGACCTTTATTCCAGAAAAAATTCCTAATGATTTGGTCTAATTCCTTATGGATATTGGCTGGTAGCATGAAGCTTTGTGTTCGCTGTTTTTACACCCCTATAAACCTTTATCAATAATGATAAAAACCTATAAGTTAGTAAAACAAGGAAGGGATAGTTTTATATTTATAACCTGAAAATAATTCCCTAAATAGCAACGAACCCACAGTGTATGGGTCAATCACAGTAAAGGTAAGTATTCCAGGGTCGATCTCAGGGACTGTGAGGATTAATTTGCAGCAATGATTAAATATAAAATATATCTCAATTAAAGACAAGAGGTTGAAAAGATAAGGGAAAAGAAGTCAAAAAGGTTTTGAAAAGGTTTTAAAGGACTCACAATCAATTGTCACTATTGATTGAAAGTCAAAACAAACAAACAAAAAGGGAAAACAAAGATAATCAATTAAAGGAAAGAAAATGGATTTCAATGGTTCAAGATCATTGTTTATACATATAGATTCAGGAAGACTCAAAAAGATATATGGTAGAAAAGCCACAGGGATGAACGTTTCTAGGCTGACAGTCTATTACCGGGTAAGTCTCAAGACTATCTAGTTCCAAACCAACTACCTATTACCGGGTAAGTCTCAAGGCAGAGAGGTAGGAAATTCTAAACAAACCAGACTACAAACTAAGGGAAAGGTAAACCATTACCGGGTAAGTCTCAGGTATTACCCTACTTAGAAAGGAATCTAAGCACATTCAACCAATAAAGGATAAACCTTTATTACCTACGATCAGTCTCTCATGTATCTATGAAGGAATATCACTGGGTAAGTCTCAATTCCAACTTAGGTTACTAGCTAGAAGGATTCTAGCTAGATTCACGTCCAAGCCAACCATTAGGATTCTAGCAATTCAAAACCAAAACAAAGCACAATCTAAACCATCATAATCAAAGGCATAAACAAATCCCTGTCAACCTTGGAACCACAAGGTTCTAGCCAATAACAATCATATCAAAGAAAGACAAATAAATAAATAACAAAAGGAATAAAAGAACTTAGCTTTAATAAAGGTAAACTCCAATCTTGACAAAACTCGAATCCAACAAGGTCTTCCAAACAAACCTCAATGCAAAAGTATGAATCTTGAATCTAAACTATGAAGAACAATGGAGAAGAAGAAGAGAAAGGAAGGAGACGGCTTAGCCCTCTAGGGCTAGCTCTGGGCGACTCCCAGCACAAAAGACGGACCCTTAGAAATAACCTAGAGCTTCCCTTTTATAGGCAACAACCTTACAAAGGATGGGCTGGGCCAAAACCGATCCAAAAATAAAATAAAATCGCCGAACAGAAAATCTCGGGCAGAAATCTCGGCCGAGATCAGGCCAGTCGGGACCGAGATTTGGCAACAGAAAGTTCAGCGTGTCAGCACATCGGAAATCTCGCAAGCCAAGTGAATCTCGGCCGAGCCATGTGAAATCTCGGCCGAGATTTGGACCATCTCGGTCTGGTCTGACCGAGATCGGTCCATCTCGGTCCGAGACGCGGTCTTCTTCGTTCCTTCGCGCCTTTAGCTCGATTCCTCGCGTCTTTAGCTCGATTCCTCGCCTTTCCCGTGCACCTAGCTCGCTCCAATGCGTCCACTTCGAGGCTTGATCCTCAAATACGTCGTTTTAGTTCCAAAATGTGCCAAATCACCTACAAAGCCACAAATAGCGTGTGTAGACATTTATTCTTGCCAAGTAGAACTAAACAAGCATAAATGGCACAAACTAAGGCTAAAACATGAATGCAAAAAGGGGAAATCTAACTAAATGCATGAGTGTAACAGGTCGATAAATCATGTTATCACTTTGTATTATGAACTTGGGTTTGGCGTTTAAGTTAGCCTTAATAAGTGTAGTCCTACCTTCTTGAGACAAGGATGAGGCCTTCCACTTTGAAAGTTGGAGTTTGGATTTCGAAATAACGTCCTCAAAGACACTTTTATTCACTTTCCCATTGATGATCGGGCAACCAAGATATTTTTCTCACCCGCTGGCATGTCATCCGGCCTTGGGGACTTTTCACTTTCAATATCAAAAATTGCGTTCCTAATGTCACTGTTTGAAAAAGGTTTAGTTAGATCTCCGTTATCCTCATCGTTAATTTCCTTAGAAATAACTTGAAGATATTGGTTACACAGGTTCCTATCACTAATAGACGCACTAAATCGTTTTTTTTGTAGTCATTAAAGAATTCTTGGGAAATTCCTCTTCCGTCTCAAGCCATTGTCCATCGGTATTCTTGATTTTATTTATCATTTTCCTGTTCTTTCTTCCGGTCGCTTTTCTATGAAAATACTTCGTATTCTTATCTCCTTTTTCAAAGGCGTTAGCTTTCGCTCTTTGCTTCCAGTATTTTTGTTGCGTACTCGATCAAACATTCTCTTTTCTTATGTAGTCTCATTAGTTTATCATTGATATTATGACAAAACGTTCTATAATTTAGATTTTGAAGTTTCTCTATATCACTATCCACTTTTTTCACTTGCTTATTAATATTTCCGAAGTTCTCCTTACTCCATTGTTTAATTTTGATCTTTGCGAGATGAATTTTCTTAACAAGTTTGAACATGTGTTGTACCCGGGAAGTGAACACGCCAAGCTTGTTTTATAATATTTTCACAGTCTTGTCTATCATTCCACATTAATTCATATCTAAATGGTTTGTTCTTAAAACTTTGTTTGGAAAGGTTGATATGAATGGAGATCATACTATGGTCGGAAGAGATAAATGCATGGTTTCAAACATGCATCTGGTTGTATTTATTTAACACTTCAAAGTGAGCCAAAACTCTATCTAATTTTTCAAAAGTATTATTATCTCCCTCTTTTTTCCATCACCAAGTGAATTCGTTACCTCTAGTATCGAGATTCACAAGGTTACAATTTTGGATAAAGTTATTGATCCTAAGGAGTTCGTTATTATTCGGATAGACACCACCCAATTTGTCAGCAGGGCAACTAATTTCATTATAATCTCCCATGATTAACGCTGGGAGGTTAAGGTTAAGAACCAGATTGGTCAGATTAGCCCGGAACGCATCCTTGGAATTTTTCTGTGGTGGGGCATAGATAAAGACAATATTACACGAGAATTTAATCTCAAGGTTATGGTGTTCCATTACTAAGAAACGTTCATCTGAATGTATAATATTTATTTTTTCATTACTTAACTTATAGTTTTTCCAAAGTAGGCACATACCACCCGCTCGACCAACGGATGGGATAAAAACGCAGGAATCAAACCCCGCACTGCGCCAAAGGTTATCATTAGGTTCAGTTTCAGTTTTAATTTCCGCTAGCATGATCATATCGATATGTTCATTTTGAGTAGTAATTTTAAGATCCATCCAAAAAAATTTCTTCATAATACCTCGACAATTCCAATAGGCAATCTTCATTTAAAGATAATTTTATAAAAATTTCGTTCTAGTCCGATCAACAACAATCGGAAATTTGGAAAAGCTATAATCTCTAGCAATGTTAAAATACCCGTTTCGACTTGGATAAATGTCTTAGACCAAAAGGCCAAACGTGCCTTGTGAAACCAAACAACTACCGAGCAACAAGCCCAGGTACAAGTGGCACAAGAACATCTCAACAGAGAGATGCCGGAAAGAGAACTGAACCTAAGGCCCCGACAAGACCATCGTTCACTGAAAGCCGCAAGGCCCGAATCAACAGACAAAACCAACCATTCGAGAATTGAGCAATTAGATAGATAATAAGGAACAAGATACCATTTAAACATCAAACACAACGTTTCAAAATTCACAAAGGAAGCTAACAACCGCAACCTAGACAAAACATCAGTTAAACCAAAAAACAAGACATTGAGCCAAGAACAAAGCGCAACAATTACATTTGGTACCATAGAAAGCCTAGACAACATACAACCATTACAAATTATGTTCCATAGGAACAACAAAGGATTGTCCAACGTGAGGTTACCAACTGTAATCCAGTTGTACTTCAGATGCCAACCAAAAGTACACAAAAGATTGCAACAGAGGGGATTGAAGTAGAACCACCATTTGCAAACAAACGGAGATATTATCCAATCATGAAAAGAAAGAAACACATAGTTAAATGCCAGATTATTATTTATTAGTATACTGTTGAGGGAGGTAAAGTTGAAAATGAAGTAGTTCATAAGATCATACCTTCTCAGCTCTTCATCATAGTAGTAGATCATCATAAAATTAAATTTTTGGTTTTTTAGTGTCCTTCAGGATCGAGGAAGCAGTGTCATCCTCCACCTCCATCGACTTCCTTTTGCTTGAGTCACAGTGCTCAGAGAAGAAATCATCCTCCTTCCCCTCAACTTCTAGATCATCATCAACCATAAATTCAGCCAATACATCATCCTGATTGAAATCAGGAATATCATTATCATTAGGATCAAGATATCAGCCTCTCCAAAGAGAGCATTATCATTGTTGTTACTCTTATCATTCTCAAGCACAAAAGTCAATGGATTGGTGTTTGACTTCTCTGCATTTTCCAGGATTGTCTCATCATTAGGGCAAATGATCCCCTCATGAGCTCCTACCAAGATACCATCAACCACAACAGGTTTACCCTCATTGGTGGGTACCTCAGGGAGTTTGGGATCAACACACTTTGCATTATTTTCACCAGCACTATCTTTGGAGTTCTTGGGACTATTAACTGAGCTAATAGGTGAATGATCAGACTTGAAGTTGATAGTAATGCCACCTCTACCAGAAAGGTAGGGTTTAAAACCCCCAATGGCAAAGGTAGCAACCTCACTATTCTTCCCAGCCTCAGCCCCAACTTTAGATTTTCACTGGTTGTCAAAAGTTTGATCATTCACTTTTTCCTTGCCTTTTCCATTTTTTTTATTCCTTTTGAAGTTGATTTTTATTTTCCTAGGGTGAGCTACCCGAAGAGGACAACATTTAAACACATGGTTCTCATCATCACAGTGTCCACACCCTTTGGAAAAATCTTCAAACCAAACCGGAAATTCATGGAGCACTTCATTTTCATCTGGTATAGGGACATAATCAATGATGATTTTCTTATCATCAACATCAACATTAATACAAATTCTTATATAGCTGTCAACTTTCCATTCATAGAAAAAGGATCAAGCTTGATAAACTTCCCAACATTGTTTTCCTCTATGATTGTTCTAATAGCTTCCTTGTTAGCAGACTCTACAGGGAGCAGAGAGATTCGGACCCAAAGGTCGAGTTCAGTGACAGATTCTGTCAAGGTATTAAAGTTTGGTTTTCATGGTTTGAGTATGACCAACTGACCCAAGACATGGAATGGTATGAGATCCCAAACCATTTTCTCGTCTATAGGGTTGGAAAAATTGATTTCGAACCAATAATTACCCTTAGGTATCATAGACACTTCACCTTTGATGTTTTTCCATTCTAGATAAGAGTTTGTTCTTGATCTTTGGAAAATCTATGGGGTTACCAAAGATATGACCCATAAGGCATGATTCTTTCAATTTATGAAAATCAGTTCTAACCTTAGCAAGTTTGGAGAGGTAACTTGGGACGTCAAGGTTGTTCTTGTTGAACGAACTAGGAACAGCAGGGTAAGCACCACGCTTAGATCCACCACCCTTAGCATCCAGGTTAGCACCAGGGGCATCACCACTCGTTTCATCCCGTGGGATAGAACATACAGCGTATTTGAAAGTCCGAGAAGAGGAGGTCATTCTGATAGAAAATATCAACACAGAGGCATAAATCCAAACGTCAGTGCATATAGGAGGGTAAGACACTTTCAGGTAGTTCTGAGTTTTAGAGTAAGAAGAGAAATGCCAAGCAACGTTTTTATAGTTCAACTTTTCAGAGTAAACATCACTAACACATTAAAATTTTAGATACTAGGCACCAACTAGCAAATTGCACAAGAAACGTACCTATATTTAGAAGTTCACAGCCAAACAGGCCTAACAAGGCCCTCATCAAGCAGCCTCTCACATACCTGAAATAGGAGGGAATTATCTGAAACCCGCCGAAACCGCTCACCAACCCAGCCACCAAGGACAAGTAGGAGGCGGTAGAGTAGTGGTCAACATCAGTCTTCAGCTGGCTACATGGTGTAGGTGAACTATTACTGACACAGAGTCGGAACAAGGCCCCAAAGAAGAGGCCACTATGCCGCCGAAATGAGGAAATCCGAAAGCAATCAAACCCTAGCCTCACTCGAACCCTAGTACATCTAATCCTTAAAGAAGGAAGATCCACCATAGATTTAGGAGCCATGCAAGCCCCGGATACCAACAATCGGGAAGATAGTTCAAAAGCAATGGGAGATTTGGGTGGGCGATCCCGATTGAGGCTTCCACGTTCATGGGATTTTCGTTCAGAAAAGGGTAAAAGGGGGCGCGGGGTACAAATAGGAGTAATCTTATATATATTATAGGAGTAACACTCCTTGCCACGTGTCACGCAGAAAAATACTCACTGCCATGTATCATTTTAGCATTTAACCACAACCCACCAAAATATTAATTAAGTTTATTCATTATAAAATTATTTAACGAAATATTAAAATTAAATTTTAATTAAATCCATCCCTTTCCAATCACCTTTTTGTTACCTGATATATGTATAACATATTAGAATCACATCCATAACAAATTTTAACACTAAAAAAAAAGAAAAGAATTAATTAAATCCACTTTTAACAATTAATTGTTACGGTTTCAATCCCTTCCAATCACCTTTTTTGTTACCTGAGATTGTGTTATTTCTTAAAATTAATTTATATATAACAATTAATTTAACACCATATGCTATCAATGTACTATTTCTATGAATATACGAATCAGTATAATAAGGTGGAGAAAAATCAAGATATAAATTATTATACGGTTAGATATTTTATTAATGTATTATATAATATTATAGGTAAAGTGTACAAATATTTATTGTTTATTATCTATCAAAAAAATAGTTTATATATAATCCCTATAATAAATATAATAACAAATGATATTTTTATCAAAATTCCGTACAAGGCACGGTAATACTAGTATACACTAGTGTCACGGGCTGAGTTTCCCTAACTCCAAACCGTGCGGCTCTTAGCTTGTCTCGACCCCTTGTCGTGCTTAGATCAGCCTATTCCCGATGTTGCCAACGAAAGAGCTTAAGATTGATGGCTAAGAGAACTTTGAAGGCTTTGTGTGTGGAAAGAAAGCTTTGTATTGTAAGAGAGCTTTACAATGCTTGGATGAGAGCTTGGAACTTGGATGATGCAAATGAGGGGGTGGCACTCCCTATTTATAGCCCAAGGCCACCCCTCCTAGGAAGGTTCCGGATTTGGACAAGTCTTGGACAATCCGGATCCTTCATGGCTATAACTCCTTACAAGCTTCTCTACTTATCTAGAATATTCCGCAAGGCTCTAGCCATGCCTAGATGGTTCTGCATTTCTCTAGGGTCTTCCGGCCATGTCCGGAGACTTCTACGAGCGTCCCGAACGTTCCGGATGCTTCCGGATTGGTTGAGAAGCGCGGTCCGTGTCATCCTCCCCCACTGAATCCCGCGACGTCCTCGTCGCGTTGGCCTCGTATGCCTCGATCTTGTCCTTGAATTGCCACAAGGACTCGGCCGGTTCCCATGTCATCTCCGCCTCAGGAAGTCCCTTCCATCGCACTAAGTATTCGAGTCTTGGCCGCCGATACTTCTCGCGGACGACCCGATCTGACATGATCTCCTCGACTTCCTTGTCGAAAGAAGTCCGAACTCCCATTGGCGCCCTTTGAGCGTCTCCCCGTGCTGGGTCTTCCATGTCTTGGTGGTAAGGCTTGAGCATACTCACATGGAAGACGGGGTGTATCTTGAATTTGGACGGCAACTCGAGCTTGTAGGCGGTGCGCCCGATTCTCTTAAGAACTCTGAAAGGTCCCTCGTATCGCCGTATCAATGCCTTGTGTAGTCCGGTGTGTCGCATGATGAAGTGGAGCTTGACCATGACTAAGTCCCCAACTTGGTACTCAATGTCCCTCCTGTGTTGGTCAGCCCATTTCTTCGTCCTCTTGTTGGCTTTGACAAGGCAAGCCTGCGTCAAGTCCAACTCCTCTTGCCAACCCTTGGCAAATTTGTACGCCGCTGGTGTTGGTCCAGTGTATCCGGTTGCGATGGTACTTGGCGTACTTGGTTGGAAGCCCATGATAATCTCGAACGGACTCTTTCCCGTAGACTCGCTCCGTTGTAAATTGTATGAGAACTGAGCGACGTCCCATAACTTCGGCCAATCCTTTTGTGATGCGCTGACATAGTGCCGAAGGTAGACCTCGAGCAAGCAGTTAGCCCTCTCGGTTTGTCCGTCCGTCTGAGGATGGAAGGCGGTGGTGAACTTCAAGTCTGACCCGAGCATCTTGAACAACTCTGTCCAAAATCTCCCCGTGAACCTTCCGTCTCTATCACTGATGATGGATTGTGGCAAGCCCCAGTACTTGACCACGTTCTTCATGAACAGCTTGGCCGCCTCTTCTGCGGGGCATTCCTTTGTCGCCGGTATGAAGGTTGCGTATTTTGAGATTCGGTCTACCACCACCATGATACTCCCGAATCCGTCCGTCTTGGGTAGACCAACTATGAAGTCCATGCTAACGCTTTGCCAAGGATGGTCCGGTATTGGCAAAGGTTCCAAGAGTCCCGCAGGTTGTCGTTGCTCAACCTTGTCTTGTTGGCAAACAAGACAAGTCTTGACATATATCTCGACGTCGTCCCTCATTTGCGGCCAATAATATTTTTCTTCTACAAGAGCTAAGGTACGATGCATACCTGGGTGTCCGGCCCACTTGGAGTCATGGCAATCTTTGATGACTTCACGTCTTAATCCTCCAAAGTGGGGCACATATAGCCGTTGGCCCTTGGTGAAGATCAAGTCCCGTTCGACCCAAAACCGCCTTGTTTTGCCCTCCTTGACGTATTCCCTTAGGTTCTTGGCGGTTGGGTCATGATCAAGGCCCTCCTTGATGCGGTCTTCCAAAGTCCCTATCGGTCGGCTGATGGCAGCTAACTCCGCTTTACGACTAAGAGCGTCGGCGACTAGGTTGGCTTTGCCCGGCTTGTATTCCAACTCGTAGTCGAACTCGGCAAGAAAGTCTTGCCACCTAGCTTGCTTGGGTGTTAGCTTCTTCTGGCTTTGGAAGTAGCTCGTGGCCACATTGTCTGTCTTGACCATGAATTTGGACCCTAGGAGATAATGACGCCAAGTCCTTAGGCAATGGACGATGGCCGTCATCTCCTTCTCTTGTACTGTGTAGCGTCGCTCGGTGTCATTAAGCTTTCGGCTCTCAAAAGCTATCGGATGTCCCTCTTGCATCAGGACTCCCCCTATGGCATAGTCTGATGCGTCCGTGTGTATTTCGAACGGTTTCCCATAGTCGGGCAGGGCTAGCACTGGCTCTTCGGTCATCGCCTTCTTAAGCCGATCGAACGCCTCTTGACTCTCCTTGCTCCAAGCCCAAGATATCCCCTTCTTGAACATGTTTGTCAAGGGCGTCGTGATGTGCGAATACCCATGGATGAAGCGGCGATAATAGTTGGCTAGCCCCAAGAAAGAGCGAAGCTCGGTTACTTTAGTCGGCGGTTCCCAATCCATGATTGCCTTGTTCTTGGCGGAGTCCATCCGTATGCGTCCCTTGCCGACTATGTGTCCCAAAAATGGCACCTCTTGTTGAGCGAACGAGCATTTTTCTCTCTTGACATAAAGCTCGTGCTCACGTAGTACTTGGAAGACTTGCCGTAGGTGTTCCACGTGCTCCTCTAATGTGCGGCTATAGATAACAATGTCGTCCAAGTAAACTACGACAAAGTGATCAAGGAAGGGTTGGAGTACCTTGTTCATGAGAGTGCAGAATGTTGCCGGTGCATTTGTCAAGCCGAAAGGCATGACTAAGAACTCGTATGACCCATATCTCGTGACACACGCGGTCTTCTCCTCATCTCCTTCCGCGATCCTGACTTGGTAGTATCCCGATCTTAAGTCAAGCTTGGTGAACCACCGAGCTTCCCCAAGTCTATCGAACAGGTCTGCGATGAGCGGGATCGGGTACTTGTTCTTGATGGTTAGCTTGTTGAGCGCCCTATAGTCGATGCACATGCGTAGGCTCCCGTCGTGCTTCCGCTGGAATAACACTGGTGCTCCATATGGTGCCTTGGACGGTCTGATGTAACCGGCTTCCAATAATTCCTTAAGTTGTCTCCTTAGCTCCTCTAGCTCCAGCGAAGACATGCGATACGGTGCTCGGGCGGGTGGTCGAGCATCGGATACGAGCTCGATCTTGTGATCCACCTCCCTCTTAGGTGGGAGCTTCTTTGGAAGTTCGGGCGGCATAACATCCTTGAAGTCTTCCAAGACATGGCAGACTTCAGCTGGTGTCGGGTCTTCCCCGGATGGTGTCTCGTCCATCTTGAGAGTTGCCAAGAATGTTGGTTCCTCCCGCTTTAGTCCCTTGGAAAGTTGAATTGCCGAGACTACCTTAGCACTTAGCCCCTTTTCCCGATATACCGGCACGATGCAACGGTGATGGGGGTCCAAGATGCATATACAGTTGGCAAATGGCACAAGGAGAGCATTGATACGATCAAGGAATGCTAAACCAATGACTAAGTCATAGTCATCTAGAGGGATTACCTCAATCGTGGCCTTGCCCGACCAATCTCCCAATGATAGCTCTACTCCTTGTGCTACCCCGAGTGTCGGGACCTCCTTGGAGTTCACCGTCTTGATCCATCCATGACTCTTGGTGATCTCGAGCCCCAACTTCTTTGATGTTTCCTCAGACATGAATATGTCGGAGGCCCCGGTGTCCACCAACGCGCTTACTTTAGTGTCGCCTACCATGGCGTCTACGAACATAAGTCCCCTTTTGTTGGTGAACCGCTTAGTCTTGATGGAGCTAAGCATCATGGCCCCGAGTCGCAGCTTATCGTCCTCGGGCGGGTCCTCCCGTGTTATGATGGCGCTCAACTTGTTTCTTGAAGGGCAGTCGCGCATCAAGTGCTTCTCCCCGCATAGGAAGCAACTCAAGGGTTGCCTCTCGGCTGGTCTCTTGCCCTTGTCGGTCTTGGTGTACCGCTCCTTGTCTTTTGGCTTGGACGAGTCCTTGGATGAATCCTTGGATGACTCGTCGTTGTCCCGTCTTGGTGGCCTTCCCCGTCCTTGGTCTCCCCCACTTTTCCCTTTGTCACGGGAGAAGTTACTTCGGTCTTGGCTTTTGAATTCAATGAGGGAGTCCGCCTCGGTCATGGCCTCGGTAAGGGTCTGAACCTTCTGTCGGTGAAGCTCTTGTCTTACCCAAGGCTTAAGCCCGTCCATGAATTGGAAGAAGGCTTCCTTCTCGTTCATGTCTGAGATCTGCAACATTAACTCCGAGAACTCCTTCACGTACTCTCGGGCGGTCCCTCTTTGAGTGAGCCTGCGAAGCTTGGCCCGGGCTTCGTCGTCGGCATAAATGGGATAGAATTGTTTCTTGAGCTCTGCCGAGAATTCGGCCCAGGTGGTGATTGGCGTCCCTCCGGTCCTCTCGCAGGTCCTTCTACGCCACCATAATAAAGCTATATCACCGAGATATAGAGAAGCGGTACTTACCTTCTTTTCCTCGTCCGCGATCCCCGTGACGCGGAAGTATTGTTCCATGCCCCACAAGAAGTTCTCTACGTCTTTGGCGGAACGACTTCCCTTGAACGTCGTTGGTTTGGGTGCGTCCACTTTCTGCAGTGGGGCAACTCCGACAAGGCCAGCCCCCATAGCTGTCTTGCATGCCGCCAACTCCCTTATGACCGTCTCCAGCTTGTCGGTCAGCGCCTCAAACTTGGCCTTGAGAACTTCATGTTCTGCGGCAAGGGTCTTGTGGGACACGTTCATGGCCCCTTGGAACTCCCCCTTGAGTTCCTCAATAGAGGACTCCATCGTGGATTCGACGTCATCAACCCGCTTGTTGGCGTCGAAGATGGAGTCCCGCATCTCGCCCATGGCCAACTCGACTTTTTCCAGCCTAGCCTCCGTGCTTGACACCACGTCCCTTGATGCATCCCTTGCGGCCTTCTTGCCTTTCTTGCTCACATCAACGACTTCCGACACACCTCCTTGGCTAGCCATCGAAACCTCCCTTTGGAACGTTGTTGGCTCTGATACCACTTGTCACGGGCTGAGTTTCCCTAATTCCAAACCGTGCGGCTCTTAGCTTGTCTCGACCCCTTGTCGTGCTTAGATCAGCCTATTCCCGATGTTGCCAACGAAAGAGCTTAAGATTGATGGCTAAGAGAACTTTGAAGGCTTTGTGTGTGGAAAGAAAGCTTTGTATTGTAAGAGAGCTTTACAATGCTTGGATGAGAGCTTGGAACTTGGATGATGCAAATGAGGGGGTGGCACTCCCTATTTATAGCCCAAGGCCACCCCTCCTAGGAAGGTTCCGGATTTGGACAAGTCTTGGACAATCCGGATCCTTCATGGCTAGAACTCCTTACAAGCTTCTCTACTTATCTAGAATATTCCGCAAGGCTCTAGCCATGCCTAGATGGTTCCGCATTTCTCTAGGGTCTTCCGGCCATGTCCGGAGACTTCTACGAGCGTCCCGAACGTTCCGGATGCTTCCGGATTGGTTGAGAAGCGCGGTCCGTGTCACTAGTACGTATTATTTAACATATTAGGTATAGCTCCACGGAAAGTAATCAATTTCGCTCTTTTGTTCGCAAAGGAAAGCAAACTGCCAAGGATAAAGGAACCCTAGCCTTCATTTTGGACTCCCATTGATCATCGTCAACATTTCCCCCCTCCCTCAATTAATCCATCGAGTTTCCTGAAATCTCGCTTCCATTTGATCAATTTCGCCATGGCAGCTAATCCAATAACTTTCTTCGTCATTTCCATCTTCTTCCTCATTCACCGTCTCTCCGCTTCAACCGTCTACGAAATCCTTCCCGAATTCGGCCTACCAAGCGGTCTCTTACCTTCTTCCGTCCGATCCTACACCCTCGCCGACGATGGCACCTTCGTCGTCGAGCTCGAGAAGCCCTGCTATCTCCAATTTGACTACTTGGTCTACTACGACAAGTCCATCTCCGGCAAGCTCCGATACGGTTCCATCACCGATTTGAAGGGGATTCAGGTCCAGAAGCTCTTCCTCTGGCTTGACGTTAGCGAGATCAGGGTGGATTTGCCCCCCTCGGACTCCATTTACTTCCAGATCGGTGTCATCAACAAGAAGCTTGACGTTGACCAGTTCAACGCTGTTCGTGGATGCCGGAATTCTCACGGGGTTTCGTGTTCCGGATCGTTGAGAAACGTTTTCAAGGTAATGCCTTGCAGATTTTACGTATTATTCTGTTTTTTATATGTTGGAATGATTAGGGTTTCGAATTTTCTTGTCTAGCAATTGGAACATTTCAGTTCAATTCGTCATCTCATCAAACTTCTGTTTTTCCACCTCAAACCATTACAATAGAGCATAGAGCAATTAAGAAATTTTCTAATTTTAGTATGATCAGAGAACTAGCATGCTCGTGATTATTAAGGGGTCGTTTGAATTCTTACAACACATAGAGTGAGATTCAATACGTTAAGGACTCTAGTTCAGTTATGTATTTGTGCAAAGTTTGACAGTGAATCAATCATCAATTTAAGGTTTTGCTGAGAACTATGGAAATTTAGACCAAGATCCAAGGGTTCCTTTGGCTTGATTGGTGTCTTTATGATAGTAATTTCTAATTTGTAAAGGTTGTCATTTGACATATTCAATCACCATGCCTTTTTTATACCACATGATCTGGATGATTGAAGTGGAAGGTTTCATTGTATCCTATAAACTTTTTGCTTTTCATCTTACTTACATCATTCGTTACCTAAAGATGCCATCCAACCTTTGATATGCCATGGTTGCTGGAAGTAAAAGTGGAATTGGAGTTGCTCAACACCCCACAAGTACTTTGTTTTTATTTCCTTTTTAACTCATTAATTTTATCAACCCAAAACCAATGGAGGATTCTAAATTATTACTCCTTCCGCTTCTCAATAGATTTAAAATAGAAATTATAATAAATAATTTTAAAAAATTGTATAAAAATGATGGTAGAATGTAGAGTGTTATATGGGAAAAGATGAATAGTGCTTTGAAAATAAAAACAATAAATGAAAAGGTAATTAGAATTATATTTATAGAAAGTTTGAGCATTATTAACACTTATAAGGTCAAATATTATGAACCAAAATTTTAGAGTAAAATTTTAGAGTTCAAATGACAAGTATTGAGAACCAGAGGAAGTAGTTTACTTTTATAGCATCAATGTACGAGTGTTTTGAGTATGAATTTGAATTATCACTTTATCAAATCCAGTAAACTTGGGAGCAGTGATCCAGATTAGAGATCATTCTGTATATTAAGTTTAACCTCTGCATTTTAATTTTTTCAGTGTGATTTATCTTCTTAGTTGTGGTATAATAAGCTAATAGGGCATGTTTTCTTGATGCAGCTCCCAGCTCCAGTGGAGGAGGAAATCCCAATGCTATTAACAGAATAGATTGTTTTCGGGCGAAAGAAGCACAGGACGACCGTTTATTCGCAGGTCTACTAATAGCAGTTCATGTGTACAAATGTGATGGGTTTTGTGGTGAAACCCAACAACCCAGCTGCAGTAATGTTCAATTTAAGTGTAGTTTATATCTGTATGACGCCCTTGTGTATGAAAGTTGCTGATGTTGTATATCCAACTGTTATGAATGAAGTGGTGATTTCCTGATGTGGTAATGTATGCTTTACATCTTCAGTTTATTCAGCCATTTATCATTTTATTGAGGAACAAGGGTTCAAGTCACTCCCAAGATGGAGGCTATGATCCATATTACCCTTTTTCATAAAAGTTCGATATAAATAGCAGACTGGATTTTGTGAAGGGCTGTAATTTATTGAAAGTTTGTGTGCCCTAAAATTTGTAAATTTTGTAACTTGTTCAAAGTTGCATTCGCTTTCCTGAAGAAAGAAATAAATATAAAAAAATTCAGTGCAGTTATTCAAGGAAATTTTCAAAATTTATTAATATAGTAATTATTGTTAGATTGTCGCATTCAACATAGATGTTTTTTTAACTGCAACATGGATTTTCATGATTTGAAGGTTTCTAGCTTTGACCAAAAAAATAAGCCACACCATAAGCCTTAATATACATATGTTCCCACTTTCCCTTTCTCTATATTTCTTTATAAGTAAAGGATATGGATATGGTCTGGTCGGGTTTGTTGGACCGTATTTGACTAATAAAAATATATTTTTTAAAAATTAAAACGGTCCAGACAGGATCGGATTATTTTGCACCACCCTAGTCCTAGTATATTTTTTACTCCCACCAAAGAAAAGCATATGTTATTTAACTTTCTTTCAACTTTGATTTTATTGTTATTTTAAATCAAGTTAGATGAATTGTGATTATCGAAATTTTCAAGATATCAACGAGAACAATGATTTCGTTGAGAGAGATTGTTTCGAAACTTAAGAAAATACATATGTTTGTTACATACCATACATTCCATCATATAAGATAACGCTTATTAAAAAATATTACCCAATAAAAAGAAGAATTTATTCTAAAACATTCTTCGTAGTCAATCTCATGATATTAAGATTATTCAAGAGTTTCCAAAACGTTAGTCCAAGAATTAAAAAAGGTTTGTTTGGCGAAGATACATTTTAAAAAAGATGACAAAAAATACAATTAATCAGAGCCATATATGGCGATTTTCAAGTATTTTCTTAGCAGGGAGGTTGTTTTTGGATACTCATACTCACCAAATAACATTATTGATATCGGGTTATTCAAATCTCATATTTAATCACAACTACCTTAGTACCCATAAATTGCACAAAGGCAATAAAATCTATTTTTTGGCCGGTGATAAAAAAAATTATACTAAATATTAAAATAGACCAATATAATAATATATAATCTAATATTCTCTTAGAACTAGAAGAAGAGTTGAAAAGAGAAAATGAGTAAATTTAATGAGATAATTGAGGTAGTTTTTTATATTATGGGTATAAAGTGTATATTCAAAATTATCTCTTTAACTAAGTATGCAGGTATATATACCCTCTCTCTCTTTTCTCTCTTTTCTCGCTCTCTTCCTCTCACCATTGACGATTTCAGTATTCCGTCATTCTCTTCTCTCGACCTCGTCTCTTCGATTGATTTTCTCATCGATTTTTGCTCTCTCTTCTCCCGACCTCGTCTCTTCCTCTCTGGCAATTGAAGATTTCTGCGCTCTTTGGATTTAGGGTTATTATGCAGGTAAAGGCCGCCTTTTCTCTTTCATTTGTGGTTCTTCCAGCTCCAGAGTTACAGTTGAGGTATGCTCACAATTTGATCCAGATTCAATGTTGAGTTCCGAAAACCCTAAATTCATAAATTCCTTGTATCTATTTGATTTTTGGCATTGATTCCTAAATTGTTGATCATTTTGTGTTGTGATGTTTAATTATGGTTCTATTTCAGTTTGAAATGCTTATTTCCTGATTGTGTTTCGATTCTTCTATCCTCATTCATCTGTCTCATTTTTCCTGATCGTTTTGTGAATTCTGGTGCTAGCCTTCGGAGTTCTGTATACCAACATTCCCGTATTAGTTATTGTTGTTGACAAGGATCTGAATGAAAAAACTGTGATGCAGCATCCACATATTTTATCTGGCAGGGAGGTATATGGTATTTTTGCAATTCACCTTGTTGGATTGGATGGTGTCTGGATTATTTGAATTTGATGATTAAACCTATCTAGTTATGTCTTAAACCAGAATTTTACGTGGATGTGAAATTGGAGTGTTTTTGTTGTTAAGATTGGAATTGAAAAGATCTGTGAAATATTGATGGGAAATTTTGATGTGAAATTGGATGTGAAATTAAACCTATCTAGTTATGTCTTAAAACAGGTTAATTATTTAACAAACTGTGACTATAAAACACTCAAACCTCACTTGTAAAAGTAGGGTGAATCCTAAATTTGGAATTATCCTAAATTTGGAGCAAATGTTCAAGCATTTTATACTTGCCAATTCAGCTGCTTTTGAAGCTGACATCATTCCTTGTAAAAGTAGGGTGAATCCACATTGCAGTAAGGATCTTGTAAAAATGGAAGAGTTATCCTAAATTTTGTACATTGGTACATAATGCAGATATAAATTTGGAAGAAAGCAAACTTGATATTTCTGTTTTTCTTCTAAGAAAACTTATACTACCCTTTATGATGAATAACAAATTAACAATCTATAGTTTGACAATGAAGCATGAAATTACAGTTAATCTATCATTTAACCAAGATATTGATCTTCTGCAGAAAAATGAGTCAATGACTAGCAAGGAAGATGATGACTGCTTTACCAGGATTGAAGTCATCTTGCAGATCCCAGCTCTCTCTCCTCAATGATGGTCTCCAATGAAGGCCTCCTTGACCTACAACTGCTCGACCTACAATAGCTCGTCTCCATACTCACCATCACCCCCGACTCGAATCCTTCACATTTTCCTCTCAGATTCATACCAACAGATTCAATTTTACCCACCATGAACAAAACCGGAACATCAGTTGCTTTGACAATTGAATTCGCTCTCTTCATGGGAAACATGACGTATGATTGTCCTAACTCGATATCCTGATCAATGGAAATAGGGCAGAATCTTCGTCCTATACAGAGCGATTGCGCGTTCACTAGGAAGAACATGGAGTAATGCTCAAGCATGAGCTCAGCCACCTTAATGGGACCGTTGAACTTCTGGACTTGTCCACCAGGAACCACCACCCAGGTCTTGGCGGACCCGACAAGGCTGCATGAGATGTAGTTGCCCATCTCGATCTATTAGAGGTCAAAGAAGGAGAAATTAAAAAAGTGTGGTAAATCAATGTATATTTTCAAGATTAGTTATGGATATTTCAGTTAGATTGGCATTTTGATGGCACTAATTGAGGGATGGAATGGAATCTTTGACCCAAATTAAATGATGTCATACGTAATGGTTGTGCGTGGAAATAAATTTTTTAGTACTTGTATGTGTAGATTTTGGAATAGGTTTTGATACTTGATTGACTTGTGAATTTGAGGGAATTGAGATGCTGCAAAATGGAGGCTCTTTCTGAATTGTAGGATGAATTATCACCAGTGATAGATATATGAATTGAACACAAACTCCTTTCTTTCATGGAGTTAGCTGTTAAAGGAAAAAAGGAAGATATAATAACAAGATGCACCATTGATGATTATATTGTATAATGCAAAATGGGTGTCGTTGTATAGTCCTTCCATGCTGGATGTAAATGTTTTGTTTTATAGCCTGCACAATGAGTTGTCTCTGGATTCTCCTAATAGTATGAGGTTATTATAGGACAGGTAACTTGAGTGGCCCATAAGCGGTTATGATACTTTGTTTTGTGTATGTCATTTGATTGCTTAAGAAGCTTTTGAACACTCACAGTGTCAGCAATGATCAAATCATAAGAAAATGTTGTCACAATTAAGAGTTTCAGTGGATCGTTGATAACTGGTTTCTGAATCTGATGTTGAAAGGAGCAAGCATCTCTGGTGTTCCCTTCATTTGATTCCTAATATACTTGTTAAAGTGTCCGATTTACAAACGCAAGCAATAATCATTCATCATCCCTAGCGTGAGTTGTGATATTGGCATTTGTCCATCCTTCTTAGTGTTTAGGTGTGGTACACTACAACATATTGAAGTTTTGATCAAGAACAGACTTTAATTTTTAAACATTTTTATCAAGCAAATCAATCATGACAAGTTTGAGCAGTCTTTTCTTATAAGTCAAAAATACCACAGGTAACTTTACTAGTGAAGTTGTGATGCTTTTCCTTGCCAATAAAAACTTCTCCTTTGAAGAATTAGGCCATCTCCATACACACAACATTGACTATACAAGTGCAGTAGGGTGATTTGTTAAATAATGATTTTAACGTATTATGAACTACACTTTTTTGCACATTTAGATTTTAAAGATTGTTGTTTTGATGTGTACAAGCTGTTTGAAAGCTTGGATGTTTACTTAGTTTGTCAATCACATTGAAGGGTTGAAAAAACTCAAAAAAAGATGAAATTTTTAAATGAGTAGAAATTTTACATCTCATAATATTTTACAGATCCACAAAAATAGGGATTTGAGTTTAGAAAGCTCCCTAAGAAGCAACATCAGATGAAACCTTGGCTCAATTTCGCTACGAGCTAATACTATATCGGGTGAGACGAGACTTTACATATAGAGAAGGGAAGAACCCTTCATATTCGTACACTTTCTTATAAAAATACCCAACGTTACATATTGGCTTATAAAAATCGGTTTTTGTAACTTTGATATTAAAACCGGGTAACTATATATTGGGTAACTGAAGTTGAGTAACCGAAGTGAAGTTGGATATAGAACGTTGGATATTAAAATCGGGTATCAATGAAGTTGCGTAACCGAAGTGAAGTTGGATATAGAACGTTTGGGTATTAAATTTGGGTAACAACGAAGTTGGGTAACCGAAGTGAATTTGGATATAGAACGTTGGGTATTAAAATCGGGTAACAACGAAGTTGAATAACCGAAGTGAATTTGGATATAGAACGTTGGGTATTAAAATCGGGTAACAACGAAGTTGAGTAATCGAAGTGAAGTTGGATATAGAACGTTGGGTATTAAAATCGGGTAACAACGAAGTTGGGTAACCGAAGTGAAGTTGGATATAGAACGTTGGGTATTAAAATCGGGTAACAACGAAGTTGGGTAACCGAAGTGAAGTTGGATATAGAACGTTGGGTATTAAAATCGGGTAACAACGAAGTTGGATAACATAAGTGAATTTGGATGTAGAACGTTGGGTATTAAAATCGGGTAACAACGAAGTTGGGTAACATAAGTGAATTTGGATGTAGAACGTTCGGTATTAAAATCGGGTAACAACAAAGTTAGGTAACATAAGTGAGTTTGGATGTAGAACGTTGGGTATTAAAATCGGGTAACATAAATGAATTTGGATGTAGAACGTTGGGTATTAAAATCGGGTAACAACGAAATTGGGTAACATAAGTGAATTTGAATGAAGATTGGGTATTAAAAAACCTACATAGTTACTAATTTCACCCAAATTTAATTAGGTAGGAAATAATGACATAATTTTTTTTTTATAGATAATATTAGAATAAATTATGGAGAAGAAATTATGGATAGGGCTATAAAAACTCTCCTAAAATTACATAAAACCATTATGCAAATAAATCATATCTTATAAAATTAATATAAATTAATTATTATTTTTTATTTAGATGAATATTACTTCATTTGTTATCTTAATTTGGAATAAACTAAAATAGTAACAAATTATGTCAAAATATGTGGTATAACTTACGAACGACATGTGTCAAAATCTAATGTGGTACAACGTAAAGACACTATTTAGCGTAATCCAAGGTGGCGTAATATTAAGATGCGTAATATTAAGATGACAAAGTGACTTAATTTACAATATTATATTATATAGTATATTACTATAGTATTTGCACTTTGTTTAATAAATAATTAATCCCGATAACAACCGAAATCCGTCCACTTTCGGTGGTTGTCTAATAGGGTATACCCAATGAGGAGATGATACTTCATAATATTTTTTAGATTGACATGTTTATTATTTTATTTTTTGGCTAATCGGTATACATACAAGAATAAACTATTCGAAATCATGTGCGGTAACAATGTTAAACAAAATACGGCGAGTAGTGGGGTCCTGAGCTAAGCCTTGGCTAAACCTTGGAAAATTTAATGCCATAATACCTTTCAAATCCTCCTAGCCGTTATCTTGCTAAAAAGATTGCCCATGTTGTGGTAATTTCACCCAGAAGGTAATGAGTTACTCCTACAACACGTCCTTGCACAATGCTCAAGGCTCTCGGCTGAGTAGTAGGAGCAACTTTTATTTATTATGAGTCCAAACAATAGATTCACTAAGTTCTTGCCAATAATCACGCCCGATGAATAGAAATATTAAACTAAAAGCCCATAAAAAATAAGCACCTAGGAAAAAAAGTCATATGCAGATAATGAAGAACCATAAGACTGAATTACCCGAGCTGCTTGTTAGGCATCATACCTAAGAGACTGATAACATCTATAACGTGAACCTATATTTCACAAAATAAATATTAGATATGATTACAATAAGAGTTAGGATCGAACTCATGGATTATGAATTAATAAATGTCCAATCAATTGTATAGAAAAAAAAAGAAAAAAAAGAAGATACAATGATTAAGGGAAAAAGTAAGAAAATTGCAAAT
This sequence comes from Fagopyrum tataricum, assembly GCA_002319775.1. NCBI lineage: Eukaryota > Viridiplantae > Streptophyta > Magnoliopsida > Caryophyllales > Polygonaceae > Fagopyrum > Fagopyrum tataricum. The sequence goes on from CM008279.1 coordinate 63,364,746, forward strand.
TCTAGGTAACCAGAGCATTCAACTTAATCCAAGTAATATCAATAAAGAAAGAATTCAAAAGCGAATGATCGTCGTAAACATGCAACAATTAATCCCACGCTATTATTTAACCACATCTATCATCAAGTTAATTACGTTACCTAAGTACATCCTCGTGCAACTCTCGCATCTTTTAGATAATTGAGGTTTATCTCACACAACTCTCGCATCTTGCAAGCATCAATATCTAAGTACTTAGAACATATAAATCATCTAAACATATCTATCATGAAGTGATCTTGCCCGAGGCAAGTACCACAATCACTATTTAGAGCCGGTTCTAGATTGTAAGAGACCCTCTTTGGTCAAAATACGAGAATGGACTCGAAAATATATCAATCAACTTAGAAATATCCTAGTCGTGTTTTGTGACAACATGTGACAAGATGACTCGAGCAATGACAAACTAGTGACAAGTATATACTTGGGCAATTACGGTACGGCCCGCTCGCCTGAGGAAATGGACATGTATGGCTAAAGTAGCCATGCCCATCTGGCCGCCGAGCCCTCCGTGCGGGTACAACAAACTCAAATGGCCATTTTATTTTTTATTTATAAAAAAGAAAGATGAATGGATTTGATTTTTATTTATCATTCAGACTTCAAACCTAGATGGGCGAATACATTGACTGCACTCCTCTCCGCTGCTCTTCGATGCTCGTTGCTCCTCTTCGATCTCTTCGTTACGAACTGTGAAGTATCATCATCATCATCATCATCATCATCTTCTTCTTGTCAATGTCGTATGAATTTGTATTTGAGAAAGTTGAAAACCAATCTGCAACTTTGAGTGAATATTTTAGATTTGAAAAGCTTGAGTAAATATTTCACATATGAAAAGTTGGAAACCAATCTAAAAAGTTTAAGGAAAAAATTAGGAAAATAGGACCCGCCGGGGGGCCCGGGTCCGGAAATCGGGCACATCCGAACAGGATGGACGGCCCGAATTCCGGACATAGCATGTGTCCGCCCGTATAAATAGACAAAGTTTCAGCCAAGGTTTGACCCGATTCCGGCCCAAAACCAGGGATGTCCAGGTCTAGACAAGTATATAATGAAAATATGCTTGTCTTGACAAGGACAAGACAAGTTTTGGCATGACCAAAGCAGAGTGGTAGCGACATTATGACAAGAATTAGGGTACACACACAAGAGCAAGGACAACAAGGGAATAAAACTCGGATCTCGACTAGAATCATTGTCTTATGTTTCTATCTTGACAAAAACGTGACAAAGCCAAATCTAGGTTTTAATGATGTTGAGTGGCAGTGGCGCATTTACGATAGAGGTTGGGCTTTCGGTAAGTGCCGTGACGGACACTGGAGGTGGCCTAGACACAGGCTGGATGGAAGCTCACATTGGTATGGTGGCCAGACAATACAACCTAGAGGAGGTGTGAGCCAACTCCAAAGCGAATGATTGGTGGAAGCTTTGAAATTCAAAGGAGCTTGCAAAGAACTTAGTTGTAATGTAAAGAGGAAATCATATTAACAACTTTGACATTTAAAATCGAGGATGGAAGAGTTGACTCTATTCCATCTCGATTTTCAATTAAACGTATCGAATAAAGGGTTCCAACAACCTTTTAAGTAGAAGACTAAATAATATAAATAAAACAACCTAAAATAACCTAAGCAACGTCAAACTCATGCTACTCCAAGTCAAATCCTTCATATGTTTTAGTAAGGCCAAATACCAAAGAAAATTAATATAACTTAGCAATGTGAATGTGTTCTAGACATTGATATGAACTATAGGTAGATACCTTGACTTTGCTTGTGTTTCATTGATCTTTTGAATGAGATATTTGTTGTCATGACACCTTTAAGGGAATTTCTAAACCTTGCGATACTCTAGTTTTCTAAGGAAAAAAATGCCCTAACTGACACAAAGCAAGGTAGTATAGGTTCCTCGACTTAACTAACCACCTATCACTCGTAAAAAACCGGAAACTAAGTGTCGGAATATAGAGAAAAAGGAAATATGAGAATTTGGAGATGCAGATAAAAGAAGTGACTTTTATGTTTTCAAGGGAAAGATACATGGTGGATATGACTTCTTTTGATGAGAAAGATTTTGTCCAGAGATGTAATCATGTTACTACATAAGAGATGTGAAGGGTCGAGCTAAGAATGTAAAAGAGTGCTTTCCGGGAGGCAATTCGGGGTTAAAGCATTTCATGTACTTTTTAATAAATGAATCTTGTCTTCTTTGCTTTGTGTTTAGTAGGGTCAAATGCAAATTGTAAGGGGTGAAACAAAAATCCTTGGTGAATAATGGGCTTAATTGCAACTTATAACCTATCTAAGGTCATAACAATGTTGTCGGCACCCCATGGTGCCTTTTTGAAGATACCTTTGACGCAATTATTCCATTCCAAAACGAAGAAACCCCTTAGTTTGAGTCCAAAATAGGCTCCCGGTTATACTTGAATTCAGTTTGTTAGTACATATCAATCTTATCTTAATATTGGTAATCATGAAACACATGATCATATTAACATGTCTGGTTGATGAAGAGGCTTCTAAAAACCCCTTTTTAAATATGAGATATTGAATAGGGATAGGGGTATGTACTTTATCATTGACATATCATATGTAGTTGTAAATGTTGTTGTATCGTAGTTTTGGTTTGTTGTTGTTGTTTGGCTTGACTTGGATAGACTTTAATTAGAAAGGAAGCTCCACCAAAAATTTTCAAAATCTAATGGACCTCATCTACTTTATCATCAACCTCCTTCCTATTACCTATCCATTATGAGACGACACGGAATGATGAACTCGACAATTAAATTTGAAGCATGGAATACATGAAGACAATCAATAATTAATTGGGCAAGAGTTATGAAAAAGAACCCAATGAAGTAATTAAAGAGGTTTTTCGAATGATAACCTTGTATTTTGGAATTTTTTAGATTTTGTCAAGGTTTTTTTTAGTCCGAATGATACCATTGTATTTTCATATTTTCTGAATACAAATATTAACCTTCTCCATTGTTAGTTTTTTTATTTAATTTTCTTTATTTATTATTTAGGTTTGATTTGGTTCTTTGATTGATTCTCAATCCTCTTAAAAAGCTCCTCCTGAATATTTTCTTCCGACTCCCGATGCAAGCAACCGCAAATCGATCTACGTCCGGAGGTGTGGAAGGTGGACAAATGATGAGGTGGTGGAAGTCGAGGTTGGCGAAGGAAGAGGATCGGACTATCGGAGAGGTGTTGAAGGACTAATATTGGAGATTTTTAGTTAAGTATTTGTTGATGAATATGTAGATGGCGGATGGTCGGGAGACACCAATAGTGAGCATCGGAGAAGGTGGTGAGATCTTCGTTGTGGAGGTGGTTGTAATTTTGGTGAGATCTTCTCTCGCCACCTCATATGGTGGTTGCCATTCTCGAGCTAGTGAGATTCTCTCCAAAGTTCGTTTGAAATTTTTTTCAGTTTAAAGTTTGTTACGAAAACCTAACTTTATTCCTACGAAGACCAACCAAATTTAGAGGTTTGTAGATGGAGGAACTGGTTTTATGTCTCCATGAAGAAAAAGCAAGGCAAATACTTTGTTTTGAATTAATTTATTTTAGTGTTTATAATTCATTTTTATTTTATTTAATTCCTTTTTTCTTCTTCCCATTATATTTAACGTTTGTTAAAGTATTTAAATGGATATGGCAAAATCTGAAAAAGATGAAAACATAAAGACACTGTTTGGAGAAAACATTTGGACAAACCTTCGAAAAACTCCAAATTACAAAGACACATCTGAAAAACCCCTTATTAAAAAGAAGTCCAAGAGAAAGAGGATATAAGAAGGCCCAGGACGATGATTGTTTCAGCCCAGAAGATCGGCCCAACTTATCGTCTTCTCAGACCGGCCCAGATACAACAAAGGAACTCGGCCCAATTTCTCCTTACTTCGAACAATCCTTTTCAAGTTTTCAGCCCAGTTGTAGCTCTTCTCCTCCACTCTTGGTCAAGCAACGCAGATTAATTCAGATACAGTTTCACTGTTTCAGTAATAGTTAGACTTTGTTTGGTTTCTAAATTTTATTTTTTAGTCAAATATTTGATAGGTTTTAAATAAACATTATTTAGTCACAAGTTAGATCCAAATTAACTCTAATAGTATTTTCATATTCATTGCAATAACATATTTTTTATATATAAAACTCATTTTAATAACATATTTTTTGAAGACTCCACGAAGTATTGGCCGTGATCATTAAATTTGAGATTAAGGATCGGGAAGAAGTAACATCTAAGAATAATTGAAAATCTAGAAAACTTCGTTGGATTAGACCTGAGGATGAATTTATCAAATTAAAATTTGATGGTCCTAAGCTTGAAACTAACAAATCTGCATTTGCATTTATTCATAGGGATTAACATCCGTCGACCATTACCATTGGTTATGGACAATGCGGAAACATATCGGTTATCCTTGCTGAAGCATGTACGATGTAGAAAAGTATGATCAAAACATGTGATTTGAAGATTAACAAAATTGAAATTGAAGAAGATAATATTTCAATTATCAATGTTATTAAACAAATCTGAAAGCCCCTACGAGAGATTGACCTAATTATATCAGATTTATCCAACATAAATTCTATTTTTCATTAGATCAAGTTCATCACGTCTTCAGGACAATCAACGATATTGTTGATAAGCTTGTAAAATTGGAACATACCCGTAGTTTACTACATCGACCACTTCGAAAGTGGAAGATCTCATTTGAAAGGATACTCAAGATTAACGAACACATAGAAGACGATCCAATCAAATTGCTTAGCATACAATATGAAAAAAAAACTGCAAAATAGTTATGAGTTGTTATATGAGTTGTAATTTTTATTTATCTTGAGTTTGAATCTCCATGCTCTTTTATTATTTCTTTTTTTTCCTTTTCTTTTTATTATTATTATTTTTTTGTAAATTTAAAAAAAACGCGGTTTGATTATGTTTTATAAATATTTACACGATTTTGCACCGTGTTTTTGAATTAGATCCGATAGAACATTCCTTAAAGTAGGGAATAGGAGCTCCTAAGAACCGTTGGATTAAAATTTGTACGTTCATGATGGAAGGTGCATAATAAGCTTCTCAAGTGAGAATCACATGATTGTTCATTTTTCATTATTCATTCATTAAATAAGATAAAAATTAGGAAAACAGATTTCTTATTTTTGGGCTATCCCAAAAATAAACGTTGAAGCAATTGATCGTTAATATATTTTATAGAGATATTTGATCGTTAATAAATTTTATAAGAAATTTGATCGTTAAAATTGTTAGGATTGGTCGTTAAAATTTGTTTTGGTAGTTAAAATATGAAAACAAAATATTTTAACCACCAATTTTTCTCTATAAAATTTTAACGACCCACAAAATATTTAACGACCCACAAAATTTTAACGATGACTATATTAATTATATAAAAAATATTTTAACGACCAAATTTTTTCTATAAAATATAATAACGACCCAATATGAAAATAATTTAACTATCAAATTTCTTATAAAATATTTAACGTTCAAATTTAACCAACATTTTTTCCATATTATAAATTTTAACGACCAAATTTAACGAACAATTCTAAATAATTTATTTTCATATTAGGTCATTATATTTTATAGAGAAAATTTGGTCGTTAAAATGTTTTTATCATAATTTTAGTAGAGGCAATATAATATTCTCATTAATTATTACCATAAACAATGTTAAATCTTAAACGTTCATCTGTATTAATCCAACGGCTATTATAAGTCCTTATTTCCTACTCTAAAGGTTACTACATGATCCTAAATTTCTCTCTATTTTACTCAGTTGTGTAATGCAAATGATACATATGCATATACATACGTGTCCACCCACAATATGTGGCTAGAATTAGTGGAGTTTAATTTTGAGTTGTTGGATCTCATAAATGAATTCATCCTCCCAAGTCTCCAAAGGATTGTGTGTTTTGGTATAACTCGTAACACTATTTATATTATAATTGTTCCAATGATTTATTCCACATCCTGCAAAAAACGCAACTATACCGTATGCTATCTCCTCTCATTTTCAGTAATTAATAGAGTATATTAAAATAAATGAAATATAATTCCACACAGTAAAAAAAAATTGCATTACTGTATCTTATATATATATATATTAGAGGAGTAACACTACTTGCCACGTGTCACACAGAAAAATAATTACAGGCACGTGTTATTTTAGCATTTAACCGCATCTCACCAAAATATTATTAAGTTTATTTATTATAAAATTATTTAACAAAATATTAAAATCAAATTTAATTAAAATCTATCCTTTCCAATCACCTTTTTTTATACCTGAGATATGTATAATAGATTAAATTCACATTCATAACAAATTTTAGTAGTACAAAAAAAGAAAAGAATTAATTAAATTCACTTTTAACAATTAAAGGATAATGTTTCTATCCCTTACAATCACCTTTTTTGTTACCTCAGATTGTGTTATTTCTCAAATTAATTTATATATAACAATTGATTTAACACCATATGCTACCAATGTACTATTTCTATTAATATATGAATCAGTATAATAAGGGGGAGAAAAATCAAAATATGAATTATTATACGGTTAGATATTTTATTAATGTATTATATAATATTATAAAGTAAAGTGTATAAATATTTATCGCTTATTATCTACCTTATCCAATGACCAAAACATATTTCATATATAATCTCTTAAAGAAATATAATAACAAATAATATTTTTATCAAAATCCCGTGTAAGGCACGGGTAATATACTAGTTGTACAATAAAAACGACACATCACATCATGAAAGATCATGTTTTGGGCTATTTTTGAGTTTATTTATTTATTTTATTGTCCTAACTAACTAATATTGTTTCCTAAAAATATATTATGGTCCGAAACCGACAATGTCGATCCAGACCGAACCCGAAACCGACAATTTAGGTTCGGTCTTCGGTCTGTGTTATCTTAATCAATGTAACACCCCGAATCCGTAGGACTCGGAGTGCTACTGGGCTAGGATCTCACAATGGATCCTGACCCTAGCCTGACAACAAGTTCACTGGATCTTACAACAAGGCACAAATAGATTAAAACAAAACATCAAACTGTATATATACATATCAAAAGATAATACAGAAGAACCGCTGAGTACAATCAAAACATAACACAATATAAACATGATCAAAAGATCCCATATCCCTCGAGGACGACCTAGTGTACGGAGCCCTCAGCAAATCACCCTCTTTGGATCACCCTGCAGTTCTACTAACCTACAAAGATCTACAACACGATATAAAACTATTAGCTAACCATACACATATATAGAATGAGCATGAGCACAATCACATATCAGAAATACTAAACACTTCATCATGATATCAAACATTTACCCGGTTCATTATCTTTATATAAATGGTCCAACACTCAAATCGTATATATATATATATATATATATATATATATATATATATATATATATATATATATATATATATATATATATATATATATTTATATATATATATATATATAAACATATGTGACACGAGGAATATAATCCTCGCCTCTGGGTGCTCATGGCAGATGGAGTGGCCTTTGGTCACACTCACCCGTGTACCCTGAGGGAATGGAGAGTGGCCAACCGTTTACCAAGTCTGACCTAACCACAAAGAACTGCCCAAACTCTAAAGGGATGAAAGGGACACCTGTCATGGCCCTACAATGGGCAACCACTATAACATAGGTCGGTAATAATCATAACGCATGCTATAAAGCATATAACTCATACACCACTCATGCACACATCCAATATAAGGATGACACCTAAATAAGTCCTATGGACTTACCTCAATCTCAGAAGTAGTCTCGCTACGAACAACTCTCAAACAGGTCCACATCAAAATGGAGGACAACACGGCCTATACAAGGCATACATATATATATCAAACTTCTATCACACAAGGGGTCACACCTAGACCCAAGGAATCCATAAGGATCATATCCAATTTGTAAACCTCAAAGCCCTAACCAGCATATACGATAACATGATCATCCTCATTCTATCCTCATACACATACCTAGCATGGCACTAACCCTCATACTAGGAAAGGAAATGATCTACCTTACTCTAGGTAGAACCGGAACAAAACGCACCTGCGTGACACAAGGGACGCAGGGGCGGAAAGCAGGCAACCGCAGGCGCGGCAATGCTCGGCCGCGGTGGCCGTGGCCGCAGGCAAGCGCAGGCGCGGAAGAACGCGGGCGCTGACACTGGGGTTGTTGCTGCGGGGCGATAGCTTCCAGCCGCGGGGGCGTCGACGATGCAGAGGCAAATCCCGCGATTCCTCTTCGGCTATTCTCGTGATCAACTCATGTCTTCTCTTCACCAAAACCGAAGCATATACATATACATACACATACCAACATCAATACCCTTAAACATGCATCTAATCCTAAGCTAGGAAGAGGAATCAAGGAAAGAAAGAAAAAGAAGCAAGATCACTTACCACTCTTGTGGTTCTAGGCTGTAGGAAGAGGTCACACACCTCAATAGCTGGCCTCCAAGCTCATCATACACACATCCATCATCAACATCAAACTCAAGCCACACGACTCTTCCAAACTCTAAGGAAACTCAAGCAAGATCAAGGAGGGGAGAAAGAGAAGCAAGGAGAACGTGGGAAGCTGGAAATGGGAAGGAAAACCTTTGTTCATCAGCCAAGGGAACGACTTAAGGAAGAAGGAAAAGCAAGGGTAAAGCACGGGTCAAAGAAGTCAACAAAACCGGCTGCAGCCGCCGGAAACCGCAGGGGCGGTTCCCTGAGCCGCAGGGGCGGAAGACATGCCCGCGGGTGCGGCAAGGCCAAACTCGGCCAAAGTCAATCTTGGCTAGAAACTCGGTCCGAAAGAATAGGGCTCTTACATCCTACCCCCCTAAAAACAAGTTTCGTCCCGAAACTTGCAATGTCCTGAAACCACTCGAACTCAAAAGCCGAGGTACACTCTCTCTATAACCTTAACATAAGCATGGAGGAACTCATCAACTCCAGCAATCAAAACACTATCCAAGGCCTAGAGGAAAACCTTCTCTAGCTAAACCATAAACATATCACAAGGCATAGAGGAATCACATCTCTAGCCGTATCATACTCATAACAGAAAGGCATGGAGGGAGAACTTCTTCAGCACTACTATGTCCATCAAAATAGCATGGAGGAAAGAACCATCTTCAGCTAAACCTATCACATCACCATAGCATGGAGGAAAGAACCATCTCCAGCTATACATAATAATCGTACTAGCACAACAAGATCTAATAAGATCATAATCACATCACAACTAGTACGAAATAAATACATCATGGCATATAAGCACATAAGCACATAATCAGAACACTCACCAGGAGAGTACTAAGATCTACTCCTGGATCCTATAGGTATCTCTATCTCCGCATAGAACCCTGGATAGTTCTTCTGGATACTATCCTCAGTCTCCCATGTAGCCTCATCAGGTCCTCGTCTCAACCACTGTATCTTCACTATAGGAATGTCCTTCGAACGCAAACGTCTCATATCTCGTTCTAGGATTGCAATCGGGTGCTCAACCAAAGTGTGGTCCGGCTCAACCACCAAATCATCATAACTCACGATGTGTCTCGGATCTAGTATGTACTCCCTCAGCTGAGACACGTGAAACACAGAGTGAACACTCTCTAATTTCGGAGGCAAAGCTAATCTGTAGGCTGCGCTCCCAAAACGATCCAGAATCTCGAACGGTCCGACATATCGGGGTTCAACTTCCCCTAACTGGCAAAACATCTAACACCTCGTGTCGGAAACACTCTCAGTCACGCATGGGCTCCAACTCAGAACTCTAGGGGTCTACGCCTCCTATCAGCATATGACTGCTGTCGACTCTGCGCCTTCGGCATTCTTTCCCTAATCAGGCTACACGAGCCACGTTATCCTGAATCTGATCAGATGTTAAACCACTAACAGTGTTAGGCTCATCTCAACATAACGGTGTACAACATCTCTGTCCATACAGTACCTTATATGGGGCTATACCAATAAATGCATGATCCGTCCACATGGGTCCCCAATCCAACCCACCAGCTCGCAGCATATTCTTAATGTCTGAAGGGTCCTCTCTGACTGGCCATCTATCTGAGGATGGAACGCAACCATAAAATGCAAATTTGTCTCCAGAGCAGTCTGAATCTGCTGCCAAAACCTCGAGGCAATCGTTCATCTCTTTCTGAAATGATCGTCCTCGGTACACCATGGAGTCTCACTATCTGCCTATTGTATTCCTCAGCTAATCTGCTCTTTGGCCACGTCTCCCTGATAGGGATGAAACGTGCCGTCTTCATCAATCTATTCACAATAGTCCAGATAACATTAAAGCTCCTACTTGGCCTCAAACTAGTCACCAAATCCATGGTAACATCCTCCCACTTCCTCTGTGGAATAGGTAGTGGGTGGAGTTCACCTTCAAACCTGAAATGCTCTATCTTGACTTGCTGGCAGGTCACACCCACTGGCCACAATTCTGGCTACATCGGGCTTCAGCCCTCCCCACCAATATGAGCGCCTCACATCCTGGTACATCTTACTCGCACCTGGGTGCACTGAGTAAGGTGTACAGTGAGCTTCCTGCAATATCCTCTAGTGTAACTCCGCATCAACGGTTACACAGACGCGACCGTGGCGTCTCAAAACTCCATATGCTTCTAGAAGGAACCGTGGTGTCTCATCCCGAGACATCCTCTCTCGGATCCTCATCAATATCGGGCAGGTCTCCTGCTTCTGTTGGATCCTACTCAACAGATTAGGAAGAACCTCTAAAATACTCAACTGTGCGTCTTCAACAGGAACTGGACATTCAGCTCTAGCCAGACCAGATCTTTTTGTAACTGAGACGGTAATGTCAGTCTCGCCATCGCCTTCTCTTGAGGCGTCTTCCTGTTCAGGGCGTCGGCGACCACGTTCGCCTTCCCTGAATGATACAGTATCTTCAGGTCAAAATCCTTAATCAACTCAAGCCACCCACGATGGTGGTTATTCAATTCCCATTGCATCACTACGCATTCCAAGCCTAACTTGTATGCATCACTGTAACCCACAAATCATCAATACCCTCCGACATCCAGAACTCGCACTTAGAGAACTTAACATAAAGTTCTCTATCCCGTAAAACTTGTAACACCGTCCTTAACTGTCCTGCACGTTTCTCTCTACTGCGAGAGTATACCAAGGTATCATCTATCATTACCATCACAACCTGATCCAGGAAGTCGATTAATATGCTGTTCATCAACTCCAGAACTGTTGGGGCATTCATAAGCCCAAAGGCATCACTACTAACTCGTAGTGTTCATATCAGATCCGAAAAGCTACCTTGTATATATCCTGTTCTCTCACCCTCAGCTGGTGATAACCTGAGCGCAGGTCAATTCGGGAAAACACTGTGGCTCCCTGAAGCTGATCTAACATGTCATCAATACGAAGCAATGGATAATTGTTCTTAATAGTCACCTTGTTCAGCTTCCTGTAACCAATACACAATTGCAAAGATTTGTCCTTCTTCCGTACGAAGAGGACATGTGCTCCCCATGGAGATACGCTAGGGCGAATAAAACCCTTCTCAGTCAACTCCTCGAGTTGCTTCTTCAGCTCTGACATCTCGATAGGCGCCATCTGGTATGGCTCTTGAGATCGGTCTCGTACCACACTTTAATTTAATACCAAAGTCCACCCTCCTCTGAGTTGGCAATGGAATGACTCAATAAAAACATCTGTAACTCTTAAGTAACTGGGATGTCCTCTAACACTGGACTCGCCTTTTTCCTTCATGGCATAACATCAGAAGGTATCACCACCCTGTGCGATCGGTCTTGCTACACGCATCACATTGATAGCCATACCCGACCTTCCAAGGTCCCGGCCTTGGCAACCCTCTATCTGACCTATCTCGGTAGAGACTGTAACAGTCCTCCTACCTATATCTCATACAACCTGATGCATGTCCATCGAATCCATACCTAAAACAACATACTCATGCACCAACGGCATAAAAAACAGATCAACAAATAATACACAGGTCCCTACACAAATGGGACAAACAAATATCTCATGGGTACCTATGACCCTACTACCATTGGGTAACCCGATACTAAAGGGTGTCCCTTTAGTTGTAACTAAACTCATACGCTCAACACAAGCATCATATATAAAAGAGTGCGTAGCACCCATATCAAATAAAACTCTAACAGGTAAACCATGAATCAGAATGGTACCTGTAACAGTCGGTGCAGTTGGCTCCTCTGCACTCCTTAGCTCAAAAGACTCTATCCTGAGCTCCTCTGGTATCAGTGGCATTTCCGCCACGACCTCTGCCTCTACTCGACCCAGGAGCAAGTCCCTGAGTAGTAGGATGATCCGGGAATTTCTGCTGTCCCTGTGTCTGCTGCTGCTGAGGTGGTCTCTGTCCACCCCCAGCTACACTAGCAGGAATAGAACCCTGCTGAGACGAGGCTCCACCTCGTCTACAAAAAATATGTCTGTGACCTAGTCTGCCACAGATGTAACAAGTCACTGTCTGCTTCGTGCAATCTCGTCGCATATGTCCATGACCACCACAGTTGTAACACTGTGGTCTCTTATCTGCAACTAGTGTAGATAAAGAATGACTCTGGTGGCTCTGGTCTCGCCCTGAACCAGCAGCTCCACCAACACCACTGGTCTGCCCAGTCCGCTGTCTCTTCTCAGACCCTCCGGTCGCAAAAACTCTCCTCTGACTAGTCCGCTCTCGCTCATAATCGGCAGCTCTATCCTGGTAGTCCATCAAGGACTCACAATGAAATCCCGCCATATAGGCCCGGGTATCATCCCTCAATCGTCGGGAAAAGAGATACACATGCTGATCTGCAGGAGGTGCAGCTGGACCCAATAAAGCCAGCTCTTCCCGGAACCTCCTAATAGCCTCAGAGACTAGTACATCTTCAAAGCCAGCCTCAATAAAATCACGCAGTTTCTCCCTCCTCAGAGATGCAGGGCAGAAACGTTCTCTAATCATACTTCTCATCTGGTCATAGCTAGAAACCTGACCTCGCACAGATCTCCACCAATACTGTGCTAGGTCTCGGAATAGAGTCTGTACTAACTCTGTCTGTCTATCACCTGGACATCTAATAGACTCCAGAGCTGAGTCTACATGTCTGATCCACAACTCGACCTCCAACCCCACCTTCCTAGAGAAAGGGGGTACTGCCAGCTGATGAAACACCTTCAACCAAGTATCTGGTCTAGGCCCTCTGTACTCCTCTGTAACTCTAGCAATCTCAGCAGCAGGTGCCGGTGCAGCTGGCACCTGAGTAACAGTATGGGATCTCCCGGCTGATCCCTCATGTGCTGGCAGATCCGGAATAGGTCTACCCGCTCTGGCAGCCTCCGCCACTCGATGGATATACTCGCGGAACGCTGGTCCCTCCATAGAGACATTATCCAAGTCATCTGACTGGTTGCTGTGGACTCTGTCTCCCAGCTGCCCCGTTCCCAGTCTCAGGAACGACACTCTCTGCGACATCTTCGTGAATCTCTTCCGCTGCACGTGGATCAACAGCGGAAGTCCTACCCCATCCTCTACCTAGAGGGGGTCTACCTCTACCTCGTCCATCTGCAGAGGACGTAACCTAACTCAGAAGGCTATATATATGCCGTATGTATAGATATATATATATCACAACATCACATCAGATAGCATCTATCTATGTATATATATACCTATACTGTCGAGATCTTCAGAGGGGTGATGGCTTCACGTACACACTAACCCAAAACATTTGTACTCATTTCAAACCAAAACCTTTTGAAAAGTCAAACCCCTTTCGGGTTCTGTTTATTTATCTATTTGACCTTTATCGTAGATTGCAAGTGCCATTGTTGTCAACCTGGGCTCTGATACCAACTTTGTAACACCCCGAATCCGTAGGACTCAGAATGCTATTGGGCTAGGATCTCACAATGGATCCTGACCCTAGCCTGACAACAATTTCACTGAGCTTACAACAAGGCACAAATAGATTAAAACCAAAACATAAAAATTGGAATATATAACTCAAAAGGTTATACAGAATACTGCTGAGTACAATCAAAACATAACACAATATAAACATGATCAAAAGATCCCATATCCCTCGAGGACGACCTAGTGTACGGAGCCCTCAATAGATCACCCTCTCTGGATCACCCTGCAGTTCTACTAACCTGCAAAGATCTACAATACGGTATAAAACCGTTAGCTAACCATACACATATATAGAATGAGCATGAGCACAATCACATATCAGAAATACTAAACACTTCATCATGATATTAAACATTTACCCGGTTCATTATCTTTATATAAATGGTCCAACACTCAAATCGTATATACATATACATATATATATATATATATATATATATATATATATATATATATATATCAATATAAACATATGTGACACGAGAAATATAATCCTTGCCTCTGGGTGCTCATGGCAGTTGGAGTGGCCTTTGGTCACACTCACCCGTGTACCCTGAGGGAATGGAGAGTTGCCAGCCGTTTACCAAGTCTGACCCAACCACAGAGAACTGCCCAGACTCCAAAGGGATGAAAGGGACAACTGTCATGGCCCTACAATGGGCAACAACTATAACATAGGTCGGTAATCATCATAACACATGCTATAAAGCATATAACTCATACACCACTCATGCACACATCCAATATAAGGATGACAGCTAAGTAAGTCCTATGGACTTACCTCAATCTCAGAAGCAGTCTCGCTACGGACAACTCTCAAACTGGTCCACTCCAAACTGGAGGACAACACGGCCTATACAAGGCATACATATATATATCAAACTTCTATCACACAAGGGGTCACACCTAGACCCAAGGAGTCCATAAAGATCATATCCAATTCGTAAACCTCAAAGCCCTAACCAGCATATACGATAACATGATCATCCTCATTCTATCCTTATACACATACCTAGCATGGCACTAACCCTCATACTAGGAAAGGAAAGGATCTACCTTACTCTAGGTAGAACCGGAACAAAACGCACCTGCGTGACACAAGGGACGCAGGGGCGGAAAGCAGGCAACCGCAGGCGCGGCAATGCTCGGCCGCGGGCACGGTGACCGTGGCCGCAGGCAAGTGCAGGCGCGGAAGAACGCGGGCGCTGACAGTGGGGTTGTTGCCGCGGGGGCGGCGACGATGTAGAGGCAAATCCCGCGATTCCTCTTCGGCTATTCTCGTGATCAACTCATGTCTTCTCTTCACCAAAACCAAGCATATACATATACATACACATACCAACATCAATACCCTTAAACATGCATCTAATCCTAAGCTAGGAAGATGGAATCAAGGAAAGAAAGAAGAAGAAGCAAGATCACTTACCACTCTTGTGGTCCTAGGCTGCAGGAAGAGGTCACACACCTCAGTAGCTGGCCTCCAAGCTCATCATACACACATCCATCATCAACATCAAACTCAAGCCACACAACTCTTCCAAACTCTAAGGAAACTCAAGCAAGATCAAGGAGGGGAGAAGGAGAAGCAAGGAGAACGTGGGAAGCTAGCTGGAAATGGGAAGGAAAACCTTTGTTCATCAACATAGGGAACGACTTAAGGAAGAAGGAAAAGAAAGGGTAAAGCACGGGTCAAAGAAGTCAACAAAACCGGCTGCAGCTGCCGGAAACCGCAGGGGCGAAAACTTGCAGGGGCGGCAGACATGCCCGCGGGTGCGGCAAGGCCAAACTCGGCCAAAGTCAATCTCGGCTAAGGACGAAACTCGGTCCGAAAGAATAGGGCTCTTACAATGAATTGGTTTCGGTTCGGTTAAAAACCAGAAAACCGACATTAAAACCGAAAACTTATTTTTTTAAAAAAAATTAGGAGAATATGCATGAGTTTAGTCATAAACTTTATGTGTATGCCGAATGGGTGATAAGCATTATGAATGAGAAAATGAGTTTACATTATCTAATTTCATTCTATAATTTTGTTATCATGTAGATCAGTAGATGTGAAGCGTCGACGTCGAATAAAACGGTGGATTGATGGATTTGCCCACGTGATGCTTAAGTGAGATTGTTATATTTATAGGCTTTAAAATTGCTAGAAATTTAAACTTTATCGTTTTATTGTATTTGCGAATATGAACTTTACATTATTGGATTTTGATAATTCTTATTTCTTATATTTATCTATCTATACTTGTAATGTAAAAAAAAATGGAATTTGGTAAACCGAAAATGTTTACTTTTTAGGTCCGTTTAGGTTCAAAACCTAATCCGAACCGAAACCGACCTAATAGGTTCAGTTTTAGGTTTTAATATTTTAAAATTTCGGTTTTAGGTCCAAACCGAAACCGAACCTAATTTTTTAGTTTCGGTTTTCGGTCCAAGGTTTCAAGGAAATCGATTTTAGATTCGGTTCGATTTATTGCGGTTCGATTCGATTTTGGACCAATGATCACCCCTAATCTTATAAAGAAGTATTTTTTTATGCATTATCACTTATTCATTAAATGACTTAAAGACATGTTCTAGTTGAAGTTGATGAAGCATTGATCAATTTTTTTTGAAATTTTTTTGGTTTTTTTTTAATCTTTCGTATAAGAATTAACCATGAATATCCCCTTATTTGGAGAATTATTTTGTTGTTGATGTTATGGTTATTGGTGAAGGTAATATATAATTGTAATGGACGTCGCTGTTTTGCTAGTTAATATCTCTATAACATATGATCTATTTCTATTTAAACATTTTTGTTCAATATATATATATATATATATTTGCACTAACACATTGCACAACAAAATGAGAAATGCAATCTTACCGGAGTAGCACTGTATCACGCAGAAAAATGCTCATTGCCACGTATTATTTTAGTATTTAACTACAAACCACCAAAATATTAATTAAGTTTATTCATTAAAAATTATATAACGAAATATTAAAATCAAATCTTAATTAAATTTAGCCAACCAATTGGGCCAGTTATACAACAAACATGATTAATCTTAAACGTAATTAGTTTTGATTACAGATTGTGTTATTTCTTAAATTAATTTTTATATAACAATTAATTTAACACCATATACTACCAATGTACTATTTCTATTAACATATGAATCAGTATAATAAGGGAGAGAAAAATCAAAATATAAATTATTATACGGTTAGATTTTTTATTAATGTATTATATAATATTATATGTAAAGTGTACTAATATTTATTTCTTATTATCTACTCTATCTAATGACAAAAAATAGTTTATATGTAATTTCTTACAGAAATATAAAGGCACGGGTAATACACTAGTAAATGTGTTATATTAATAATTAATGAGTTATTTTTTAAGGTATTTTTAAACCGATTACGTGTTAACAAAACTTCTTATTCATACACAATCATATATTTTGGTTCCATTTGTGTCATTTTTCTGAACATTTTTGCACCATTTGTATCCAAATGAGTGGCTCTAAAATGTTTTTTTACAATATTTGTTGTGCAAGTTGGAGTGCTCAATAAATACATTTGTAAGACATAGAGAAGAGTCGAGTTGAAAGTTTGTTGGCAGTTGAGATATTAAAAGGCAGCAAGATAGTATGATACGTTACACACAGCTAGCGATGAATGCATATGCATAGTGTAGGTAGTAGCTAATCACCTTCTGACAAATATTAATAACATATGACACAACGATGGTCTCCATCAAGATTTATATATAACTCAAGTACACATTATTTGATTTATGTGTTAAAATCATCTAACATAAAATCAAATTGCGCATCCAAATCATACTAAGATGCAGTATAACATAAAATCCTAAGATATTTGAACTAGACAACAAAGAGGAAAGCAGCAGCAACAACAACTCCGTAAAACACTGCGTTTGCGCTGAAACTCGTGTGCGTTCCTCCGTTAGTTGCAGTCGAATTGCTGCTCGGGGTGGCTGATGAAATTCAAGTTTTGTTAATGAAGTGATGAATAGTATAAGAAAATTTTGAATAATACCCTTTTAATTTTCAAATTTTCAGATTATGTCTTATGATTTTTCAATTTCGGATTATATTCTTCTATTATCCTTAAGTTAAGGGAAAAAAAAACATTTTACTCCTCCATTTCGCATTCACACATATTAAAAAAAAATTAATATAAAAACTAAAAAGAAAAGAAAAGATATATAATCAATATTTTTCACACATATTAAGATAAATTATATATTAAAAAGAGGAATATAAGGTCATTTTTCAAAAATAATAAATGCATTTTTTTTGTTTTTAGAAAGTTTTGACATCAATTCAATTTTCAAGGACAATTATTTTAAAAATGTCTTTAAGATTAGATGGATAAGTATTACGAAACGGATGCAACATGTCATTTTCAGTAGTCATTTTTAAAATGTAAATAATTTTTTGAATGAAACTTATGTTTTGGTTCCTTAAATTGTTAATGAAAGTTACTTATGTACGATAGAAGAGTAAAATCCGAAAAAGTTTTAAATTTCAGGGTATTATTTGAAAATTGAAAAACTATAGATCATAATCCTAATTTTTCAGTTTTATAATTGGAAAAGAGAAAAATGGAGGATGGAGTTACCGGTGGCCGGAGTAGAAGGAGTAGTAGCAGTAGCATTGGCGCCGCTGCCTTTATCGTAGTTTTCAAACATCTTGGCTTCAGTAGAGTTAGGGGACAAGTGCAAAAGAGCTGCCAAGAAAAATATTATTAAAATAATAACAACTAATATTAAATACCTAGACAGATAACTAGGGTTGTTGAAACGTACTAGGGCATTCGGTGAGTTTAGCCGGAGAGTTACAGATGGCAGGGAGACCAAGTGCGCGGTTGACATCAAACTTGACGCCGAGGCCAGGCTGATCCTTGTACTTCACCAGCAGGCAGACGCACTTCTTGCTGGTGCCGAGCACCTGCTTGAGTCCCGTGCAGCAATCCATGGTCGGTGTCTTGGCGTCACCGCCGACGTACGCCAGACACGGCGCCAGCCCCGCCAGCTGGGGGGCGCATTCTTGTTTTGCCTTGGTGAATTGGTCGTCGTCGGATGTTGTTGCCGCCGCCGCCGCCTGGAGTATGACTAGTATATAGAGTGCCAGCAGTGCAGCTTTTAGGATAAGTGTGGCCATGGTGATCATCGATTTTTGAGGTTTGGGGGTGAAGATGGAAAGGGGTAGATGTGGGATTTATATAGGAGAGGGTATGTGCTTGGTACTTAGTTATATCAAATTATGGTGTTGCATTTGTTTGTTAGGTGGGAGAGTGGTGACATTGGATGGGTAGTAACTACAGTAGTAAATTAGGAACTTGGCCACTTCTTCCGCTGCATTTACACTTATTTTGGTATTAGCTGTCTGCTACTTTTATGCTGATTTTAAAAAACAAGTATAGGTATTTAGTTACTCATTGGTATAGAGTTGTGTAGAGAGTGATAACCTAAGTTACCCGGAAATAAAAACGCACACTCTAAATATTTTACGAATATAAATTGTCTGGAAAGATGATTATTAAATAACTAAAGGAAATTGGTATTATCAAATAGTATGGAAAGTAGCAATGGGTCCAACTTTAACATGACTCAACTCGAGTCCAACTTGACACAATCTCTTACAACTCGGACATAACTCGGACTCTACACTAAGGAGACTCGGCTCCAAAACTAAGCTAAAAGAGAGAATTGTGGAGTGGTGAGTTGGTACCTAATGAGTTGGTATCTATTACACGCAGCTAAGCATCTTTATATAGGATGAAAATGGCACGGATTGCCAAGATCAACACAAGGGAATCTTGTAACCGTCGTCACGTGGCGAGTTGGTTACAACGGCATTGCTCTTCGATCAAGTCGACCCCAAAGTGACTCGACTGACGTTGAAAAGTAAGTCGGTGACACTGTTGTCTTCTTGAATCGAGTGGGTCACCGAACTCGACCGCCATTGAACGACGCTTGACATGTCTTCCGCCTCGGCTTGACATCTTCTTCACGGGAGAACCTAAGTCTTTAGGCCCGATTCGATTCCTCCTTCTTTGTGCAAGTAAAGGGGAGCCTTCAGTAGGGTTGCACAAGCAACTCAGCCTTTTGGACTTGCATTTCCAAATGATATATTGCCATTCCTCATGAATCGCTTAGCCTTCTTCTACTTTTATGCTATAGAGATTCCCTTTGTTTCTTCTTTCCTTGCTTCCAGCTTTGATGAAGTTGTGGTTGGTTTCTTGAGTCATTGATAGTCCATTTATGCTCCATTTTGACCTAAAATCACCTAAGCACAAGAGACAAGCGGGATTAGAAATTCTTTTATGCAAATAAACTCTAGCAAAGATGTAAATATCTTAACTCATGCAAAACTACTAAAAACACATGAAAAAAACACTATAAAAGATAGCATAAAAACATGCTATCAACTCCTTAGTGACATTAATTGAGCCTTCAAAGTTCCTCACCGACCTCTTTGAGAGCAAGTCTTTCATAAACTTGGAATATTTGGGCATTTATTTCAATGCTTCAACAAGTGGGATCTCCAAGTATAGCTTGTTCATCTTCTCAAGGAACTTGCCGAAATCTTCATCCATCGTCTTCATATTGTGAGCTTGACGGAAAGGAACAGGTGGCCTATAGAGCTTGGTTGGTGTGGGATAAATAACCTCCTCAACAACAACGTTCTCCTCAATAATAGTGGTTCCGGTAGTAGCTTCAGGGAGCAACTGCTGCAGTAGTCTCTTTTCCACTCCTCAAGGTGATGACACAAACTCCACGGGTGTTTTTTTTTTTTTTTTTTTTTTTTTTTTTGGTAATGGTAAATTCGGAGACCACCCGGTTCGATCGGCTTAGCCGCTCTACGTCCGGATCGGGTAGAAAGTCGTGGCCCATTGCTGGGGGATACCCTCCCAATATCAATTTTTCCATACATGCCGCCAGGAGGATTCAAACCCGAATCTCCAAGCTAAACACTTAAGGAGCCTAGCACCACATTCCACTAGACCAACTGAGTATTGGTCCACGGGTGTTGGTTTACCTAGTTGCGGGGAGTTTGCCTTGAACCTTCTCAAATTGTTGAGTTATTTGAATGACGTGAGTCTCCAACATCTTATATATGACTCTTTCCGAGGACCTCAACAATTGTTCGACCTTGCTGAATTTTTCTTCAATTCCCATTATCGAATTGTAGATGTCACCGATGGAACCGGCGAGTGCCTATTGTACCCATTGAACATCTTCACCAACAACTTGTCGTGCGCGATGGTAACGGGAGCATCTTGTCCAGAAACAAGAGCTTGATCATGGATGAGATCTCTGGGCAAGAAACTTCTTCTAGCAAACTGCGGGAAGTTCCTTTGAGGATAATGTAAGAGCCTTAGTCTTTTGGACCGAGTTTGCCTTAGCCGAGATTTGGCTTAGCCGAGATTTTACCTTAGGCCACCCCCCGCGGGCTTGTGTGCCGCCCCACGGGTTCCNATTAGTAGTGAGACTCCATGGTGTACCGAGGACGATCGTCTCAAACAGAGATGGACTATTTACCTCAAGATTTTGGCAGCAGATTCAGACTGCCCTGGGGACGAGTTTGCACTTCACGACTACGTTCCATCCTCAGACAGATGGTCAGTCAAAGAGGACCATTCAGACGTTGAGGATATGCTGCGAGCTTGTGTGTTGGATTGGGGACAAGTGTGGACGGATCATCTCCCACTTGTTGAGTTCTCATACAACAACAACTGGCATGCATCTATTGGGATGGCCCCATATGTGGCACTGTATGGATAGAGATGCCGTACTCCGTTATGCTGGGATGAGCAGAGCAGTGCTAGTGGTTTGACACCTGATCAGATTTAAGATGATGTGGCTCTAGTAGCACTGATTAGAGAGCGGATGCTGACTGCGCAGAGACGTCAGAAGTCTTATGTTGATAGGAGGCGTAGACCTCTAGAGTTCAGAGTTGGAGCCCGTGTGTGGCTGAGAGTGTCTCCGACACGAGGTGTTAGACGTTTTGGCATTAAGGAGAAGTTGAGTCCCCGATATGTCGGACCGTTCGAGATTCTGGATCGGGTTGGGAGTGCAGCATACATATTGGTTTTGCTTCCGAGATTGGAGGGTGTTCACCCTGTATTTCACGTGTCTCAGCTGAGGGAGTACATACCATATCCGAGACACATCGTGAGTTATGATGATTTGGTGGTTGAGCCGGACCACACTTTTGTTGAGCACCCTATTGCAGTCCTAGAACGAGGTATGAGACGCCTGCGTTCGAAGGACATTCCTATGTTGAGGATACAGTGGTCGAGACGAGGACCTGATGAGGCTACATGGGAGACTGAGGATAGTATCTAGAGGAACTATCGAGAGTTCTATGCCGAGTTAGATGCACCAGTAGGATCACCGTGTAGATCTTAGTACTATCTTGGTCAGTATTATGTGCTTATATGCTTATATGCTATGATGTGTTTATTTTCATACTAGCTTTGATGTGATATATGATCAGTATGATTATTGTTTATAGCTGGAGATGGTTCTTTCCTCCATGCTATTGTGATACGTTTAGGATTCAGCTAGAGATGGTTATTCCTCCATGCTATTTTGATGGACATAGTGTTGCTGGAGATGTTTTTCCTCCATGCCTTTCTGTTATGAGTATGATACGGCTAGAGACGTGATTCCTCTATGCCTTGTGATTTGTTATAGTTTGGCTAGAGATGGTTTTCCTCTATGCCTTGGATAGTGTTTTGTTGCTGGAGTTGATGATTTCCTCCATGCTTATGTTTGAGGTTATAAAGAGAATTGTACCTCGGCTTTTAAGTCCGAGTAGTTTCAGGACTTTGCAAGTTTCGGGACGAAACTTATTTTTAGGGGGTGAGATGTAAGAACCTTAGTCTTTTGGACCGAGTTTGTCTTAGCCGAGATTTGGCTTAGCCGAGATTTTACCTTAGCCGCCCCCGCGGGCTTGTGTGCCGCCCCAGCGGGTTCCCGCTCCCGCGGCCCAGGGAACCGCCCCCGCGGTTTCTTGCGGCTGCAACCGGTTTTGTTGACCACTTGACCGTGCTTTACTCTCTTCCTTACCTTTTCATTTCCTTGCTGAGCAAGGGCTCCTTCTTCACTTCATTCTCAGCTTCCCTACGTCCTTCTTGCTTCTTCCTCTTTTCTCCATCTTGATCTTGATCTTGTTCTTCCATAGAATTGTGTGAGCCTTGCCGCGCATGCGGTTTGCCTATTCCGCCCCTGCGTCTTTCCGTCACGCAGGTGCGTCTTGTCCCGGGTCTACCTAGAGTTGGGTAGATCCTTTCCTTTCCTAGTATGAGCGGTTTAGTGGCATGCTAGGTATGTGTATGAGGTTAGAATGATGTTGAGTACATTATCGTTTATGCTAGTTACGGCTTTGAGATTTATAAGTTAGGATATGATCCTTATGGATCTCTTGGGTCTAGGTGTGACCCTTTGATGGATATGAGTATGATATTTTGTCATGCCTTGTTATTAGGCAGTGTTGTCCTCCAGATTGGAGTGGACCATGTTTAGGATCGTGGTTGAGATTACTTATGAGTTCGAGGTAAGTCCATAGGACTTACTTAGGTACCATCCTTATATGGGATGTGTGCATGAGTGGTGTGTGTGTTATCTGCTTTATAGCATGAGTTATGACGATTACCGACCTATGGTATAGTGATTGCCCACTGTAGGGCTTGACAACTGTCCCTTTCATCCCTTTGGAGTCTGGGCGGTTCTCTGTGGTTGGGTCAGACTTGGTAAATGGTTGGTCATTCCCCATTCCCTCAGGGTACAAGGGTGGGTGTGACCAGGAACCACTCCAGCTGCCATGAGCACCCAGAGGCGAGGGTTATATTCCTCGTGTCACATATGTTCATATTGATATATATATATATATATATATATATATATATATATATATATATATATATATATATATATATACGTTTGAGTGATTGACGTTATAAAGATAATAAACCGGGTAAATGTGTGAAAGCATGATGATGTGTTATGATTCCGGATGTGTGTTTGTGCTTTAGCATCTTCTTATATATGTGTATGGTTAGCTAACGGTTTTATACCGTGTTGTAGATCCTTTGCAGGTTAGGAGAGCTGCAGAGTGATCCAGAGGGGATGATCCGCTGAGGGCTCCGTCCTAGCCCAGTAGCACCTCGAGTCCTACGGATTTGGGTGCAGGCATTCTCTCTCTGCTTTCTGAGGTAGTTGATGGACTCCAATGCTCATAATAACTTATGTGCTCGTTGAAGATGGAACAATCCTTAGTTTCATGTCCCGCACCCTTGTAAAATTGACAATTAGTATCTAAACTAGCAATTGAGGAAGAAGTGTTACCATCCGATCAATTTTCTTAATCAATGCCTTCACATGCTAAGCTAGCTTGTCAATCTTATTGTCCTCCTGGACATTATAGACTCCTTTGTTGTGAGTCTTGGCATACTTCCCTATATTTTCAACAACATTACAAGGTTGTTCAAGACGTCTTCTTCATTCATCCTTGTGAAACCATGAGAATATGCGGTGTCCACCTGATTTCTAGTAGTGTCATTCAATCCACTATAGGAATATTGAGAAGTCATGTGCCCTTCTCAAATCTATGGTGGGGACATGAATGCAACAATTCACTGAACCTTTTCTATGCGGTGTGGATGTTCTCTCCATCAACCATACCAAAGTGTGGTATCTTCTCCCTTATTTCAGCAATCTTAAGGGGAGGGAAGTATTTGCTTAGAAAAGTAGTCGTTAATTGCTCTCATGCGGTGAAGGTGCATGTATGGTGGTTTTTCAACCAATTCACATCCTTTCCTTTCGAAGAAAAATTTAATGCCCGCAATCTCAAAACGCTGGGAGTAATGTTTTCATAGTTCCAAGTGTTTAATTATGATGTTTTTAAAATTCAAATGCTAATGTGGGTTTTCATTGAGCACTCCAGATTGGATCAACCGGATGGTATCCGTGCTAAGGTTGAAATCTCTTCCTCCAAGTTTAGGAAGCACAAATGCATGGTTGGGCACCCTTTATCTTCGGTACATCCTTGCGTCCAACGTTTGAAGATGGTGATGAGCCTTTTTCAGCTTCAAGTAAGGCATTAAGCCTTGTGATTTCAGCTTCCAAATCAACAACAAGTAGTTGGTTGTTGTCGTCCTCCATAGCAGCAACAGTAGATTTCTTGACAGATTTTCATTTGCGATGGGTGAGTTCAATCTCGTTGTCTAGGAGGACAAATTTTCTTGAGTCATGGATCCTGCACATTCAACAAATCCAACTTGAGGATCAAAGACATAAAATCCAAAAAATATTTCAATAACAAAGACAACTTAAAATAACAAAAAATTAATGTTAAACTAATTCTATCAACAATCTCCGGAAAAGGCGCCAAAAACTTGATCGTTGTAAGTTTTACCGTAATAATCAATTGTTATTATTTTCTAATTAAATTATATATAATTCTTGTGTACGATACCCGTTTGAACAACATCCGATCTTGTAATACTTGAAGGGTAGGTTGTTTTATCACGGTAAAACTTACAACGATCAAGTTTTTTGGCGCCTTTTCCGGAGATTGTTGATAGAATTAGTTTAACATTAATTTTTTTATATTACTTCTGTGACGACTAGCGTTACGGTCCCTTACGGCCGTAACTGGACGTAATAGGCTGTAACTCAAGTCGTAACCTCCTGTCCTAGGATAGGCCACAAATTGGGCTTCTAACGCTCTAACAACAAACATTACAACTACCTTATAGCCGTTACCTGGCCGTAATACTAGTTATAAGAAGCGTCAATCTTGTAAATCACGATTCTCTTCTTCAAAGCTTGTAGTGTATTCTTTGTGTTCCAATTCCTTAGTCATTTTGATCATATTTAAGCTCTAACCTTAGGGAGGATGCAATTTCAATTAATTTAGAACCTAAAATGCCTGAAACACAAAAAAACCAAGGTAGATATGAAAATACAGTAAGTGGGAGATTTCCATGCAAATAGGTATATGTGGGATGTAAAAATGGGTATGAAAGGCATGAAAAAACATAAAGAGAAAGTCTCCGAGGGATAGTTGAACGGGCGACAAGGTGATACATTTGACACTCATCACTACGACATACGTCAGCCTTGTGTCCTAGTTTGCCATATTTGTGGCACTTCCCACCGAATTTTTTAGAAGGTTGCTTCTTACCTTTATCATGATCAATCATGTTAGCCTTTTCAACTCCTTGATTGTTACTATTCAAGAGTCACTAGCTTCGGGTTTGCTAATTTCACTCTTAGCCTTGCCAAAAAGTCTTTCACTTTCATAGCTTTCATCTTGTGTTTCCGATAGCTTAGCTTTGAAATTATTCCATGATGGTAGAGTTTCAATGATAGATTCTATCTAAAATGTCTCACCTATCTTCATCCCTTTAGCTAAGAATGCATGCATCAATAACTAACACGTCTCAACTTGTTCCATGATAGATTTAATTTAAAATCTACAATTTTGAAGTCGTATAAATTCGTCACAACAAACTTCTTTGTAACCTCGTCATCTGTCTTGTACATGTGTTCTAGAGCAGGCTAGAGTCCCTTGGAAGTCTTGACCTCGCAGTATATTCTATACAACGGATTACTCAAACAATTCAGGATCTATCCCTTACACATAACGTCGGCATGGGATCACGCGTCATATGTGGCTTGCATACGTGGACATGTGATGTCAGAGGGGGATGTGGTGGATCTTGCTTAACTACTTGCAACTCTGGATGTCGTCAAGAAGAACAACGTTTTATTTTTCAGACTTTATAGTTCGTACCCTCAAACTTGTTCGGAAAAAATGCACATGCATTGATCGAGTAATGAGTAGCTGGGTAGGCGAGGGGATGATAGTAGTACCAGACCCACTTCCTATATCTCTACGAGGAGGCGGCGGAGTAATCTCAAGAGTCTTCTCCTCATCTCTTGTTATGGTCCCGACAAGCAAATGTACAACAAACATATCAGTCCCAAAAACAATATTGGATGTCGGCACAATAGTGTTTACAACATTGTCGGAGACATTGAGGTGATCATTTTCGCCCACAATCGAAAATCTAATTAAAAAAAACAACAACGCTTGATTAGTATGGATTTATAAGAAATTTAATTTACTAGGAAAAACATTGTAAAAGACTAAGAAAAATATTATATAAATATCAGGATTCCGCAAACCATGAATTCCAAAAGTAGAACTCCCGTAACAAGTTTTCATAAATTCCTCCACGGTTAAATCTCTCATGGTGCATTTAATACACTCATCTTTCGACATTAATTTCTCATTTATTTGTGCATTATTTTATATGCGAATATACCAAATTGTAGTAATCGGAACCACAAAGCTAACGCTCCCGTTTTCCGGCGTTGTTTTGATAAGAGCCCACCAAAAATCCATCCGGGACATGTTCCAAAAAATTGATTCCAACAATAGTTAGTCTATCAAGATATATGATCATCGGGACCATCGCATACACAACAACTAGATTTGAAAATTTTCTAGACTTCGTTGAAAAATACGACATATTTAGATTGAACCATCTTAACATAATTAATGTTTTGAAAAGTCTGTAAAAGAATATACTTATTTCAAGAGAAATTCTCAACTGTTTTGAGGGTGTAAATAAATTTAACTCATGTCGATAATAAACAAATCTACATTTTAGTACTCCTTTTGGTTTTACGATAAAACTTTATTAGGGTTATGTGTTAGGATTGAGTCTAACGTGCATGTGACATGGGCTGAGTATTCTCGAACTCACAACCGTGCGGATCTTAGTCGTTGGCGTTGTCAAATGACTAAGTCAATCCTTAACTCGAGGGACTTTGTTACGAAAGCGCTTGCTAGCGATGGCTTAAGAGACTTAGAGATTTTGTGGATAAAGAGAGCTTTGTATTGTTTTGAGAACTTTACAAGAGAGAGCTTTGCTTGGATGGTTTGCAAATGAGGGGTGACCTCCCTATTTATAGCCTTGGCCACCTCCTTAGCTAGGAAGGATCCGGATTTACACAATCCTAGAGGGATCCGGATCCTTCTTGTTGGATAAGGCTTAAGCCTTCTATACAAATCCGGAATCTTCTCTACAAGCCTTGGCAAGCTTAGAGAATTCCCGAGATATCTAGAATATTCCGGCCTTGTCAAGACAATGCCGGGGTGTTCTCCGGGCCTCTTAAACGTTCCGGAACTCGGTCCGTGTCATTCTCCCCCACTAAATCTCGCGACGTCCTCGTTGCGGTTGCCTCGTATGCCTCGATTTTGTCCCTGAATTGCCATAGAGATTCAGCGGGTTCCCACGACATCTCGGTGTCGGGTAGGCCTCTCCACCGGACCAAGTACTCCAATCTGGGCCGTCGGTATGGTTCCCGTTGCACGCGGTCGGACACGATTTCTTCAACTTGTTTGTCAAATGAGGTCTTGACCCCCATTGGTGCCCGTTGTGCTTGTCCCCTTGATTGGTCTTCCTTGTCCTTATGGTATGGCTTGAGCATGCTCACGTGGAAGACCGGATGTATCTTGAACTTGGGCGGCAACTCTAACTTATAAGCGGTCCGGACGATTCTCTTCAGAACTCTGAAAGGTCCCTCGTATCGCCGGATCAAGGCCTTATGTAGTCCCGTATGCCGCATGATGAAGTGAAGCTTGACCATGACCAAGTCTCCAACTTGATATTGCACTTCTCGTCGGTGCTGGTCCGCCCACTTGTTCATCCGCTTGCTGGCCTTGACAAGGCATGCATGTGTCAAGTCCAACTCCTCTTGCCAACTTTTTGCAAACTTGTACGCTGCTGGTGTCAATCCCTTATAGCCTGAAACGATTGTGCTTGGCGTACTCGGTTGGAACCCCTTGACAATCTCAAACGGACTCTTGCCCGTTGCCTCGCTCCGCTGCAGGTTGTATGAGAACTAAGCGACGTCAAGGAGCTTGGGCCAATCCTTCTGGGAGGCGCTCACATAGTGCCGCAAGTATACCTCGAGCAAACAGTTGGCCCTCTCGGTTTGTCCGTCCATCTGGGGCTGGAAAGCGGTGGTGAACTTGAGGTCGGACCCGAGCTTCTTGAATAACTCCATCCAAAACTTGCCCGTGAACCTTCCGTCCCTGTCACTAATGATCGATTGTGGCAAGCCCCAGTACTTGACCACATTCCTCATGAATAACTTGGCCGCCTCTTCCGCCGGGCACTCATTTGTCGCGGGTATGAAGGTAGCATACTTTGAAAATCTGTCCACGACAACCATGATGCTTCCATAGCATTCAACCTTTGGGAACCCGACGATAAAGTCCATGCTGACGCTTTGCCAATGGTGTTCCGGTATTGGCAAAGGCTCAAGTAGTCCTGCGGGTTGCCTCTGCTCGACCTTGTCTTGTTGGCACACAAGACAAGTCCGGACATATGTCTCCACGTCGTCCCGCATTTGCGGCCAGTAGTAGCGCTCCTCGATAAGGGCTAGGGTGCGGTGTACTCCCGGGTGGCCCGCCCATTTGGAGTCATGGCATTCATGCATGACTTCCCTCCTTAGTCCTCCGTAGTGGGGCACATATAGCCGTTGCCCCTTGGTGTAGATTAAGTCGTCTTCGACCCAGAACGTCCTTGTCTTTCCCGCCTTGATGAACTCTATTAGATTCTGGGCTGTCGGGTCGTGGTCAAGTCCAATCTTGATCTTATCTTCCATGGCCCCCTGTGGTCGACTTATGGCGGCTAGCTCGGCTTTTCGACTTAGTGCATCAACCACCACATTAGCTTGCCCGGTTTGTACTCTAACTCGTAGTCAAACTCTGCGAGGAAGTCTTTCCATCTCACTTGCTTGGGCGTCAGCTTTTTTTGGGTGAGAAAGTAACTTGTCGCCACGTTGTCCGTCTTGACCACGAATTTTGACCCTAAGAGATAGTGACGCCATGGCCTTAGGCAGTGGACGATGGCGGTCATCTCCTTCTTCTGCACCGTGTAGCACCGCTTGGTGTCGTTCAGCTTTCGGCTTTCATAAGCGACTGGATTCCCCTCTTGCATCAATACACCCCCAATGGAAAAGTCGGAGGCATCGGTGTGAACTTCGAACGATTTTCCATAGTCAGGCAAGGCGAGCACCGGCTCCTCGGTCATGGCCTTCTTTAGCTTGTCAAACGCCTCTTGGCAATCCGTACTCCACACCCAAGATGATCCTTTCTTGAGCATATTAGCAAGGGGTGTTGTGATGTGGGAGTAGCCATGGATGAAGCGGCGGTAATAGTTGGCTAGTCCCGGGAATGAGAGAAGCTCGGTTACCTTTATCGGCGGCTCCCAATCGGCGATCGCTTTGATCTTGGCGGGGTCCATGCGAATCCGTCCCTTGCCGACAATGTGCCCTAGGAACGGCACTTCCCTTTGAGCGAAAGCACACTTCTCCTTTTTCACATAAAGCTCATGCTCCCGTAGTACTTGGAAGACTTTTCGAAGATGCTCCTTATGTTCCTTTAGACTCCGGCTATAAATGATGATGTCGTCCAAGTATACTACCACGAAATGATCAAGGAAGGGATGAAGTACCTTGTTCATGAGCGTGCAAAACGTGGCCGGTGCGTTTTTTAGTCCAAACGGCATGACTAAGAACTCATATGACCCGTATCTCGTGACACACGCGGTCTTCTCCTCGTCCCCTTCCGCGATCCTCACTTGGGAGTAGCCCGATCTTAAGTCCAGCTTGGTAAACCACCTTGCCTCCCCAAGCCTATCGAACAAGTCAGCTATGAGCGGGATTGGATACTTGTTCTTGATGGCGAGCTTGTTGAGCGCCCGATAATCGATACACATTCTAAGGCTTCCATCATGCTTCATTTGAAATAGCACGGGCGCCCCATATGGTGCCTTCGAGGGCCGGATGTAGCCGGCTTCCAGCAACTCCTTGAGTTGTCTCCGCAACTCCTCTAGATCCGGCGGCGACATGCGGTAGGGTGCTCGGGCAGGCGGCCGAGCCTCGGACATGAGCTCGATCTTATGATCGACTTCCCTCTTTGGCGGCAACTTCTTGGGTAGCTCAAGAGGCATGACATCTTTGAACTTATCCAACAGTTGGCTTATTTCTGGGGGTGTTGGATCTTCTCCCTTGGGTTGCTCGTCTAGCTTCAGTGCCGCCAAGAACGTCGGTTCCTCCCTTTTCAAACCCTTAGAGAGTTGGATCGCCGGGACAACCTTGGCGCTTGGCCCCTTCTCTCTATAGACCGGTACTATGCAGCGTTGTTGGGGGTCCAGGATACATATACAATTGGCGAACGGAACGAGTAGAGCATTCATACGATCGAGGAAGGCTAAGCCAATAACTAAGTCATAGTCGTCAAGCGGGATTACCTCGATCGTGGTCTTGCCAGACCACTCTCCTAGCGTCATGTCTACTCCCCGTGCCACCCCCATGGTTGGGACCTCCTTTGAGTTCACCGTCTTGATCCACCCGTTGTTCTTGGTGACCTCAATTCCCAACTTCTTAGCCGTCCCCTCAGACATTAAGACGTCCGATGCCCCGGTGTCCACCAACGCACTCAACTTCGTTCCGCTCACCACGGCGTCTACGAACATCAATCCCTTCTTGTTGGTGAACCGCTTGTCTTGACCGAACTAAGCATCAGGGCCCCGAGTTTCAACCTCTCCTCCTCGGGCGGGTCCTCATGTGTCATCATGGCATTGAGTTTGCTCCTGGTGGGACAATCTCTCATTCGATGCTCTTCGTCACAAAGGTAGCATCGCATCGGCTTCCTTTCCATGGGCTGCTTGCCTTTCTCCGCCTTTGTGTACCGTTCCTTGGGCTTAGACGAGTCCTTAGACGACTCGTCATCACTCTTCCTCTGTTGTGGCTGGCCCCTACCTTTGTCTCCCCCACTTTTTCCCTTGTCAAGAGAGGAGTCCGAGCGACCTTGAGTCTTAAATTCGATCAAAGAGTCGGTCACCGTCATTGCCTCAGTTAGAGTCTGGACATTTCGGCGTTGTAGCTCAAGCTTGGCCCAAGGCTTTAGCCCATCCATGAAAGTGAAGAGGGCTTCTTCTTCACCCATTTTGGAGATCTGCAGCATGACCTCCGAGAACTCCTTAACGTACTCACAAATGGTGCCACGTTGCGTGAGTCGATGAAGCCTAGCCCGCGCTTCGTCGTTGGCGTAGGTCGGGTAGAACTATTTCTTAAGTTCTGCCTCAAACTCGGCCCAAGTCGTGATTTGGGCACCTCCTGTCCTTTCACATGTCCTACGCCTCCACCATAGCAAGGCAACATCACTAAGGTATAGGGAGGCGGTACTTACCTTGCGTTCTTCATCCGTGATTCCCACCACACGGAAGTATTGATCCATGCCCCAAAGAAAGTTCTCGACGTCCTTGGCCGACCGGCTCCCCTTGAACTCCTTAGGCTTTGGTGCATCCATCTTCTGCACGGGAGCGGTCGTCAACATGCCTGCCCCTAAGGCCGCCTTGCATGCCACGAGCTCTTTCTTGAGCACCTCCATCTCCTCGCGCATTTGCGTCACCATTGCCTCCAACATGTCGTTCCACTTGGACAACACTCCTTGAGCTTCATTGACGGCACCATGTAACCCGTCCTTGAGGACAACCATGTCATCCTTGATGTCCTCGACGGCGTCTACCATCTCGCCATACTTAAGCTCCATCTTCTCCAAACGGGCCTCGAAACTTCCCATCATGTCCTTCGATGGTTCCCTTGACGGGTCCCTGGGAGCCTTCTTGCCTTGGGCGTTAGGGTCGACAATTCCGGACACACCTTACTTCGGCCATCGCTTCTCCTTGGAACGTTATTGGCTCTGATACCACTTGACACGGGCTGAGTATTCTCGAACTCACAACCGTGCGGCTCTTAGTCGTTGGCGTTGTCAAATGACTAAGTCAAGCCTTAACTCGAGGGACTTTGTTGCGAAAGCGCTTGCTAGCGATGGCTTAAGAGACTTAGAGATTTTGTGGACAAAGAGAGCTTTGTATTGCTTTGAGAACTTTACAAGAGAGAGCCTTGTTTGGATGGTTTGCAAATGAGGGGTGGTCTCCCTATTTATAGCATTGGCCACCTCCTTAGCTAGGAAGGATCCGGATTTACACAATCCTAGAGGGATCCGGATCCTTCTTGTTGGATAAGGCTTAAGCCTTCTATACAACTCCGGAATCTTCTCTACAAGCCTTGGCAAGCTTAGAGAATTCCCGAGATATCTAGAATATTTCGGACTTGTCAAGACAATGCCGGGGTGTTCTCCGGGCCTCTTGAACGTTCCGGAACTCGGTCCGTGTCACATGCATGTCAAACGTGCGATAAAACCCCCTCATGTTAAATACTGACCCACCAAATAGTTGTACAATTTGGTGTCTTGGCTAAATTGGACTTGTCGTTCTTAAGACATAGATCGTGGACCGTTACTAAAATTGTTTTGTCGTGTCAAACATGTGACAACCTTACGTTAGTTATTAACACTATCGAAATTCACAAGATGATCTTGGATCGTTAAAAATTAACGATTCACTATAAAATCATAATCAAACACAAATTAATAACTTAATATTAGCTTTATAATGCACATAAATAAGGCAATAAGTTGATGAAATGAGCTTGTTACTTTAGATTTTTTCCCGATAGACTAACAACATACCGTGTACAAAGTCATAAAAGTAAAAAATCTCATCAATACTCTTACCTTCATGTGACATGTCATATTCTTCACTTTCTTAATCATGGAATTCACTTCTCATAAGAAAGATGAAGACATGGGTAACCTTAAAAATTAAACTCATCTTCTCCCACCCATGATCATTTACAACGGTGTCTTCCACAAATCTTGCCTTAGCTTGATCATCTTTGATCCTTATATGAAGTGAATTGTCACTCATCATGGTCTCTAAAGCAACTTAGTGTACATAGACATTCTCACGCTCAACGGTCGAAGGGTGACTATTAGCCTTTATTTCATCGTTGAGTTTGATTTTTCACTTAATCAACGAAGTACAACCACATATTTCGTTTTCTATGGTTAATTAGGTTTTTAAATGTGATTATGGATTGCGATAGTATGTAAATGGAGTGTTTTTTGATTAGGTAAGAACTCCCGGCCATGTGTATGTCATTAGGCTTCTTTTACAAAGAGCCATAACCTTTTAACTATTTTTTTGTGTTAATTTGATCTCTTTTCTAACACAATTGCTGTGGGTGATTTATTGATCTAGTAAATCCAAATTGGCCATGTAGAAAGAGTAGTGCACACGTGTTAAAAGTACGATACAAACGGACAATAGATTGTGTACATAGGGCACGTGCGCGTTAGACTCAAGTTCACAACATAAGTTCAATTGAGTTTATTCTAAAACCAATTGACAATAGTAAGAGTAGTTTGCCGACTTTATATAGTAACAAAATTTGTTATTCCACACGTCCCACAAGTGCAGTTAAAGTACATGCCTAGTTAGCACTCACCCACATGTTAGGATTGTGAGCCGAATAGTGACTAACTGTTCTGATACCATGTCAAAGTCTGATGCAGGCAGACCGTAAAGCGGAGGTCATGCATACGAGTACACATCAACGTTAGACTCAAATCCAACAAATAAGTCTAACGAAATTTCACTCTAAAACTACTTGACTATAATGGAATAGTTAACCAACCTAATATACTAGGCGGAAATTATTATTCCAACAACAGTGTCGGAACTCATGGAAGTCAATGCTGGTGATGAGTTCTACTTTTTTTAACAAAGTTTTATTAATATTGATTGTGTGCTACTGCTATTCTATTGATTGTGTTATGCTTCTATATATGTTATAAGCTAGGCCATTACCCACATGATGAGTCTAGAAGAAATGAATTCAATCATAACAAAATAATGAATTATGAATTTACAAGCTCTTAGTGTGTACGTTTTTCTTTCTCTTTGATTTTGACCTCTTTTCAATCTTATCTCGATTACTGATTAGGATTCCTAATTTTATATGTATGGAATAATTTCATTTAATTGTTTTGCTTCAATTTACGAGTACTTTGATGGGATAGCTAGAAGTAATTTGGTAGTCCCATAAGATTTAATGATGATGATGATCTTATAAGAGAGTGTCTTGTGAATTTCATATTTGGACACACATACTAGGTCTCCCGGAGATTGAAGAGAAGAGGATCGAGGATGAATTGCCTTTAGGATGCCTTGATATTGTTCATTGAATTTAATAAGCACGGACGAGGAAGGCACTCTTGAGCATAGTGTCAAACCTTCATCTGTCTATCTCACGAAATTGATTGTGTTTGATGGTCTAAACCTTCATCTAGCTTGATGGATTTGAAGTTGCTCCTAGATTTTCAAAGAATAGTGAGGGTTTAAGCCTGTGTGGTATCTCCGGTTGTTGACTTGCCTTACTAGTGGTTGGCATATAGCCAATTAGGTGCAAGTCACAACGTCCACCTTTTGACTTCTAGTGTGACGATAACCGTGCAACATCGAGTCCATATCTCCGACCATATAGAGGTGTCAAATGGGGTCTATGTATTAAAACAAACTCGGGTTGAAACGGGGTCAAGTAAAAATTAAGCTTGGTTTTCAAACAGCCTGTTTTGGCTCAATTTGGGTCGAACACCAATTGTTCGGGTTTGATATGAGTCATATTTTATTTCATGTTGGGTTATTTCGGTCTAAAGTCATTTCAGGCCGGTCATTTCGATTTTGGGTCGTTATTGGCCTATTATGCTCAAGTATAATCTAGTCCGGGTCAAGTTTATCCACTCTATGTGTATGCATACACAGCTACACACTTCATTATTAGACTTACTCAATCTAAAAAATGACTTGTATTGACCGAAATTTTAGAATCAAAATCAAGAGAACAAATCCGACACTCATTTTCAACTGAACCCGTTCACATGTTTCAATCGGCCTCGGTTCTACCTGTTGGCATTGAATAAAAATTGGGGGTCTAATATGTGACATTCTTGACTTGCATTCGGCTTCTACTCGGCTTTATTTTTCACCTAGTCGTCTCTCACATTTTAAATCTCACTCTTTTCTACCCAAATTCTATGTCAACTACTTGCTTCTTCAACTTCAACATGTCTTGTATTTCTTCTGTCTACCACACCGACACCTGCAATCGACTTCGGCCAATAGATAACTCAAACCTTTCATTCCTCATCTTCTTCCAACGACGTGTAGATTTATAAATCATTTGTCTTTGCTACAGGTTTTGGAATATTCTTCCTCTGTTGACAATCCATTTAATATGATGGTTTAAGTGTTTGATCGTATATATTAGTTTTATTATTGATTTACTAGTTACAAGTCCACGATAACTCAAAAGTTAAAACCTACTTTTACTAATTCAAGATAAATAATTGTATTTTTTCTAATGAGACTGACTATAAATATGGTACTCGAAAATAGGAATGCTTAGGCATTTATTTAATTTTCCTTGTATATTAGAATTATCAAGTTTACTAAACATATATGTACAAAGAATTATATACTAAAAATTCAGACTTCCTTCCCACACAAAAAAAAACACTAAAATTCAGACTATCATTGCTTTCTCATTTAATTTTGGGCTAGGCTATCCCGGATCAGGCCACATCAGTTTTTTGGATCATTTTGGGTTGAGTTACTTCGGGTTATAGGGTCTCATTTAATTTTGGGGTAAGCTATCCCGGATCAGGCCACATCAGAATTTTGGATCATTTTGGGTTGAGTTACTTTGGGTTATAGGGTCATTTTGGCCAGGTTATATCGGATCAGGTCATTTCTGTTATCGGGCTATTTTATTCGGGTATATATAATCGAGTTAGAATAATGTCCGGGTTATTTATGATTTTTGGTTAAATTTGTTTCAAGCATGTAGGTTCTAGATATGCCCTTTCTCAATATTTTTGTGTTTCGAACGGATTCAGTTTCATTGGGTAAGTTTAACGGGTTGGTTCATCTCAAGTTTTGCCAACTAGTAAGTGTTGACACATGAGTCTCACATCTTGCAAATAATATATTAGACTTAATTGTGGTATTGTAACACCCCAAATCCGTAGGACTCGGAGTGCTACTGGGCTAGGATCTCACAATGGATCCTGACCCTAGCCTGATAACAAATTCACTGAATCTTACAACAAGGCACCAATAGATTAAAACAAAACATAAAACTGATGTATATATATACATGTCAAAAGGATTATACAGAGTACTGCTGAGTACAAAGTCAAACTGAAATCCGTACAAATGATAAACCCAAAATCCCACGAATACGCCCAGTGTACGGAACCCTCAGCAGATCACCCCTCTGGATCACTCTGCAGCTCTCCTAACCTGCAAAGGATCTACAACACGGTATAAAACCGTTAGCTAACCATACACATATATAAGAAGATGCTAGAGCACAAACACATATCAAAATATTAACACTTCATCATGATATCACACATTTACCCGGTTTATTATCTTTAATAAGTCGAATCATTCAATCGTATAAATAGATGTATATGAAGATATGTGACACGAGGAATATAATCCTCACCTCTGAGTACCATAGCCAGATGGAGTGGTATCAGCACACCTCCCGTGTACCCTATGGGAGTGGTGAGGGTCCTTCTCGTATACCAGATCTGGCCTGACTACAGAGAACCTCCCAGACTCCACTACGGGATGAAAGGGAAAGGTTATCACGGCCACTACAATGGGCGGTCAATATAACATAGGTCGGTGACCATCATAAAGCATGCTATAAAGCATATAACAACCATCACTCAAGCACACATCCAATACAAGGATGACAGCTAAGTAAGTCCATAGGACTTACCTCAATCTCAGGAGTAACCTCAACCACGATCAACTCTCCGACTGGTCCACTCCAAACTGGAGGACAACACGGCCTATACAAGGCATACCTACATATATCAAACTCCTATCACACAAAGGGGTCACACCTAGACCCAAGGGATCCATAAGGATCATGTCCAACTCGTAAACCTCAAAGCCGTAACCGGCATAACTATATCATACTCATCATAAACCGATAACTAGCATGGTACTAGTTCTCTCATACTAGGAAAGAAAAGGAGCTACGTACCCAACTATGGGTAGTCCCGGGACAAGACACACCTGCGTGATCAAGGGACACAGGGGCGGAATGGATAACCCGCAGGCGCGGCAGGGAGCAACCGCAAGCGCGGTGACAAGGAATGCAGGCGACGCAAGCAAGGCGCTGACGCTCGCGCAGGCGCTGCGGCACGGCTTCCGCAGGGGCGGTGGTTTCCAGGCACGGGGGCCGCCTCTGTGCAGAACGTAAACCCGCGGCTTCTCTTCGGCTCTTCACGTGATCAAATCACGTCTTCTCTCCATCACAATCACACACATGCCACAATATACACATTCCATCAACATCCTATGTCCAAACATCTAATCCTAAGCTAAAGAAATGGAATCTAAAAAGAAAGAAGAGAAGAGGAAGAAGGAAGCTTACCACAACTATGGTCCTACGCTGTAGGGAAGATCAACACACACCAAAGCTGGCTTCCAAGCTCAGCAACACACATCACTAGTAGCAACAAACACCAAGGTCACACAAAACTCTCTTCCAAACTCAAGAAGACAAGGTCAAGGGAAGGGATGAAGAAGCAAGAAGGACGTAGAGGCTGGATTGGAAATGTGAAGAAGTAACCCTTGATCAGCCAAGGGAAGGAAAGAAGTAAGGAAAGGTAAAGCGCGGGTCAAAGAAGTCAACAAAACCGGCTGCAGCCGTCGAAAACCGCAGAGGCGGCGGTCATGCCCGCGGGTGCGGAAAGGCCAATCTCGGCCAAGCCAATCTCGGCTAAGGACCAAGACTCGGTCCGAAAGAAAAGGGCTCTCACATCTCACCCCCCTAAAAACAAGTTTCGTCCCGAAACTTGCAAAGTCCTGAAACCACTCGGACTCAAAAGCCGAGGTAAACTCTCTATAACCTCAAACATAAGCATGGAGGAAATCATCAACTCCAGCAACAAAACACTATTCAGGGCCTAGAGGAAAACCATCTCTAGCCAAACCATAAACATATCACAAGGCATAGAGGAAGCACATCTCTAGCCGTATCATAACCATAACAGAAAGGCATGGAGGAAGAACATATCCAGCACTACTATGTCCATCAAAATAGCATGGAGGAAAGAACCATCTCCAGCTGAATCCTAAACGTATCACAATAGCATGGAGGAAAGAACCATCTCCAGCTATAAACAAAAATCATACTAGCACAACAAGATCTA
The DNA here is from genome assembly GCA_002319775.1 of Fagopyrum tataricum. NCBI lineage: Eukaryota > Viridiplantae > Streptophyta > Magnoliopsida > Caryophyllales > Polygonaceae > Fagopyrum > Fagopyrum tataricum. The sequence continues at coordinate 63,404,080 of CM008279.1, forward strand.
ATAAGATCGTAATCACATCAAAGCTAGTATGAAATAAACATATCATAGCATATAAGCATGTAAGCATATAAGACTCACCAACAGTAGAGTCATCTTGGACTTGTGGATACAAGTCCGTGGGGTGGAAGGGATCAGCACATACTCCACAAGCCTTCAGTTGTTGTGGAGTTCCCATCAAGGTGAACCTCTTCACCATCTCCTTCAGTTCAGCAATCTCTTGAACAAGTTCCGGACGGCTGGGGTTGATGGCATGGATTCCTCTTTTGGTAGAAGTTCTAACAAAGTTCCTTGTATCTTCTGCCATTTCCTGCATTTTCTCCATAGTAATTTCAGGAGTATATTTAAGATATTACCTCCTCAAGCGGCGTTCACGATCCTTCTTTCGTTGTCCAAAAGCCCGTTGTACAAGTACAACACAAGGTCCTGCGTGGAGTATCCGTGGAAGGGATCGACAACTTGACCTCATCTTAGCAAATCTTTCAAAATACTCATAAAGAGTTTCGTCCGATTCTTGCTCGATATTGCTTATAGCCTTCTTCAAGTTGCTGGCCTTCTTTGCTGGAAAGTATTTCTCCAAGAAGGCCTTGTGGAGATTCTCCCAAGTATCGATACTACTGGATGGAAGGTGGTAGTACCAATCATCCGCCGCATACTTGAGAGTGAAACCAAAGGCTCTCATCTTGATTTGCTCTTCGGTCACGTTTGCCGGCTTCATGCTCATGCAAACGGTATGAAACTTCCCCAAGTGCTTGATGGGATCTTCTCCGCTAAACCCATGAAAGGAAGGTAGCAAATGAATCAAGCCCGGCTTGAGCTCGAAGTTAACCCCTTCTCCAATTGCCGGTATGGTTACCGCAAGGGGGTGTTGGGTCAAATCCGGCTGCGTGAGTTGTCGGAGTGTGCGGTTCGCCATTGTTTCTTCGTTCCGACGTTGTCTTCTTTGCCGATTGTATGTCCTCTCGATTCTGGATCAAAAGGAGCAAATTCTGAGTTAGTAGCACGGGTTTGAACCATGAAAATGGTCCAAACCAATAATTGATAATTAAAAAAAATAAAAGAACTTTAAACACTCAAACTCCCCGGCAACGGCGCCAAATTTGACAAGCGTATTTCCTTAGGTCATAATAATAAACTTATCAAAGCTAAATCCGAACTGAACACTGACCAATGTATAGCGATTAAGCAAGGGTCGAACCCAAGAGAGTGAGAGATTATTAAAGCGCAATTTAGTTTGAATTATCGATTATTAGTAACCAAAGGGGGGGGGGTGTTTGAATTGCAATATGTGACAAGACAAAAGCATATAATTGAAGTAAAGATGGTGATAAAAACAATGAGACAAACACTACACTAGGTTAGATTTCCGCTTGCATATAACTTGGTTGGTTCTTTTTAGAAGCATTCAAAAATTGTTCTCATCTTGATCATATTTATGCATTAAGCCAACCGGCATTAACACAACTTAAAAAGTTTCTAATTCGTAAACCTACAAGACCAAACAACAAGTTAGCATTATACCAAAGATAAAGAGATACACAAGAGAAACAACCCGTTAATCTTATTATGTAGCTATATTCCTTTTACACTTAGATAATCGCAACCCATTCATACCTAAGAGTTTGCTACTGGATTAATGACCCGAACCCGGAACCAATTAACCTTAGCCTTTTGCATGCAATTATACAACTTAGGTGATCAAACTAAGTGGAAAACAATCATACAAACTGAGTTAAACACAAGGAATATAACACAAATGTATACTAAATAATACTTCTATTGAAAAGAACTTACAGCCAACTTATATGAAGCTTCACTCAACCCAATGTAGCTAGGAGACTTAGCACTCCATACAAATGACAAATTAACAAAGAGATGTTTTTTTATTGGAAAATGAGGATGATTCTAACATCAACATATGACCTCTATTTATACTAGAAATGACACTAAATGAAAATAAATGGTTGTGTAAACAACCACATTAAATGGGAATAAATGGGCTGTTGAAACAGCCACATTAAATAGGAATAAATGAGTTTGTAAACACCGACATTAAATGGGAATAAATGGGTTTGTAAACACCCACATTAAATGAGAATAAATTGGTTTGTAAACACTCACATTAAATGGGAATAAATGGGTTGTGTATAAATAGCCGGAGTTATGTCGTCTGTTGCACAACCGCGAGGGCGGATCTAGGAGCCGTGGGGGCGGTTTAGTGCAAAACGCTCCATCTTCAACTTAGCCGCGGGGGCGGCTGAGCGACAGAATGTCGGCTTGGTTGTCTTCTTTGATCTTCTTTCTCTTCCAAGTGTTGCTAAATCCCTTGTAATTCTTCATTTTTGATTCCTTCGGCTGGATGTACATAATAGCAACACAAAACAACCAAATGACTCTAATAACATGCTAAAACTACCTAGATATGATAGTGATTCCATCACCTATCACTCATTTCTGGCCTCGAATGCCGGAAATAAGAAATAAACCCAAGTAGACACCACAAAACATAATATGAAGCATTTGTGTTTTAAATGAACACAAACCAAACCAAACCAAATGAGGTATGATAATGCATTCAAAAGATGACATACAAAGGGAATAATCAAGAAAAGTCTAAAACTCATGGGCACCATGCGATAAGTGATAAAATCATTTAGCATAATTTGGAAAACTCAAAAGTATAGGGACACCATCCAAAATATCTATAATTTCAATTGTAGGACTATATTTATATCCATCACTTTCCTGCTTCCTAGACTTCCTTTTGGCTTTGATTTACATATTTCATCTCATCCAATACATGGTCAATGTCTAGTTCCTTTATTCTAGAAGAATTGTCTGTTTACCTTATCTAGCACGTTATGCACATGAGTCGGGGTCGGAAAGATTGCATCAAGAAGTTTGACTTGACATTCATATTAGGTATAATCTATATTGTTTTTCTTTCTTGGGATAGTGAATTCACTTTCTATTTTGGTCTTTTTTATTTTATTTTATTACTATATCTTCTGAAAGTTTGCCGGTTTACCTTCCAATTTATTTTTGGGTAACCAAGGTATTTCTCTTGTGCCACAATACATGACATTCTTAATACATATCAGATTGTTGGTGTTGTTTGGTTTGATGTATTCTTTGATACTTGAAATGTTGATTTTTGATAGGGAACGTTTTGCCCCGTTACCTCACGATAAACCATCAACAACAACATTTGTTGACATGCGCTTTTTGTCGTTTTTATTAAGACATTCGTTGGCAGATACACACATACAAAATGTGAATTGATCTAAATTTTGTCATAAGTCTTAGACTAATATTGTGCTTCTACTAGTGTTCAGTGTAATGGGTTCGGTTGTTGTGATTGTGGGCTTATATGTTGGGCTTTTGGAGAAAATCCAAGGAGACAGAAGTGGGAAAGACCAAAGATGAGGAATCAAGTGGTAAATACTTGGAGCAAACTCTTTTAACACAAGGGGAACGTGATAAAAACATGATTAACTACATATGAAAACTTCTTGGAATAAGGTTTAGTTGATTCATTCTTATTATTATAATATTCAAAAGGATTTTGTTGCAACTATCATAATTTACCTCATTTGGGTGACCAAGCCATATTGTTGCTCATATATTAATTAAATTTAAATGTGTTGTGACATGATCAATAAGGGTAAAGAAATATCAATCGATCAATTATTGCCTCGTTGAAACTTGTTAGTTTAGTTGTTGGCAAAATCTCTAGGGATAATTATCTTTGTGATGTCAACAACTATCCAACTATTAAAAAAGAGTTTTTTTTATCGATAATACTCAAAACACCAACATAATTTTTGATAGGGGCGGGTTCGTCAACAACTATCCAACTATTAAAAAATTGTTTTTTTTGTCCACAAAACCACAATACCAAAATAAGTTTTTTAAGTGTTGTCAATAACACCACAACACTAGATTAAGGTGTTTTAATGATATCAACAACACAAAATCAAGTTTCGTTGAAATTGTCAAAAACACCAAAAACATTAAATTAAAGTATTTTGGTGTTGCCAATAACACCACAACACCAAATTAAATTGTTTTGGTGTTGTCAACAAAACAACAAAAACCAAATTAAGTTCTTTGTTTTTTTCAACCTCACTTCATACATTAGAACTTGTGTTTTAATATTTATTTTCATAATAAAAAACAATACAAAAATTTAAACATTTAGTTTTTTGTTGTCAACAAGAGCTCAATCACCAAAATGTTGTCTTAGTGTTGTCAACAACACTACAAACATCAAAACAAAATTGTTGTCAAACATCAAAAACACCAAAACAATGTTGTTTTTACTATTAATAACATTTAATTATTGTGTTTTTGTGATATCAACATGACTCCTAACAGCAAAATAACATTTTTTTAGTGTTATTTATAATATAATAAAGTTTTTTTTTGGTCATCATATATGATTGATCTTTATTTAACATTGTTTAATTGTTATTTTGTTATTGTGTCACATCTCTTTAACATTTTTCATTGTTCTTTTTGTTTTGTAGATGTGATTAATTGATTTAGATCAGACGTCAACAACTTTAAGTAGTTTCTTTTTGTATTTGGAGTTCTTACTTAGGAGTAACTAACAATTATGAAATGAGAGAATACTACAACAAGACTTTACTCAAATCTATTAGTTACGTACCTAGTTTCTATTTTTTTTAATATTTGTAGTATTTCATATTATGTATAATTTGAATCGTTTATAGAGTAAACATTTAACAAATTTAATTTATGAGTGTTATTAGACATTAATTACTTTCATATTGTCAATAATCTTGTTTTATGTTGGTGATAATACATTATGTATAATTTGGTATTTGTGTAATGTAAGCATTAATCAAATAAAATTTATGAGTATTATTAGACATACATTACTTCAATGTTTGTTGTCAACAATATTTATTATCAACACCACACTAAACATTATAATTTTGAAACTTTAAAGTATTGTCAACAACATCTTAAAAACTATAAGATTGAAAGTTTAAATTACCATGAATAACACCTTAAACACTATAATTTAATTTGAAAGTTTAAACTATTGTCAACTATACTTTAAACACTTTAAGAATTTTGAAGGTTTATAGTGTCATCAACAACCCATTATAAAATTGAATGTTTAAGTATTGTCAACAACACACTATAAAATTTAAGGTTTAATTTGATATTAATAACATCTTAATCACTATAAAACTGAAATTTCTAATTATCATCAACAACACACTAAACATGAAAAAATTGATCATTTAAAATACTGCCAACAATCCCTTAAGCACATTAAAAATGAATATTTTAGTCATTGTCAAAACATACTAAACATTACAAAATTAAAAGTTTTAAAAGAGGTGTCAATAACACACTAAACACTATAGTTTGGTAGTTTCAAATGATGTCAATAAAACTATAAAAACTAAAAATATTGGATATTTAAATTATTGTCAACACCTTAAAGAACTATAAAATTGATGTTTTTAACAACACCTTATATACTATAAATTTGGATGTTCATTTCCTTCAACACACACATCAATCAATATAAATATACTAAAGCAGAGTGCATAACTGCTGACGTGGCACGCTGTCGTGCGGGTATTTGAAATGAAGCTCTATCATTAATCGCCAAAAAAACCTTTATTTTTTAAATTGTCTAATTAAATTTTACAAAATTAAATCGACTAAAATCTTTCTGATCTAATCTTTTGTGGATCTGATTTGTTTGAGATCTTTTTTTTTAATCTATATAAGTTTTATATCTTTTGAATTATGTAACACCCCAAATCCGTAGGCCTCGAGGTGCTACTGAGCTAGGATCTCACAATGGATCCTGACCCTAGCCTGACAACAAGTTCACTGAATCTTACAACAACGCACCAATAGATTAAAACAAAACATAAAACTGATATATAAATATCAAAAGGTTTATACAAGCACTGCTGAGTACAACAAAATATAACCATATACAGAGTCAAAATATCCCATCTCACGAGGACGACCCAGTGTACGGAGCCCTCGGCAGATCACCCCTCTGGATCACTCTGCAGCTCTCCTAACCTGCAAAGGATCTACAACACGGTATAAAACCGTTAACTAACCATACACATATATAGGAAGATGCTAGAGCACAATCACATATCAATAATATTAACACCTCAGCATGATATCACACATTTACCCGGTTTATTATCTTTAATAAGTCCAAACACTCAAGAGTATATAAATCGGTATATATAAATATACGTGACACGAGGAATATATATAACCCTCGCCTCTGCGTGAAATAGCTAGCTGGAGTGGTATCAGCGCACTTTCCCGTATACCCTATGGAGTGGTAGGTGCCCTTCCCGTGTACCAAAACTAACTAGCTTACAGAGAACTTCCCAGACTCCACTACGGGATGAAAGGTAAGTTGTCACAGCCACTACAATGGGCGGTCAATATAACATAGGTCGGTGACCATCATAACGCATGCTATAAAGCATATAACAAACACCACTCATGCACACATCCAATATAAGGATGACAGCTAAGTAAGTCTTATGGACTTACCTCAATCTCAGAAGTCGTATCACTACGATCAGCCCTCACTCAGGCCCACTCCAAACTGGAGGACAACACGGCCTATACAAGGCGTACATATATATATATATATATATATATATATATATATATATATATATATATATATATATATATATATATCAAACTCCTACTACACAAGGGGTCACACCTAGACCCAAGGGATCCATAAGGATCATATCCAACTCGTAACCTCAAAGCCGTAACCGGAAAATCTATATCATACTCATCATAAACCGATACCTAGCATGGTACTAGTTCCCTCATACTAGGAAAGGAAAGGAGCTACCCAACTATGGGTAGTCCTGGGACAAGACACACCTGCGTGATCAAGAGACGCAGGAGCGGAGTAGACAACCCGTAGATCAATTCTAGAGAACACAGTCGCTCCCTGTAGTTGATCTAACAAATCATCAATGCGAGGCAGTGGATACTTGTTCTTGATGGTCACCTTGTTCAGCTCTTTGTAATCTATACATAACCTCAGTGATCCGTCCTTCTTCCGTACGAAGAGGACAGGTGGTCCCCATGGGGACACGCTAGGGCGAATGAAGCCCTTCTCAGCCAGCTCCTCAAGTTGCTTCTTCAGCTCCAGCATCTCGACAGGCGCCATCCGGTATGGGGCCTTCGAGATAGGTCTCGTACCAGGCTTTAACTCGATACTGAAACCCACACTCCTCTGAGGCGGCAAACTGGACGGGTCAGCAAAAACATCAGTAAAATCACAAACCACTGGGATGTCCTCTACAGCTGGACTCTCCCCCTCCTTCATGGCATAACACCAGAAGGCATCACAACCCTGTGCAATCAGTGTCGCTGCCCGTATAGCACTAATAACCATGCCTGTCTTCCCAAAGTCCCAACCCCGGAAAACCTCTATCTGGCCTAACTCGGTAGAGAGGGTAATAGTCCTCCTACCTACATCTAAAACTGCAGAGTGTCTATCCATCCAATCCATACCTAGAATGACTTCTTCATGCTCTAATGGCATGACAAAGAAGTCAACTAGTAACACACGGGTCCCTACAGAAATGGGACAACCGTGAATCTCACGGGTACCTCTGACCCTACCACCATCGGGTAACCCTATAATAAAGGGCATCCCGTCAACTGTATCTAAATCAAGATGCTCTACACAAGCATCAGAAATAAAAGAGTGCGTAACACCAATATCAAATAAAACTCTAACACGTAAACCATGAATCAGAATGGTACCTGTAGCAGTAGGTGTGACAAGCGTATTTCCTAAGTTCGTTATTATAAACTTATCAAGTTAAATCCGAACTTATTACTAACCAATGTATAGTGATTAAGCAAGTGTCGAACCCAAGGGAGTTTTATCGAGTTTTTATTAGATTTAAATATTGATTTGGTAACAAATGGGGGGGGGGATTTGGATTGTAACAAAACAAGACAAAGACAATTATAAAATTGGTGATGACAAAGTTGATTAAAGAACTACACTAGGTTGGATCTTAGCATACATACTACTTGGTTGATTCCTTTTTATAAGTAATTCACCGATGTTCTTATCTGATCGTAGATATGTGTTAAGCCAACCGGCATTAACACAACTTAACTAGTTATTTAATCTGTAAACCTACAAGATTAAAACACAAGTTAGCATTCTAATAAAGATAAAGAGATATAAAGAAGGATAAAACAAGTTCACTGAATCCGTAGGACTCGAGGTGCTACTGGGCTAGGATCTCACAATGGATCCTGACCCTAGCTTGACAACAAGTTCACTGAATCTTACAACAAGGTACCAATAGATTAAAACAAAACATAAAATTGATATATAAATATCAAAAGGTTTATACAAACACTGCCGAGTACAACAAAACATAACCATATACAGAGACAAAATATCCCATCCCACGAGGACGACCCAGTGTACGGAGCCCTCAACAGATCACCCCTCTGATTCACTCTGCAGCTCTCCTAACCTGCAAAGGATCTACAACACGGTATAAAACCGTTAGCTAACCATACACATATATAGGAATATGCTAGAGCACAATCACATATCAATAATATTAACACCTCATCATGATATCACACATTTACCCGGTTTATTATCTTTAATAAGTTCAAACACTCAAGAGTATATAAATCGGTATATATAAATATACGTGACACGAGGAATATATATAACCCTCGCCTCTGCGTGCAATAGCTAGCTGGAGTGGTATCAGCGCACTTTCCCGTATGCCATATGGAGTGGTAGGTGCCCTTCCCGTATACCAGAACTAACTAGCTTACAAAGAACTTCCCAGACTCCACTACGGAATGAAAGGTAAGTTGTCACAACCACTACAATGGGCGGTCAATATAACATAGGTCGGTGACCATCATAACACATGCTATAAAGCATATAACAAACACCACTCATGCACACATCCAATATAAGGATGGCAGCTAAGTAAGTCCTATGGACTTACCTCAATCTCATAAGTCGTATCACTACGATAAGCCCTCACTCAGGTCCACTCCAAACTAGAGGACAACACGGCCTATACAAGGCATACATACATATATATATATATATATATATATATATATATATATATATATATATATATATATATATATATATATATATATATATCAAACTCCTATCACACAAAGGGTCACACCTAGACCCAAGGGATCCATAAGGATCATATCCAACTCGTAACCTCAAAGCCGTAACCGGCAAATCTATATCATACTCATCATAAACCGATACCTAGCATGGTACTAGTTCCCTCATACTAGGAAAGGAAAGGAGCTACCCAACTATGGGTAGTCCCGGGACAAGACGCACCTGCATGATCAAGGGACGCAGGAGCGGAGTAGACAACCTGCAGGCGCGGTGACACGGGACGCAGGCAACGTAGGCAAGGCGCTGGCGCTGGCGCGGGCACTGCGGCACGGCTTCCGCAGGGGCGGCGGCTTCTAGGCGCGGGGGCGGCGTCTGTGCAGAACGTGAACCCGCGGCTTCTCTTCGGCTCTTCACGTGATCAAATCACGTCTTCTCTCATCCAAAACCACACACATACATATACATACACATTCCAACATTAATCTACATTCAAAAAATCTAATCCTAAGCTAAAGAGATGGAATCAAAGAAGAAGAGAAGGAGAAGAAGCAAGAACTCACCACTACTAAAGGTCCTAGGCTGCAGGGAGAGGTCACACACATCAGTAGCTGGCTTCCAAGCTCAGCATACACACATCCATCATCAACAACAACCACAAAACACAACTCTCAAGCAAAACTCCAAGGAGAAATAAGAACAAGATCAAAGGAAGGGATGAAGAAGCAAGAAGGACGTAGGAAGGGCTGGAGAAGTGAGGAAGGTAACCCCTTGCTCAGCAAGGAAAGGAAAGAAGTAAGCAAAGGGTAAAGCACGGGTCAAAGGAGTCAACAAAACCGGCTGCAGCCGCCGAAAACCACAGGGGCGGTTCCCTGAGCCGCAGGGGCGGCAGTCATGCCCGCGGGTGCGGAAAAACCAATTTCGGTCAAAGCCAATCTCGGCTAAGGACCAAAACTCGGTCCGAAAGAATAGGGTTCTCACAAATTAGTTGTTGGAAAACAAAATACCATATATTTATTTATATATTTTTGTTAAATATGTTTTCGTAAATTAAAATTAAAATCAATCAAATCCTTCTTTTTTTTTCTTTAAATATTTTGGATTTTTTTTTGTTCTAAATCTCATTATTTCGTTGATTCAACAATCTAACAATTTTAATTTTAAATGTTTTATATATTTTCGTTAATATTTTTTTATCTACTAATCTTTATTCTTTTATCTAAAAAACACGAATTGTTTTTTTAACTAATTGATAAACTCATGTCTACATTAAATGAAAAAAAAATCCATAATTTCAAAATGAAAATGACTAGATTTTGTTAACAAACTAAGGGGGGTGTATTCAATTAAGATTTTACAGAAATTTTTTGGAGTTTAAAGTCTATGGGTATTCAATATAGATTTTTAAAAGTCCATATAAATCTTTTGGTATTCAATTAAGATTTTAAATTTTCCATAAAATTCCTATGATATTTAAAAGTTTCTTGATTTTTAAAAGAATCTATTATTTCATTGATTTTGTAGGATTTTTTATTACTTATAAACCCTATAGAAGTCTTCTCCCAACACATAAGATTTAAACGCCAAACTACATCACTGAATAACCCTAACGGCCAAATCAACGTTTTTGAGCGTTTTCGATTGCTTGGACTCGGTGCATCGTCAAAGGTTAGTTCTTTCTCGTGTTTTCCGTCATGTTGATTGTATGTACTTCGAGTGCTTGAGTTCATCTTTTTTATTAGCTTCAATTCCACAAAATTTTGTTCCATCGCTTCTTATTTCACAACAGATTTCTTTAGCAAAACATCTTCTTTTGTTAGGGGGTATTCAATGCCTTTTTCGTTTCTTGATAGCCGTAAGATGGCACTTTCTCATGTGGCTTGTGAAAGTTGACAAAGAAGCATCTTCCTTGATTTTTATGCTAGCAATTCATCATGGTTGATGTTGCCTCTCGTGGTTGATGCTTTTAGAACTCATGGTTGATGTTGCCTCTTGTGGATGCCGTGACAATAGTGGAATTTTTACGAAGCAAACAATAGAAGAAAGGATACTTCCTGCTCTTAACAACAAACTTGGTTGTCATAAAACCTACAACAATTATCAAAGCCGGTTGAAGTGGTTCAAAAAATGTTGGGCTTCTTATAATACTCTTTTCCGATTCAGCTCTGATTTTTTATTTGACTCAAGCACAAAAAAGTTCACTGCACCGGATGAAGTTTGGGAAGATTACATAAAGGTGAGCTTGGTAAAACCGTATTCCTTAGAACTCATGCATATTGAAACTGTAATAATAATTACCTTGAGTTTTTCTTCTCTAGGTTCACCCTACCTATTCCAATTTTCGATATGGATCATTTCCTGATTATGAAGACTTGGAATTAGCTATAGGGAATGGTGTTGCTGTTGGAAAAGGATCAACTGGGTTAAGTAGTAATGTTACGGATGCCACGACGTTAAACAATGATCTTATAGGAGATATAAGCATGGAAAACTTGGTGTTTGATGTTGAGATTGAAGGGTTTGTGTTACCAACTCAAAATGATCCAACATTAAACTCTTCACCACCTCTAGGATCCCCTGAAGTTTTAGAGGTTCCCAAGAATGGAAGAAATGCAATTAAAAGAGGGAGAACCGAGTATGAAAGAAGTTCTAGCTCAAGTGGAAAGGCCTCTCAAGGTGTTGTTATGGAACAACTTCAAAAACTCACGACCACCTTTGAAGGAGTTTATAGCCTTTTGGAGAAAAGAGATGGTCTTCTAGAAGAGAGAGAGAGAGAGAGAGAGGATATACAACTTGGGATGCCATCATGGAGATTCTAAATTTAAATGAAGATGCTCGTATGGTGTCATTTGACTTGCTTAACACCAAAACAAAAAAGGATGGCTTCTTGAAGATGACTCCTACACAACGAGAAACTTGGATAATCCGCAAGATGAAGGAATAACAAATCTTTATTTGATGGCTTTTGATATGTTATGTTTGTTTTGTTTTTGGTGATTTGTAGAATTATTATAATTATCTATGATTTGAACTATAACATGACATTGAGATTGCCTTTTAATTTATTATTATCTCTAGATTCGGTTTTGAATTTTTTATCTTACAATGTAGTGAATTATATATTAACATCTCTACCATTAGTCAATTAATTTTCAACACATGAAATTAGGTTTGGAAATGGTTCTTGTATGGGACGAAGAAATTGTTGAAGAAGAAATGGGTGAAGAAATGGAAGAGGAAATGGAAGAGGAAATATATGAAACAATGAAGTACTTATTGATGATAATTCAAGCTATAATCATCCTATTAAAAGATAGCAGGCTTATGATGCATCAACGTATTGAACCATCTCTTAAGCGAAGATCGGTAACCCGATTGGGATATTATTTTATACAAGATATGTTGAAGGGAGATCCACACAGTTTTCGAGATTTACATAAAATGTATCCTGATGTGTTTCTAAAGTTGTGCGACATCATTAGACAGAGTACTCCTTTGGAAGATACAAGATATATTTGTGTTGAAGAAATGGTGGCTACATTCTTGATTATTGTAGGCCACAATGATTTGCCAAAACATTTTGAGATTGAGTACCATGACAGTTACGGTAGCTACTTACATCTCGACCCTTTAGTTAAAACAAAGTTTATTAAAAAATCCGCAGTTGAAGGGAGTGATTTGAACAGATTTAGTTAAAACAAAGTTTATTAAAAAATTTAATTTCGAAATTAGATTCATTAAGATATAAAACTTTTTTTTTTCTAGATTGAGATCTTAACTCCTTTTTTAATTTATTTTTTTTAAATTATTACTGGTTTTGTAGCTTCTCTACGAAGTTTAAACTCTTTCCTATATATTGTGATTACTCTGATTTCTTCCCTTCGAATTACTCTATACGTTTGCTTAGTATTCATAAAAATTGATGATTGATTTCACACCTTGCCTTTTTGCCTAAACAGGAATGAAGGTAATAAGGAGAATGATGAAGTCTACACTCACGTTAGTTTTCTTCCTTTACCAAGGTATGATTGTAGCTTATGCCTGTTCTTAGCTTTTCTTATTATATAACACTTTTTAAGTTTTGAGATTTATTAATTAGGACTTCTCTTCTTGGACATTGTTGTGTTACTGTTTTTTGATTATGAATTAAGATTTCTTTGTTTGATTATGTTCATGGACATTAATAATGGTAAAGAAGAGGAAACAAGTTTATTTCAAAGAACAACACCCACATATTTCATAAGGCACTAAATGTCTCGGACATTAGTATTCATGGCGGGTTCTCGATGCCCCGTCGTGCCGCAGAAGATTGCTTTCCACCGTTAGTGAGAGATTCTTGCTCCTTTCTCATTGCCCTTTTCATGATTTTCATCATTTTGAATTATTTGATTTGAGGTGTTTTGCAAATTATATATGAAATGCTGGTTTTATAAGGATGCAACCATCCTTGTATTTAGTTGATAAACACACCTTGAAATGATAGAATTCATTTTCCCGGAACTGCATGAAATGTTGAACCGTAGCAACTTTGGAACAAGGGACTACGTAGAAGACTAAGCTCAAAATGTTTTCTTCATCTGAATAAGTGTTGATAGAACTAAATAAAGTAGGTCAATAACTTGTTGATAGAACTAATAAGCAATGAAAAAAGAATTTAAAACACAAACTCGAAAACACAGACGAAGAAAACATTTGAAAATAAATGGCAAAAAAAACTCCTCTATTTTTAAAGATCATAAATAAGCAATGAAAAAAGAACTTAAAACAACGAATGATGTATGGAAAAAAAGAATCCACGTGCTTTATATATTACCATCAAAAATCATTCATAAACAAAAAATAAAAATAAAAAATTGTTAGTCTTATCAACAATATTAGAATAACAAAAGAATAACAATAAGTGTTGTCAACATTAACAAAATTTACAAAATAAAAAGTTAAGTGTTATCAACAATACAAAAATTATAAAATAACGTGTTAATGTGTTGTCAACAAGACAACAAATGCACACAAATATTTATCTTATCAACAACCCTATAAAAAAACACTGAAGGTTGTTATAAAAAAACACTGAAGTGGTCTTAAAAATATTAAAATAACAATATATTTTGTTTAATTTCTGTTAACAAAACTAAAATAACAAAATACTTTTTCATGTAAAATAATAAGATAAAGTTAGATTATTTTAAAAAATTATTTTATAAAACTCTATTTTTGATTTTAATATCTTATCCCATCAATTTTTCTTCTAATATACGTTGTTTTCAGATTGAAATCAAAATTATTATAACTTGAAAGTGATGTGGATATGAGTCATATGACACCGCCCTCGTAAATTGAAATAAACAGTGGCCATATCTGATGATGAGTTGATAAGCTACCTGTCAGTTTGTCACGTATGATAATGTCTGACATTGAAATTATTTTCCCAATGTAGATTCTCTGGAAACACATGGACTCCCATATTTGGGCTTCAGCTAATCCATCAAGTTCGGCCCATAACACTATGACGTCATCAATGGCATCTGTGGGGATGTGGACTGTGGAATTGTAGATGCAGACCTCAATCACGGTGAGACAGAGATGAGCTCGTGTTCAACTTCAATCACGGTGACGCTATTGCTGATCTAGATAAAGCTTAGCAAGCGTATTGCTTGAAATATGTTGGTCGACTACACGGGGCGAGTTCTTCGTTTCGCAATTGGATCTAGGATTCTCCTACTGACCTTAATTGTGTTTTGGAGATCAATTTTCAGCCCATACGATACTTCTGCATCCATAAACCCTAATTGTCTTTCACCTAATTCTTCCCATCCCAATCCAATTTTATTTCCATCAATTGGATCCGCAATCGAACGAAGCATCGTATGGGACTCCGTCTACTTCGTCAGGATCGCTGAATGCGGCTACGAATACGAGCAAACCTATGCCTTTTTGCCGCTCTTACCAACACTCATGTATCTCTTATCCAACACAGGTCTGTCTATTTTTATACTTCTTACAAATCATATTTCTACAATGCTCTTCTTTTTCGGTACTAAACCGCTTTCACAATTTAGTTTTCAGGTCGTTGGTGCCGCTGATTGGATACAGAGCTGTACTGGGATTATCTGGTTATATGATCAGTAACTTGGCATTTCTCTTGGCTGCCTTCTACTTATATAGGTTTGCTTTCTTAGAATATGAGTTAACTGATAAGACTCAGAATATGATTGATAATTGAGTTTTATTCAATTGATGTCAGTGTTACAATTAAGGGGTATGAGTCATTTCCATTTTCGAAATTAGTTATAATTGAGTTTTATTCAATTGATGTCAACGTGACCTTAAACTGACACTTACCAAATCTGCTTATGAGTACAGGCTTTCGTTAATTATTCTGAAGGATCCTGAAGCTTCTATGCTTGTATCGGTTTTGTTCTGTCTGAACCCAGCATCAATATTCTATTCATCAATGTACTTTTACTGAGTTCACTTTTTTTTTGTTTTTCTGCTCGACTAAGATCAGCATGTCTTCTGTTATTATTCACAATATTCTTTTCTGGATTATGCAGATATTCTGAGAGTCTTTATGCTCTTCTTACATTTGGAGGAGCTTACTACTTCATGATTAATGCCAAGAATGTGGCTGTTCCCTTGTTTGCATTTTCTGGTACAGGACGGTCTAATGGAGTACTTAATGCTGGCTACTTCTGTTTCCAGACCATGCATCAGTGTTACAGTGCCTTGTTTGTGAAACGACGAGTTTTTGTAAGCTGTTATCTTTGTTTGTTGCTTTGTTTTTTTGTTCCATATGTTACAATAACGATCTTAAGCAAATGTTATATTATTCCAGTTACTATTGCGCGTTGTTGTTGTTGGACTGCTACGATGCATTTGCATTTTTTTGCCATTCGTTGCATTTCAAGCATATGGATATTATAATCTTTGTGGTAGAAGACGTGGATCAGAGGTAACAAGGCCTTGGTGCAAAGCCACCATTCCCTTGCTGTATAATTATATCCAGAGTCATTATTGGTACGTAAACTGTGGATCTGTTTCTTTTCCCCTCATCTTTTGGATTTTGAGTTCAAGTAATCACCTTTCATCTATGTATAACCCATAAAGTGGCTGTAAGGGTTTCATCAATTATTGTCTTTTTCTCCCTGTTGCACTATTTCACATTTTGTTCTCTACAATTGAAGAATAAAATAGGTGCAATGTGCTTCAGTATATGTGTCTTACTGAAAGAGTTATATTATGCCTTATTCCATTTCAGGGGTGTAGGGTTCTTGAGATATTTTCAGCTAAAACAGTTGCCAAACTTTCTTCTTGCATCCCCAATTCTGTCTTTGGCAGTTTTCTCCATAGGTTCTTATGCAAAATCACGACAGCGCTACTTTTTGACACTTGGTTTCTCATCTGATTTTGAAGAAAAGAGTTTTGACAGTGAGGCTTCCTCTGAAAGTAAAGACACTGTGTTAGATACTGCTTTTACCGGACCGAAAATAGGTAACAGCACTGTTATATTATTGTGGTTGATAGGATCATATGAGGCTTTTTGTGTCTTCTGTCTTTTGCCTCTTCTCCTTGTATAATTAAGGGTCTGGTATCCATATCTAGATATCAAGATATGGATATGAAAAGAAGGAGGAGCAACTTTAGATATTTGATACCACTATTTTTTGGAGTATATCAAAAAAGGAGAAAATGTGTATTAGAAATATAACAAGATATCAGTTTGATATCCATATACTCTTATACCAAACATAGGTATGAGTTTTTTTCATGTCGACACCCATATCTGATATATTGAAACAAACCAAGGTAGTAATCATTTATCATTATTGAACACTGCAAAATTGATCAACAATTCCAGTGAGTAGATGCACCAAGTTTATCTCACTTGCTTAATGATCACTACGTAATTTATCCTGTTCTATTGTTATGGATAGTTTAATTAAGTAGTACTTGATTCCTTACAGAAAATGAAAATCTGAAGAGAAGGAGAACGGCCAAATCAGAGACGGTATCAATATCTCACCAGGAAATTGACACCGTTATCAAGGCAGAATATTTTTCTCATGCTATGCTTCCTTTTGTTTTGCATCTAGCCTTCATGACAGCTACAGCTTTCTTTATCATGCATGTTCAGGTAACAAAAATACTACTCTTTGCTAAACGACTTGAACAATAACATCTGGTGTAATCCTTTTTGGCTGTGTAGTTTGTGATAAACCGGATAACCAGTTTCGTTAGGAACTGTTTCTAATCTTAAAACAATTGACAGGTTGCTACACGGTTCTTATCCGCCAGTCCTCCTTTGTATTGGTCTGCTGCGTACCTGATGGGTTCTCGTATACATAAGAGGTGGTCATATTTGATATGGGTTTACTGCATAACCTACATATTATTAGGCAGTCTGTTGTTTTCGAACTTCTATCCATTCACTTGAGGGAATCCGCTAAAGATTAACTTCTCACAACATCAGACACTATAATAGACTCGGCCGAACTATGAAGCCCAAGCTTAGAATGTTGTTTAGGCTTGGTGGAAAATCCATCCCCAGGGATTGAAGTTTACCAGGAAATCAGTTGTTATATACTTATATTTGCTTATTGCTAACCTTAACATGTCATAATTGTAGCGTGTAAAAGAAAACACCTCTAATTGAGTAATTGTTGTACATGATTGTTAAAACTGCAGATTGAAAGCTATGATAGATATTCTTGATCTGCTATTTTCTTTTTTCCTAATGCATGTAATTTTGTTACTAAACAGTAAGAAGATATAATTTGCAGCAAAAAAAGTACAACTCTTACAATACGTGTGTGACAATCATTTTTTTTTTCTTCTCACAAATGACTACAAAATTTCGTTTTGGAGTAATTTACACCAAAACATATTCTGTTTATCCTATTTTTCACTCAGCAGTTCCTCCCCCGAAATCTGTTATCATACTTCGTTTATTAGTGGGTCATCTAATAATTTTTTTTTTAAAAATAATTTTGAACCTACAGAAATAGAAAATTTTCTTGTAACTTATATTTCAATTATAAAACTCTTATTTTTACCTGTTCTTTCATTACTGATTTGTTTGAGCATTGTCACCTTTGTCGGAAGGGAGAATTTGTTGGCTTCCGTCAAGGTTAGGTAATTTGGATGATTCTAATTGTATATTGAGAGGAATACCCTCTGGGGTAGAACCAAATTTGGGGTCCTAGATAAGATATTGATTGGAGAACGTTGGTTTGTTTGTCGCGTAATCTAACAATTACATAATTGGGGTACAATATTGTTTCAGTATCTGATAACATGTTTTTGTGCTAGAATTTAGTTGCATTTTAGTGTACTTTAGTCTATTTTGCATGAGATAGACATCCAAACTTAGGTCACTGTTTTCATTTTCATATGAATGTCTACTTCCCTCTCTCGTTGTTTTTATAGGTGATTTAGAAAAAAAAAAAAAAAGAGTCTTACCTTTCCAGGCGATTTTGAAGCATAAAATTGTCCAAAGACGCCTTTCCAAAGATCCAACAAATGTCCAAACCACCTACAAACCTCCAAGGGTCAAAGAAGCCTCCCGCACAGGCTTAGGATGGAGCCCGAGAAATGGATCAATCCTAAACTACCAACATGTAATTTTTCAAGTAATTTTAAGATATTAATGGTTATAAATATAATAATGTTGTGATCTTTTAACGAGTTACTTCAGAAATAGAGAGAAGAAGAGAATACAAAACGTTTTGTGGTTTTGCTGCACAAACCTTGCAGCCAGGGTTTTCAATATACTTTGGTGGATAATGAATACAACCCTAAGCCTATCTATTTATAACCATAAATAGATAGAATCCTCTATAAAAAGATAGAGTCCTATAAATAGATAGAATCCTACAAATTTATAGAATTCCTTATAAATAGATAGGATTCTATAAATAGATAGAATCCTCCGCGTCGCCCCGGGCCCATTAATCCATGGGCCCAAAATATGTTTCCTCTGACCCATTGTATCAGTATACCTAGATTTATTGTCTTATTATAACAATCTCCACCTAGACAACATAATCTAATACAAAAATTTGAAAACACATATACAACTCCAGGATCTTGTCGTCAGATCCTCCTTGTTTCTCTTGACAGGGGGCTTTCTCACTCATCTAACAACGAGTGACATGTGCATCTTCTCCAGGATGATCTCACTAGAAGCTACTAGCCGTGCCTTGAACACCCATTTGCATCTTATTGCCCTCTTACCTGCTGGAAGACAAACCAACTCCCACGTCCTGTTCTTATGGAGAGATTTCATCTCCTCAGCCATAGCACCTA
Organism: Fagopyrum tataricum; assembly: GCA_002319775.1. Classification (NCBI taxonomy): domain Eukaryota; kingdom Viridiplantae; phylum Streptophyta; class Magnoliopsida; order Caryophyllales; family Polygonaceae; genus Fagopyrum; species Fagopyrum tataricum. The sequence goes on from CM008279.1 coordinate 63,423,572, forward strand.
CCCATCCTTCTTTCTCCTGACTATGAATAGCGTCTCGAAAGTTGGATGGATCATCTGTGCCAATGACTAGAGCATAATTAACCATCTCCTCAAAACCATATCTTATAGGGGCCCTTGTGATGCGTCTGCTTCTGCCTGAAACAAGACTCTCAACCTGTTGTTGATCTACATCATGCTCACCACCTGCTGGTGTAGGTGTGTTAGAATCTGAAAGCTCCACCTCCACTGCTGATCTGGATTCAGTCTCTGTAACTGCAGGTTTCCCAACTTTCTTGGCATGTAGAAGCATTGCCTGCTCATCAAATACAACATCTCGACTAATCATCTGTTTCTTTGCAACAGGATCCCAAAACTTGAAACCCTTCACACCTTTCTCATAACCCAGAAAAATGCACTTCTTAGACTTTGCATCCAGCTTTGTTCGCTCATCACCTGGAATCAACACATATGCTGGACTGCCAAAAATCTTCAAATTTGATAAGTCTAAATCAAAACCAGTCCATACCTCCTCTGAAACCTTCCCGTCAAGAGAAGTCCGGGGTGATCTATTTATCAAATAGACCGCCATGCTCACTGCCTCTGCCCAGAATTGCTTTGGAAGCCCTACATTCAATCTAAGACACCGCGCTTTTTCTACAATGGACCGATTCATCCTCTCAGAAACACCATTCTGCTGTGGTGTCTTCCGCACTGTATAATGTCTCTGAATGCCATGCTCACCACAAAAACTCTGAAA